>OX439141.1:33879086-34403903 GCA_949318255.1 Pollenia labialis | reverse complement strand
ATTTCAATAAAATGCTCCTAAAACTACTTGAAAAAATCTTGTCTATTCTAAAGGCCCAACCAGAACATGCATGTATTAGCTTAAGCAACTGTCAAAAATTAACGAAAAGTCTGTCAAATGCATAAGCAAATAAAAAAGACTTTTAGCTGGCTATAATGTCTTTAATATCTATTTAACCATTGTTGCATATTTGTGCAATATTTTGTTTTTTTTGCGAGTACTTCAAAATAAAAAGTACCAAAAAATCCAACCGTGTATTTGTTTATTTAATGCTATTTAATTTGTAAAGAATTTAAAAATAGATAATTTGTGAGTGTTTTAAAAAAAATGGGAAACAAATTAAAATATGTTAATTCGTCTTCTTTGTCCATTTTATTTTATTTTATTTTTTATTGTTATACATACACAGCTGTTTTCGTACGGAATGTGCGTTCAGTTTGGCACTTTGCTTAAGCAAATGACATTTGACGAAACTTGACGAAAAGCATCATTAAGTACATTGTAGCTTTCCATATATGTTTTATATGTATTCGCACAGCTACTTAAGTTGACTTAAGCGACCTCATTCCTGTTCTGGTTGGGCCTTAAGTTTTCTTCCCTTGAAACGACCGCACGCAAATGCCAATTTCCTTTCTTCAACCTAAAATCCTTAAAAGTAATTTACATTTTAAATTAATCAACACTTATGATGTACATTTAATACATACTACACGACCAATCACATTCTGCTAATATGTATTTGGGTTGCACTTAATATCCCTTAAGATTTAATACGAATTAGAACTCTTGGGGGTATGATTGATATTAATCACAAATTGAATTATTAATTATGTGCGTCAGTCAGGCTTGTGGTAGACTAAAACAAGTTATAAAATGGTATAAATAAAGGAGATTGAACGGACATTGGAGATGTATAGCAACAATGACCAGGCTTAAGCCAAGGAATACTCTAATAGGATAACTGGTTAAATACTGCAGGTGTCTGTTAGGTAATATTTACACACATATCTCTCATTTCCTGAAATATCGTCATACCTTTAAAATACAAGATTTACAGAAAACGACTAAAATTTTCACACAACATTATGGAAAAAGAAAATTAAATTCTGCTCTCAAAAGTTGAGTTTACAATAAATTCATATGTAATAAAAAAGCACTTCCTAAAACACCTGATTTGGTATGCATTTGTGAAGTTAAATTAAAATTTAGATTTTTGACCTATGACGTTGTTGCAGAAAATGAGCGATATGCTGTCTTAATGATGTGTTAAGGGATATGAGGACCGATAAAACCAAATAAATACACATCTGTTTTGAAAAGGATTTCCTAAAAAATTTAATAAAAAAACAAAACAGTTTTCAATAAGAGTAACTTTAATATTAATAAGCGACATTTTTGTAACTCTTTCTCGAAAATTCATTGCAAAGTTACATTTCCCTACTAAACTCAATCTTTTTACAAAAGGTCGCCATTTTCCCAAAAAGTCACTGTTTTCACCAAAAATAACCGTTTTCACAAGAAGTAATTTTTCACAAAAGGTTTCTTTTTTAAAAACAGTAATTTTTTTTTACAAAAAGTAACTTTTTTCACAAAAAGTAATTTGTTTTACAAAAAGTTAGTTTGAACCCAGTTTCAGTCAAGAATAAAATTATCAACAATTCTTAATTAATTTTATGTTGTAAATTCCTTCTTTCACGAAAAGTAATTTAATGAAAATTAAATTTAAAGAACTATTAAAATTTTAAAAACTTCAACTAAAAGTTATTTTTTCATTTTAAAAGGAATTGTAGTTTCTCTGTTGTTAATCGAACTGTTTATGGTTTTTAAACAAAATTTGATTTTATCTCAGGCTCACGTTTATCAAATTTTATTTTCATTAAATTATTGCAATGAAAGAAGGAATTCAACATGACAGCCGTTGCAGTGGCGGAAAGCGTAAAACACGACAAATTAATTCTGATGATAAAAATATCGTTAGTCTAGGAATGGGCAAAAAATATCGATATATCAATATATCGATATTTTAAAAAAATATAATCGATATATATCGCCGATATTTTAAATACCGATGTATCGATATTGAAATACGTCTATCGAATTCGATATTTTTTGAAGTCAGTCTTCATTAAGAACTTGAAATTTTAGCCGTTTTTTAAACAATATGTTTTTTAAGAATTGGAATCATTGCATGCATCATATGTTTTTTTAAACAAATATGAAGATCTAAAATAATTGGCAGTTATAAGAAGCAGTGCCGGATACAAGAAGCAGATTGTCTGGAGTGCACATAAAACAGAGAGTGCTCCTGATGTCCATATCTGATGAGTACTGGTTTGACTAAAACCAGTTGGTACTTTTGGGGTGAAATTCAAGTTTTAAGGAAAATTGGTACTTAAATGACTTATTAACTTCCATTTAAATTTTTCGTAATTAATTTTTTTTTCTTATGGTTTTTTTGTAATCTTCCCTTTTGTTTTTGTTATAATTGATTTTTTTTTTATTTGATTAAATTTTTTTGTTTAATTAATTTTTTTAAATAAAATGAAACAAAAAAAAAGTAACAATGTAATTACATATAATTAATTTGTTCATTCATATGTTTGTACAAAGGTATACTGAATTTTTAAATTTGGTAATAGTTTCAGCAAAATACGTTCAATATATCGATATATCGATATTTTTGAAACAATAAATATCGATACTCTAAAAAAAATATCGATTCGATATATATCGATATATTTTTTCAACTTGCCCATCCCTACGTTAGTCTCGAAACATGAAAGTTCGAAGTTCAGTCAAAAATAAAAATTATCAATCAATTTTAATTCGTTTCATGTTGAATTCCTTTCTTTATTTAAATAATTTAAAGAAAATTAAATTAGAGCCTCATTTAAAATTTGATAGAATTTGGTTAAAAAAGTGTCTTTTTCACAAAAATTTAACTTGTTTCATAAAAATTCACGTTAAGTCAAAAAAGGCGTATTATATAAAAATTTTACTTTTTTTTTTACAAACCTTCCCAAAAATAGTTTTTCCTTAAAGTAAAAAAATTAATTTTTCTTACAGGGAAACATTTTCATTTATTGAATCGCAGCGTCTTAGACTACAAGCCCACTAACACACATTATCAAACATAATACAAACAAACAACTAAGAGTACTTTATTCGGCTAAAGCAAATCTTATATACCCTTCAGCATGGTGCGATAAGAACCGAAAGTTATATAAATATTGTTCTTTAGATATAAACAAATAAATTTTGAGCCCCGCCCACTTCTTCACTTCTTCACGACTACACTTTGTCGGATATTGAGTATTGATAACCAAGATGTTCTAAATTTGGAAACTTTGGCTCTTGCTGTTTTCTAATTATAGAGAAATGGCTATGCATGGGAAGTGCCACGCCCACTTCTATTTTTAGAGAGGTTGTGTATCGATAACCCTTCTATACGTACCGAATTTGGAAAATTTTTCTTTTACGGTTCTTAAGATGCATATAAATTAATTTGTGCCACGCCCACTTCTCTTCTACCACCCTCATTTTTTCGGATCTTGTGTATTGCTAACCAAGACGGCTGTACCTAATTAAGAATCTTTGGCTCTTGGCATTCTCCAGATATACAGAAATCTACAATGGCTGTGTATGGTAAGTGCCACGCCCACTTCTACAATCTCGCCTACACTTTGTCGGAAATTATGTATTGCTAATCGATATGCTTGTACATAATTTCGAAACTTTAGCTCTTGCCGTTCTCTAAATAAAAATAATTCTATGGTCTTTGTATTGGAGGTTCCACGCCCGCTTTTCCATTCCCACCTATTTTTCTTAGAGAGGTTGTGTTGTGACAACCCAGCGATGTGTACCAAATTGAGAAAAAATTTTCTTACCGTTCCTAAGATATAAATTTATTTTTTTTTGTGCCACGCCCACTTGTCAAATCTCGCCGACATTTTGTCAGATGTTGTGTATGGACAACAAAAATGCTATTGGAAACTTTGGCTCTAGCTGTTCTCCAGTTATAAAAAAGCGCCAACAAGGACTTTATGTTTAAAATTACAGCCAGTCGTGGTTTTTTGCTCAGATCTCAGCCATTTGTGGATTGAATTTCAAAAGAAAACAAGTAAGTAAGTATTTTAAAACACATCATGCTTATGTGTGGACTTATCAATGTTTATGAACTTCATGAAAGTCGGTTTTAAAGTTTGTGAGAGGCAGAAATTGCCCCGTACCAGCCCTTGTGGTCCTATTTTTGGAAAACTGTATAGCTTATCTGGCCATATAAATATGTTTCCACTTATGATTTAAATTTCATTAAAATCCGTTAAATAGTTTCTGATAGGCAGAAATTTTTCCCTCGTGATCCTACGATTCGGCCTATTTTCGGTAGGCCTGGTCCTTGTGCCAACAAGAACCTATGTCCCAAATTTTATCCAAAATTGAGACCTGTATTTTGCGCACAAGGTTACATGGACAGCCAGCCAGCCGGACGGACACCGTTAGTTCGACTCAGAAAGTGATTCTGAGTTGATCGATATACTTTAAGGTGGGTTTATATGACCAATATTTTATTTAAGGTTTTACAAACATCAGCACAAATGCATAATACCCTCTCCACTATTGTGGTGTGGGTATAACTGTTTTGGAGTATATATGGCATAAATATATAACTATCGAGTCCCCATTATATCTGGAGTCTCTCTGCTCCCTGCTCATTAGGATCCAGAATATATATACTTTATATAGTCTAAGATCAATTTTGTAGAAATTACAAACCGAAGACGAAGTTATAAATAACCTTTTGCCTTCAAGAGCTTTATGGGTAAAAAAAAGGCAGTCGCGTTTTTGTTTATAGCTCAGTTACTAATGAATCGATTTGGCAGAAATCCATAGCAAACTTTTACGAAGTATATGGGACACAAAAATATAACAACCTAGTCCCGATCATTTCTGGGGTCTTCGGAAAATCCATTTCCACATACACACGGACAGATGGACAGACAAACATAGATACGGGTCCGCATTTCTAACGTTTTTTTTATTCAATTAGTGATTATTTCGTGAATGGTAACACTAAGCTCATGTCTGATTTGACAGATAATAAGTTTTATCTTTCCGCTGAACAAATATGGTTGTGTATACGCTTGAACAACGCTGGGAAATATTGCGACATTACTTTGAAAATCATGGTAAGTGGGCCTGCGATCGACTTACAGAAGATGCCGATTTTGCCAAAAAAAAAAATCATCTTTTCAGATGAAGCTCATTTTGATCTTGGCGGGTATGTAAACAAGCAAAATTGTCGCATTTGGGGCACAGAAAACCCGCACGAGTTACATCCTTCCCACAAAAACTATAATTACCGTCCATAAAATGTAGGGTGACAACAAAATATTATATTACATTTTCATTCCCACATTTTATGGAGTGCAACGTAAGCAGTTTTGCGAACGTTGCATAGCTTAAAAATATTTTAAAACAAAGTTAAAATTAGTCTTAAGATTGTTTTAAAATAAATAAAGATCCCTTTGAAGAGCGGACAATAAAAAACTTAAATTGTTTTTATACATTTCTCACGCATAAATACATTGAAAAGCCGATGCACCCAAAACGAGTCACTGTTTGGTGCGGATTTTGGTCCAGAGGCATAACTGGGTAATTTTTCTTCGAAAATGAGCAAGGAGTAGCCGTTACAGTCAATGGCGATCGATCGTTATCGGGCCATGTTGAACGAATTTTTGTTCACAAAAATTGAAGAGGAGGATATTGGCAACATTTGGTTTCAAGAGGACGGCGCTACGTGCAACACAGCCGAAGCTACACTCGATGTTTTGCTCCCTGTTTTTGAAGATCGCATTATCTGCCGCAGAGCTGATGTCGTTTGGCCACCTCGGAGCTGCGATTTGACACCGTTGGACTATTATTTGTGGGGTGCCGTCAAAGATAAGTGTTACGCCGACAAGCCAAAGGCAATTGACGCTTTTAAGGACAATATTCGTGAAGCCATTGGTGAAATACAGCTGCACACAATCGATAATGTGCCCAAAAATTGGACCGATCGTGTAGGCTACTGCATGGCCAGCCGAGACAGCCATTTGAATGGAATTATTTTCCATTATTAACCGGAACGATTCAAATAAAAAAAGAAATTTGAGAAAAAATTCAGTAGTTTTTTTAAAGCATTTTCAAAACAAAAAAAAAGTTATTTGGCGGACCCTTTACTTTATGGGGTCTAAGATCAAAATTTTAGCAATTAAAAACGGAACGATAAGCTTTTACATACTTTTTCCACTTGTGGTGAATGGTATACAAATTATCTTAAAAAATGCATCAACTTTTTTCCTACTTTTGCTCCATTTTTCCTTGAACTCGTAAGCCTTTTAAATAACATCCTAAAAGCTAAGCACTTCTTAATAAAACGGGCAACGTTTTACAAAGCATGATTGGCTTTTCTTAGAGTTCTTCAAATATAAACAGTCGTTTAGTAAAATTCCAATAGTACGTATGATTAATATTAATTATTATAAAAAAATTGCTAATTTGCAAGATAATCAATAAGTAAAAGTCTTAAATAAAAGCAAATAAATGTTTTTTTAAAAGAATTTAACAACGTTTAAAGATAAAATATTTCATAAGGAGCTTTAACTCACTTGAACCCTATTTAGGGATTTAACAATATTTATAATCAAGCTTGAAAAAATGTATATTATTTTCAACAATTCATTTGAGATTAAGAATAATCCTTTGATTTGTTGCAGCCAGACAGATGTAAAATACAATTTAAATTTTCTAGAACACACAAACGCACACAGAAACATACCAAAAAAACTCAAGCTCGCTTGAGGGTTTGAAAAGGATTTACGAGAATGTTGTGTGTATATGTGTTTGTATAGAGGAAAATCTTTGAAAATTTGAAATTTATAGATATATTTATAGTTAGTATATTGTTGAAGGTAGCTACAAATGCATATAATATTATTTTGCATAATAGAAAATATCATGTGTCAATTTTATTATTGAGTTTCTGTCTTTTTAACATTTTTCCTGCGAAACGTATTGATTGACATTTTGTTTGTTTCAAAAAAATGTTACAAAAATTTTTATGACAAGTACAAAAATGTTGGTGATGACAATGACAGAGTTACAACTTTCTGTACACTTTTTTTTTATCATTTTAGTAAAACATGCAATTGAAATAAAATATTCTAAAATATTTTATAGAAAAAAAACTAAGATAATTACTCTTAAATTCCAAATTCTCTGTTAAAAACTCCTGGCTCTTGATTTCGTAAAAAACAAAGAACTGCAGTAATATAACAACGGGAAGCCAGCAGACGCCATCATTGTCCAGCGACACAGTTGACATGAGCGTCATCATTGTATTCGACAGCAGTACCAACAAGTGCAACAACTACAACAGCCAATAACATTGTCGTCGTTGTTGTTGGTATGTTAAATTGGCTTAACTACATCCGGCATAAAGTTAACTGACAGTCAGCCAGCCTGACAGTCAATTTGGGTTTTAATGCATTATAACCTTAAATTTTATTTAAAAGTCGTATGCGTGTGATATTGGATTTGTTTTTGTGTGTTTGTGTGTTCGAGTATCAAGTGCTTTGCTTTTTTTTATTATTATTCGTATGAATCCTGTTACTGCATCATATTTACATTTTAATTAATTTCTGTGCATACCCATATGTGTACTTTTAGCATATGAACGAACTTATTTACTTTAATAATAGCAACCCCCTTTTAATTAAGGCGGTTTAAAGGGTGTTTAAATGGGTATTTCATAAAATTTCACAATTAAAAAACTTTTTATGTTTGAAAGAAGGTGTTTCTTTTTTTATGAAAATAACTTCTTTCATAAAAGAAAAAAAAAATTATATTTTTATAAAAATATTTTAATATTTTTACAAAAAGTCGCTTTGTTTACAAAAGGTCTGCTTTTGCACAATATATAACTTTTTGCACAAAACTGTCCTCCTTTCTCATAGAAGTCGTCTCATTTACAAAAGGTGACCTTTTTTGTTAGCTTAAAGTCACTTTTTTGTGTTAAAATCACTTTTTGGGGGAAAAGAATCTTAGAACAGGAAAAATAAAAAATTGTCTCTAATCACCAAATTCATAGAATCAAGCAAACAATTTGTTGACTTTGCCCCTACTAACAAAATGATTATAATATACCCTTTGTGACCATGACATTTTAGGAGATGATGCAAGTGTTGCCAATATAGTTATTTATTCAAAAAAAAAAAAACGAAAATAAAAACTGATGTCGCTTACGTTATGTTAGCGGTTAGGGCTCGAGCTCAGGTTTTCAGAATTCCCAACATCAATTCAACGCCTAAAATTTCGTTGAAAGCAAAAACTATTTCATTTAATGTTAAAATTATGTTTTTATTTTTAATTTTTGTTAACTATAATTGTAGTACCCTGAAGATGAGATCCAGTGGATTTCGAAATATTGGAAACATTTTTTAAATAAATAAAAAAATAAAAAAACTGACCTTGAGCATAACTAATTATTCACATTAAAATATTTCAAAATTTTGTTGTTGTTTCCTATAGAAATTTATATTGTACACAGAAAAAAGTAACAAGGTTTAGTATGTAATTAACGAAAAAAAAACCATTCTAAAATTTTCAACAATTTTCTTAATTAAATTGTTGCAAATTTTCATATTAACAATTTGTTTTAGTTGAAAAAATTAAAAAAATAATTTCTATCAAATATTTTCAATTGAATTTTTAATTTGTAGTGAGTGGTGTGGCTGTCATCTGTTTGTCAAACAGACAGAGACAAAAAAAAAACACGGAGTGGCCAGATTGCCAGTGGCGCTGGTATGCCCGCGTTTAGCTCGGCTGAAGCTCGCCGGATGGGGTGGTTCTTGCCGGCAATCGGTACCATAAACACACACTAGAACCAAAATCATACCAGCTAATTGATTACTTTATTAAATATTAGGGGCTTAAAGTAGACCTGCATCTCCCTACCGGTCATACCTATACACAAATGCATTGCCCTCCCACTCGAGAACTTCGTCTCGCCATGACGTCATCTAACTCGACGTCCCAAACTCAACCTGCAAACATTAATTCCACTAAAATAAGTATTTTTTTTTTAATATCGTTAAAAATGAGTGCTGGGACTGTTATTTAAAACATAGTTTATCTTATTCTTACCGAAATTTTAACACGGTTTAATTTATTCCAGTTTTCAAATTATATTTGATGATTGTGTCAAGAATCCGTTTTGAGCACGTGTTAAGATCTTCTTATGCATCCTCTCCTTAGTCCGTTTATGTTAAAGATATGTATTTGTGGTGAGATTTTAATAATATTTTAATAAAAAGTACATTTTTTTTAAATTAATAATCACCAAAACATTTTATTTAAATGACAAATTTGTAATTAATTTTTTTAATTTGATTGCTAACTAATATTTCAATTAATGTTACAAACTCATTGTTAAAAATATTTGTTAAATGTGAACAATTTTAATTAGCAAAAGTATTTTTTATATTAACAAATTCTGTTGTTGGTGCCTTTTCAATTAAAAAAATTAATTGTATTGACGAAAATGGTATTCAATATGACAATTGTTTGTCGTAATTTTAAAACAAAATATGAATTTCTATAGAAAGCAACAACAAAATTATAAAAAAAATTTTAATTTGTTTTTGCCTTCAATAAAATTTTAATGCGTTGCGTTGCTTTTTACGGAATAAGGCCCTTAATTATTTTATTTTAAACGAAAAAAATCCATTAAGAATTTTTGTGATTGAATAAATATTTTAATTAAAGATTTATTTCAAAACAACTAAAATGTTAATTAAATCAAAATAATCAGTACAATTCCATTCGGAATCCAAGAAAACATATTTGTTTATTGATAGAAAGTGTATTTTGATAATTTTTTGGCCTTTCAGATACACACGACTCCCAATCAATTGATGAAAACAAAAATGGTTTCATTCCGAAAATTTTTTCGTCATTTTCTGAGACACCAAAATATGAAATTAATTCCTGTGACATGGCTGTATATTTTTAATTTTCCTTCAACAATTCAATTATTGAAAACCAAAAAAATATATTTGATTTAATTTTAGAGAAAAAGTGACCTTAAGTTTAAATATTTTATTAAAGTATAATATTTATTTTTATTTTTTTTTTTAAATTCCTGAAGAAGATTTCCAACGGAAATTGAAATATTGATAAAAAAAAATATTTTAATTATTCAAAGTAATTTAGTGAAAATAAAAATCTTTTTTTAATTTAAAAGATTTTGTTTTTCGTGCTTGCTTAGGCCAGATCGTCAGGATAATAAACTGGCAAGTGCACGGATAAAAAACTAAACTGGCAACATGCTTTTTTTTTGCGAAAACAATAAAGCAAGTTGTTTTTGTTTTCATTTAGTTTTTTCTTAACCTACTTACAACTGCAATTAATGTTGGAAGAATTCCAACCAATTGTAGTGGGGAATGTAGGAACTGTTTATTGTTGTTGTTTTTGTTAAGCTTTGATATTGTTACAAGTAAAGCTGTTGCTTTTAATTCTTATTTGCTTAACAGTTTTATTTGTTTAATATCTTTAGTTTTTTTAAAATCTTTGGATGAAGTTTCCTGACGATCTGGCCTAAGCAACAAGTGAAATGCGCATAGGAACAGCTTATCCCTTCAACAAAATTTTTCAGTGTTTCTATCAAGAATAAAAATTGGGAATTAAGCAAGATAAGCAAAATCTTTTAAATTAAAAAATTTTTGTGTTACCACAAAATTACTTTGATAATAAACTGACAAGTGCACGGCATAAAAAACTAAACTGGCAACATGCTTTATTTTTTGCGAGAACCAGAAAGCATTGAGTTCCGTAATTTCGTTTAAAGTTTTCAAAGGATTAATTACAGCTTAATACCTCTTTTAAAATAAAAATCCAACTATTTGCTATAAATTATTTCAATCGATTTTTAAAACAAAAATAAATCATTTATTAGTGCCAATATTTTTAAATTAATGAAAAACATAAACTTTTTTTTAACTTTTTAACTTCGCATTTGACCTTTTCCACAACCTACACATAAAAAAAATAAAAATAAAATTATTTGAAGCTTATTGTTTATTTCGTAAATCTTTTTTTTAATAGACAGGCAATCTGGCATAGTGTATTGAATCAAGAAGCTAAATCGAAAAACTTTCACAACATCAATAAACTGGTCATATTATCTACAACGAACATGTAGTGTGCGCTAAGTAAATTTATGTTTTTTTTTTTTGTGGACCATGTTCAGTTTTGTTTTTGGCGGTTGCCACTAACAAAAGCATGGTTCTTGCATACACAGTCTGGTTCTTAGAATACAGTAAGTGGATTATAAAAGTTTTAGTCAAGGGTTTTAACAAAGTTTGTTCAAAAATCATCAATAGGTTTTATCATTAATTCAGTTTTGGAAGTTTGCAGTTTAGAAAACAATGCACTTGCAATTTTAATACAAAAGTTAATCTTTGTAAAATGAAAACCTCTATTCACTTTAGCTTCTCAAAATTTGTTTTGCCTTTACACTCAATTTCCTGTGTAAAGGACATTGTGCTTGAACAAAACACGCACCTTCAATGTTTACGCTGCTGTCGTTTATTTTAAAATTATTAAAAATTTAAAGCTGACACATGCAAATAAATTTAAACAAACAAAACATGTGATTTGTTTGCTAATAAAAGTTACAATATGCAAATGAAATGCAAGAAGGAGAATAGAACACGCAATTTAATTAAGGCAAAATTCCTTTACTATTTTAATCATAGATTTAAAACCATAAACTACCTTTAAATATAAACTAAAACTGAGCTGGAATTAAGCATAAACTAATCTAGAGCTGCACTGGAACTGAGCTAGAATAGAACAAGATCTTAATTACAACCGAACAAAAGCTGAGCTATAATGGAGCTAAAACTTAACCAAAACTGAGGTAGAGCTGAACTAGAACTAGAATTAGAACTGAATTAGAGCTGAACTAGAACTAAGCTCGAACTGAACTAGAAATGAACTAGAATGAACTAGAGTTGAACTATAACTGAACTTGAACTGAACTAGAACTAAACTAGAACTAAACTAGAACTGAACTAGAACTGATCTACAACTGAACTAGAACTGAACTTGATTGATCTACAACTGAACTTGAACTGAACTGAACTAAACTACAACTGAACTGATCTTAACCTGAACTAGAATTAAGCTGGAACTGAAGTAGAAATGAACTAGAGCTAACCTATAACGGAAATAGAACCGAACTAGGACTGAACTAAGTTTTAATTAGAACTAAACTTAAACAAACCTACAACAATATTATAACTAAACTAAAACTTATGTAAATAGATAAAGCTCAGCTATTAATTTATTAGAACGCAGCTCGAAGAAAAACAAAATGAGACCTACGTTTTTCTCTTGAACAGGTAAGATTGTTTTATTCGGTTGTGCCGAATCTTTGATACACTCCACCGACAGGGGGAATATTTAAGAAGTGGTCTTCTTCTGAGGCCTATGGTAAATAATAGGGAGTGGGGTTGATATGGACCGATCATTACGAAATTAAATACATAGAATTATTTCTAGTCATACAAATCGAGTTTGAGCACAATTTGAATAAACAATTTGTATTAGTTTTTTTTTTTTCGTTAGGACCAGCACTTAGGAAATGACCCCTACTAATGCACTGCATTTTGTAAGAACTAGGAAAAAATTGCTTGTGGATATTCAATTTCAACGTATTCATGTTCAAATGAGAGGGAAGATTTCCGCAGGATGGTCATTCCATGAACGGTCAGTCCGGCCAAAGACCAAAATTTCCCTGTATAACGTTGTACAATGCACCCGGCCAAGCGACCACAAAAGGATGTGTTCTCTAGGAAAAACGAACGAATTTCGGTAATCAAATTCCTTATTTCATCAGAATACATCCCATTGTAGTAACGATAAAACAAGGAAATGCAATCCACATTTCGACGGTGCTTAAGGAAGTCAAGAGAATTGAAAACCCTGCTGTCGCGAATGAGAGAGAGCTTTTAAAGCGACGGCCCACACATGACAGTTGTATACCATTCTTGGTCGATTTGTATACCATTCTCGGTCGGTATATAGGTGGTATAAATGGTACAGATAACAGATTGGGTAAATTTTTTTTACACCATTTTAAGAAACACGAGGCACTTGAATTCTTCTTTCGACACTTTGTGCATCGGTCATCACTATTTTCATGACCAGAACATCAATTTATACTGACTTTTTATATAATTCTACCATCCATATATACAGATAAGTCACATTGATTCGTCGCGCGTTTATGCGCACGCAGGATTTGAATCTGAAACTGCTTTGGGAAAGTAGAAAGAATGTTACACCAACACTGTTCATTACTTTACGACGAACTTGGATAAATATTTAACGAGATCTTAGATGAATATTAAAAAAGTTTCACATGGATTGAAAAACTTAGTACATCCTCTTTACTTCTAGTTTTAAAGGGTATTAAGATAAAGTTTTGCTTTGCAAATGAAATATTTTTATACAGTTTTTTAATACAAATTTATAGATTTTCTTAAAAAAAAATATGAGGTCTGCAAATTCTATAAACATTCTTTAATTCGAGTGTAAGACGGCAAATCCATCTGAGGAGATCAAGTGGTTGTGATCGAAACATGTCATGGTAACCAGAAGCCTGGGTTCGAATCTCAGGTCAGTCAAGAAAATGATTATCAATAACAATTTTAATAAATTTTCATGTTGTAAAAATTCCTTTCTTCATAAAAATAATTTAATGAAAATTAAATTTGATGAACTTAAGCCTGATTAAAATATTAAAAATTTGGATTAAAAACCATAAATAGTTCAACAATATAACCACAATTCCAACTATTCTTTAAAATTTTAAATCTTAAAAAGGGCGAATCTCTAATGTTTTAATTTTGTTTTTTTTTTCAAAAGAATGACTTTATTTTTTTTTACCAAAACTAACGAACCCCAAAAAATCACATAAATGTAAATTTCCAAATGCTTATTAAAAAATAAAAAAGGCGAGTTGATATTGAAATTGTCTTCTCACATAAGAGGTTTCTTTTTTTAGTAAAATTTTTAGCTTCAAATATTAAAAATAAAAAAAAATAAATATTTCATAAAATATACACGGAAATTGATGTTGTGCATTTTTTTAAACAATTTTTCGATATTTTTACTTTTATTTAACATTTTGTTGTTTTTTCCACTGAAATCTTTTGAGTGTTTTCTGTGTGTGTGAAAGAAAAACGATTCCCTTGTAGGTTGTTTATTTACACAATATGGCACATGGCACCAAACGCAGACAGGATTGTTCCCAAAGAGAAAATGCATATAACACTTTTCTTTGAGACTTTTCTTTCACGTTTTTCTGTTTTTCTTCTTTTTTGAAAAATGAATTCACATTGAAGTGTATGTGATTTTATATTTACCAAAAATGCCTGTGTTCGCTGTGGGGATATAAAAGTATAAAAAATATATTTCGAAATTAAAGTTTTGTTTCAATATGTTGATATGAATGCATATGCATATCTTTGCTTTTATAACGTAAAAACAATAGTGAACGAAAAGTTGTGAAAATAGTTAAGTCTATGATTTAGTATTTTCTATTAAGATTTGTTCTTATTTCAAAAATAAACTAACAACTGGATAATCCGTCATCGGCTATTTGCTTCGAATGGAAACATGTTGGATCTTAAAGGGCAAAATAAACCACACAAAATGCTTGGCAAACACACATTGAGTTCCGTTTTGTGTTTGCCAATAAACTACACAAATATATTTCGTACAATCTTCAATTTTTGTTTTGTTTTCAACGAACTCATCTGCCGATAGTGCCCCGGCAGTTTTGTAACTTTTTCTTAAAACAAAGAAGAAATATAAAATATAGGCAAAGAATTTATATTAAAAAGTGATTTAAACAACGAGGTATTTTGTGGCAAACAATAAATACTGCAAAAACATGTTTAAATTAATTGAAAATGATTTTAATGCTTCTACATTTAGCATTAGACGCTACAAAAGTTTGACAAACATACACTTTTGGCATGTTTGCTAAACCTTAAAATCGGCAGTATGAATGTGGTAGCAGATAAAGCGAAAATGGTTATTGCAAAAAACGGTACTCCCGATGCAAAATTACCTTTAAACTGACAAACTGAGGAAGAATACAATATTTATTATGCAGGCTCAAAGAAGCAGAATATCGAATAGGAATTATTGGAAGCAGTTTTTCTCAAAAATAATAATCCTAACACACAGATAAGGGTAAGCAAGTCTCTGCTTTCACTCCTCCTTCCCCTCCCTGAGAATTTTAGGGATCATCTCAAGGATATTTTACATTTTGGTGTAACATCCTCCAGAAAAATCAAGCGCAGTTCAAAAAAAGATTCGCGATCGCTTTCGATAGCCGTTGACCATAGATTCTATCTGAAACCACGGGATTCCCTAGCCCCATGTGACACGGACCCGGCTGACTATTAGTTGAGGCCTCCGTTGGTATGCTGCTCTCTAGAAATGCTTTCTGTCTTCCAGAAAAATTGTTTTGAGGGAAGCTTCGCTTTTCCGTAGAAAAGATAATTTTAAAGATCTCGTAGTTGTAGTTTACTACCCTAAGAATTTGTATACGGAAAATGCCACTGTAGGACTGATTTGTCATTACATGTGAGAGAGCTCGACTAAAGGGATGAGTATCCCTGCATGCTGTTGCTACTCAACAGTTTCTGCTAGCATTTTTCACAAAACCGCGGAGGTTATATAGCTACAGCCTCAAACAAGAAGTGAAACTACAATCTTGTCGGATTATGCTCGCCAATTTCTACCTGTGTGTGTTGGTTGAGCTTACGCATAACGCATTGTTTGGTATCCAGTGGTAAGGATGAACGATGGAGTAGGCCCTGGATTAGTATCCATGTAAATCTTTTCCACAGCTACGCCGCTGGAGCTCCTCGGAGTACCGTTATGTAAGGATCTTAAACTTAAAATACCTGGTGAAGTTTATACCGCCTGTTTTGGAAGGGTAAATTAAATAATCGTTACCGAAACATATAAGAGAGAAGTAGACTTGTTAATAACCTATGACCTCGATAATATAAGAAATTTAATGGCAACAAAAGGTTTACAATTAGGCCCAATTTTCGGCACGGCTTCGGTGTCATACCTCTATCCGATGGTTAATATTTTCAATGACTCTGAGACATTATTGAGATAAAATGTTGTTAATGTGCCGAATTATCTCATCTTTAAGCTCTTGAATTGTTCTTAGCTTATTGACGTTCACTTTTTCTTTTAAATGTTCCGAAATCACGTAGGATAAGCAACAGGCTGATTAAAAAACCAAATCAACTGCCAAATTGGTATTAGCAAGCCTGGTATTCACGAACAATGTGCAGCCGATGCAAACACTTTAAACATTTTAGACAATAGTTTCAATTTTGCATACGTAAGCCAATGTGATGTCTTATCCAGCCTATTGTCAATAAAATCAAATGCAATTGGTGTATATGGTAAAGATCCTAGGCTTATTGAAATTCTAATTCCAAGACCTCTTCCTTTTATAACTTTTGTTTTCAATAAGATTTTTCAAACCAGATGCTATCCCAAAATGTGGAAACTTGCTAAGATTATTCCTATACCGAAACCTAAATCTGACTAAAGATCTATAGCAATTTTACCATTTTTATCTAAGGCTTTCGAAAGATTAATTCATAACCAAGTCTCACAGTATCTTGAAACCTACAATATGCCCACCGATCGGTAATCTGGTTTTCGTAAAAATCACAGTTATATCGCAGCCCTGATAGAGAGACTGCAATAATGCTAAATTTTTAATTCTCTTGGATCATTCTAGAGCGTTTGTTATGGTTGACCATTACATATTTGGGCTATTCACAAGGTGTGCTATCAAGTCATATCGTCATAATGTCCTAAATAAAATTGTACAATTGTTAAAAAAAAAAATATTGTCGCGTGTGAAACAAAATAAAAATTGTCGTTACTGTACATTAGAAATCTTAATTATAAGCGCTTGCCCACAGTCATATATTCTTCTTCTAAATATTTTAAGACATATGACTTTACAACTTTATAACCACCTTGTGAATAGCTCAATTGTGTCTTAAACTTAACCATATATTTAGATTTGCATCAACCGCCACAAGTCTTATATATTCCTATCTAACAGATAGATATCAATAGGTTGAAACAAATACCTAAGATTCGGTCTCTTTGCCATTAACTCGAGGTGTTCCGCAAGGTTCAATTTGAGGTCCGTAACTTTATTCGTTGTGAATGTGAATGATTTTCAAGATCAGCTTGAGCATTGTACGGTTAGATTGTATGCAGATGATGTTCAGCTCTATATTAGTTGCAGCAACGCTGTGATTGATGAGTGTGTGAGTACCTTAAACCAGGAGTTAGATCGTGTTTTCGAGTGGGCCACCGCTAATGGTCTAGCAATTAATCCTATCAAGTACAAGTTTTTGATTATTAAAAAGAGGTTATTAAATCTTGTCGGCAATCATACTTTAACTTAAAATAACCAGTCCATTAAAATTGTAAACTTTGCCAAAAATCTTGGCAAATACTTTAACAACACCCTCACTTGGTCGACCCACGTTAATTTTGCATGTGGTCGAACGTTTTAAATGTTAAGGAATCTGTGGCAAACTCAGTATTGTACTCCAATTGAAATAAGAATACTCATTGCTAAATCATAGTTGATACCGATCTTATTATATGGCTGTGAATTATTTGCCAGCTGTGACAGTGGAAGTAAAAGGAAACTTATTGTGGCGTTTAATAATATTGTTCGGTACGTCTACCGTTTAAGGAGATATGACCATATTTACCCCTACGTTACCTTACTTTTCGGAATCACTTTTGATGAATACTTTAGAGTGCGTATTTTTCTTCACAAAATTATATACACACATCAGCCCGAGCATCTCTACACACGTT
The DNA here is from genome assembly GCA_949318255.1 of Pollenia labialis. Classification (NCBI taxonomy): domain Eukaryota; kingdom Metazoa; phylum Arthropoda; class Insecta; order Diptera; family Polleniidae; genus Pollenia; species Pollenia labialis. Next base: position 34,385,906 of record OX439141.1, on the reverse strand, counting down.
TAAACTTTTCAACACTTGTTAGAGGTAAAAGACTTCTAGCATTTGGTCATCGAACACTGATTTCTAAATACAATTTCTTTATTCATGGAATCAGTCTATGGCACGGAATCTCCTTTACATCTCAAACCATAAGTAGCGCATGTCAATTTAGGAAATTCATTTTTTGTAATTTTTCACACTGAACACATACATATTCTTTTTGATCATTTCTAGTGTTTTCAAAAAACCGGTTAACCGAACTCGAAAAAACCGGTTAACCGGTTAACCCTCCATTAAATAACAAAATAAATTAAACGTAAAAAAGAATTCATATTAATTTAAAAAACAACAAAAATAACTTAAAAAATAACATTTGTTGCATAAAATTTGTACTTTGTGGTAAGAAAAACAAAAATAGTGACTAAAAGACATTTATAAATACCAAATGTGAACTTTATGAAGTTTTTTTAAAGTAATATTTTAAAAACAAAACACAATCCAAATGCTTAGGAGACATTCAGTTTTTTAATTTAGTTTTTATTAAAGATAATACCGAGAAAACTCTTTCACTAACAGTTGATGTCGGATTAATAGTAAGAAGAGCATTTATAGCATATTTAATTTTTCTGTTCTCTTGTTAAATTTTTCCAAATATTCGAAGTCATCTTTATGGTTATTGAGATTTATTACTAACTAAACATGTTTTTTTAGCTTATTTTCATTATTTTTGCTAACTTTATGTGATAAAGCGGTATTAAATTTTAAATTTTATTTTATATTTTAATAGTATGAAATAGGAATTAAGCACATTTTAACGAAACCTTGTAAATAATTTTTTGAATCCCAAGAAAAAACTTTGATAACTAATACGCATGTGGCAGTGTAAATAAATTGAACTGGCAAAATAAAATAAAGTTATTTGTTTTTAATTTTATTTTTTCATTACCCACTAGTTGCACTACATTTAGAGTTGACAAAAAATCAACCAATTGTAATCGGGACTGTTGTTGTTTTTGTTTAAGCTTTGATATTGTTACAAGTAAAATTGAGGTTTATAATTCTTATTCGCTTAACAGTTTTATTTGTAAAATATCTATAGTTTTTCTAAAATCTTTGGATGAAGTTTCCTGACGATCTGGCCTAAGCAATTAGTGAAATGCGCATAGGAGTAGCTTATCCCTTTAACGATAAATTTCTGTTTATCAATAGTATGAAATGGGAATTTAGCACATTAAAAGGAAATCTTTGAAACTACTTAATTAAATTTTACACAATTTTGTTGTGTTTTAACTTCTGATTTTTTCTGATTTATTGTATTTGCATATGATTGTGTACGAAACATCGAAAAGAGGTAAATAAATAAAGAAAGAAGTAAAATCACACGATCACGGCGGCCAATTTACATCGTTATGGCAATCCTAACATAGTTGTGGCTTCTTGATGGAGCAGTATTTAAACCATAAAATGGTTGTCGGTGACAATAACTACACTTAATATATTTCAAATTTTCTAAAAGAATGGTGTTGTTGGAAGTGACCAGATTTAAACATGTTTTTTCTCTGGGTGTGGTCTTGTCTATAGTATAGTCCATTGTTTTCTTAATAGTTTTGTCACCCACTGTTCGTTGAGTGTATGTATCTTTAGTATGGATGTTTGTTTGTTTGTGTGTGCGTGTGTGCATTTGGCTTTCATTGCAATTTTAAAAGTATGGTATACATGTTTTCTATCGGTAGAGTAGCAACATCAGCAACATCATCTTTATCATCAGCACATTGGAGTGCAGTTCAAATATCACACCTTCTCTTTAGAGTGCTTGCTATTCATACATACGTACACACGTTCATACGTACATAAATACAATACAACTCACATTGAACAAACATTGACATACAGCGTATGCGTGTATGTATGTATGTATGTCATATACCCATTCACACAGTCACACACACACACACAGAGATAACAAGTATTTTGTATACATGTGTACTCTCAAACAAAAATATATCTTCTTATTATTAAAATATCAAATGCATTGCCATATTGCACACACAAACACATACATATGTATGTACAAACATAAACATAATAATATGCATATTTGTATATGTAAGTAAAAAAAGGAAACTTGTTTATAATATCTTCATATAAGAGCGTCATGCATAAGAGTATAAGAGCTTTAAAGGAGGAATGAGAGGTTTTACTTTTTTTATTTTAGAAATATTGCATTTTAAATGTATACAAATATCGTGAAGAGTGGGTGGATGGTGAAGGTGAGTTTATACAAATACAAATTTATTTGTCTCAGTTTGCTTGTGAGAGTGTGTGTGTGTTTGAGTGTGGTTGTCTTTTATTATTGTTGTTGCACCATTTGTATTGAATTATGCAAACATTTTACTCTTTAGAGTGGTGTTTGAAATTAAGTTCATTTTTTTCTTTCATTTTCTATGAAAATGTTTTAAAAATTGTTTTTCTTCTTCTGTTCCAAAGGAAATTTTACAAATTTTTTTCATTTATTTTTCCTTTTTGTTTTTTCTTTTTGTTGTTTTCCTTAATAATTCATAAGTCAAAGGAGATTTAATACTCATACATAAATAAAGAATTTAATAGTCTTGTAGTCTTTCAGATATGAATGCATTTTCAATATTTTGACTTTATCTATTTAGAAACGTATTAAATCTGGAAAAAAAAATTGGAAGATAATATTGTGTCAATATAATTTCTGTTTTCTTGTTAGCAAAAATAATAATATGTTTGATAAATAGAAATCTTTGAAACATGAAAACATACATATCTTTTTTCCAGATTTCTATAAAGATTATAATTTGTTTGGATGTACAAAAATAAGAAAAATATTTTTAATTGACCTGATAAAGAAAATGCCAACAATGTTTTCAAATTTGTTTTTATTTAGGAGAAATTGTCGTTTCAAAGATTTTACTACGTTTACTCCTTTAAATCACTTGTAAATCTGAATTAAATCAAAATTTAAACCTTAAAAAAATCACTAAAAATCAACAAGATTTTGCTAAAAAGAAAAAACGCTTAATCGAAAAACATACACCGAAAAACTTGATAGACCACTACAATATGCTAAAATAGATTTCGGGATGATAAAAAAATAGAATAAAAGAAAGAATAAAACCACACAATCAAGTTAAGCAAAAACTTCAAAACATCCCAAAATTTTATAATCGCCTAAAATAAATATCTTAAAAATAAGTTAAAATCGCCAAAAATATCGTTGCTTAATTGGAAAAAATTAAAAAACCATTTAAATATAAAAAAAATAATATTCTTAAAATTTTATATAATCTTTAAATTCGTAAAAAAACAAAATCTAATAATCGCCTAAAATAATAAACATCTAAGAAAGAAACAAGGTAAAATCGCAAAAAAATATAGTTGCTTAGTTGGAAAAGAATAAAAAAAAAATTGCTAAAATATTTAATATTTTTAATCGGACTTTTCAAATTTAATTTTCTTTAGACTATTTTATCAATATTATCAATAAATTTTAATTAATTTCATGGTGTAAAATTCCTATTCTGATAAACACGATTTAATGAAATTTGATGAAGGTTTTTAGCCTGATTAAAAAAATTAAAATTTGGATTAAAAACCACAGTTCAATAAAGTAACCACATACTAGTTATTGTTAACATATAAAAAAAAACGAAAATAAAGTTCTAAAATCCTAAAATTCTTAAAAAAATACTTCAAAAGAAAAAAAAAATTTTATTTCAAAATAAAATTTGATAAAATTAACAAAAATTCCCAAAATCTAAAAATTGTTCAAAAAAAAAACCCAAAAAAAAAATAATATTTTCATACTACGATAAGATTCATCATTGTAGTACCCATATTACGATTATTATTGAATCATATTATAACCAAATATATTCGTAAAATAACATCATAATATTTTTCACTTAATCATATTATTGTCCTGTTAATCATACAAAGTTAAGAAGTAATCATGTTATTGTCATGTTAAACAATAGAAATATACAAACGAAAATTTTGATAGTGCATAGAAAATATTCCTGGAAAATATTGAAGGAATAACACTATTAAAGTATAAAAGCTTTTGAAAATTGTAATTCGACTTCGACATTCGAATAATATGAAAATTTATATAATAAATGTTTCTTACCATAAGAAATAAATTCCCAGATTCTATTTTTTAAAATTGTTTTTTTAATTTGTATTTTTTACCCCATTCAAGCCCAAACAAAAACCACCGGACAAAAAAAAAATTTGTTTTATTATCAAAAAGTAATTTCAATTTTTGGGAATACAAAATTTAAATTTCAAAAGATTTTGTTATTCGTGCTAAATTCCCAGTTTTTATTATTGATAAAAACACTTGAAATTTACTGTTGATGGGATAAGCTATTCCTATGCGCATTTCACTGGTTGCTTAGGCCAGATCATCAGGAAACTTCATCCATAAAGATTTTAGAAAAACTAAAAATATTAAACCAAATAAAAATGTTAAACGTATAAGACTTATAGCAACAGTTTTTTTTTTGTTTATTAGAAAAATGTCACCAGTGCAATAAGATATAATATCTTTTAAATTTAGCACTGGACATCAATATTGGCAACGTATACAATTTGAATAACTTATAAAGTATTACAATAAATTTTAAATTAAAAAAAAAAAACCAAAATTGAAATTAAATGTATTTATAGATGTGTAAAAATATTATAGGTTGATAAATTATTAGTAATATACCATAATAAGGACTAATTTTCATTGTTATTAGTCAAAAATATTAAAAATTGCTGTTTTGAAATGTACTGCGTTGCTTGTGCTTTGAATATTACTTGGAAGTAGATTCCAGAGCCGTACGGCGTATATAAAAAATTGCCGCTCCGACATTAGGTAATGATATCGGATATGCAATATAACCCTGCCTCTAGCCGATCTTGCAAATGTTAATTTTCTAAATAGATAGTCAGGTTCCTTGGTGTAGATTATTTTGTGTAGGAAAATTAAACTGCGACATTTTAAAAGATTATCAAATGAAACATTAAACAATTTATTTGCAAACCGGGATACGCTGTCTGTCCTTCTCAGAATAAAAACATATCTGGCAATATATTAAACGAAGTTCTTAATTTCCGCATATCAGATGCACTACAACCAGAAAACAATTCACATCCATATAAAAGTGTTGGCAACAAATATGATTTCGCCAGTAACATTCGAATCTTAAATGGCGTAAAATAATGATTAGTCCATAGTGATCTCAGCATACCATACGTTTTCCCTGCTGCATTATTTATATGATCTGTCCACGAAAGTGTTGAATTAAAAATTATTCCCAAGTTCTTCGCAGAGTTCACGATCTCAATTTGTGTACCTCCCAAAACTACTTTAAGCTGATACAAGTTGTCCATTTGTGTTCTGCAAATTGGAACGCATTTTGATTTTTTAGGGTTTAAACTTAGCCCATTTATAGCTGCCCATTCACTGACTCTTAATAGATCTCAATTTATTTTCGAGACGCAGTTTGATAATGTTGAAATGTTACAGCCAATGAGCAATTGGACATCATCAGCATACATTTGGATTTTCATAAATTTCAGTTGAGTCGGGAGATCATTTGAATACATAATATACATAAGCGGACCGAGAATGGATCCCTGCGGAACACCTCTAGAAACTGGCAGCCATGATGAATATCTTGAGTTACTATATACAGCCTGGTATCTATTGCTTAAGTATGTTGATATTAGCTTTGTAGATGTTGTTGAAAAATTAAATTGTTGCTGCAGTTTTCTACAAAGAGTTCCATGGTGTACGGTGTCGAACGCCTTCGAGTGGTCGAGAAGGACTAAAATGCCAATATTACCCTGATCAATAATACAGTTCTACTTGTAATAATATCAAAGTTTAAACAAAACAACATCAACAAAAACAAAAAACACTTAATTGACAACATCTTTTGTAAGTTGTTGTTGTTTTTATTTTGTTTTTCTTAACCTACTTACAACTACAATTAATGTTGAGAGAATTTCAACTTATTGTAGCGGGGAATGTAAGATGAGATGAACGCACTGTTTATTGTTGATGTTGTTTTGTTTAAACTTTGATATTATTACAAGTAGAACTGTTGCTATAAGTCTTATACGTTTAACATTTTTATTTGGTTTTTCAGTCAACAATACTCAAATTTATAATTTCGATAAGCATTGATATGTTTACAGTAACTATAATATTGCTGATATCAAATAATGATAACCATTATTTGTGTACGACGACAATATATTGTTACAAAAAACATAGTGTAGTTGCCGTAACCATGCCCAATCATATATTTCTCTGCGTGTATGTTTCCAATATGTCTCTAAAGCAAGCTTGACCTCCTCGCCAGTAACTCTTAATCAATAAATTAATTAAGGTCAAAAGCCCTTGAAATTAATATAAATTAAGTGTTTTCTAATTGTATTCAATAATTTTATACCTGTTTCTATAAACAATAAATGTTTAATTACTAATTGATTTTTATTATTTAATTATTTATTAGTGGAATAATTATTTTATACTTAATTTAATTTTTCAACAGGGAAAATAAAATAAATAAAAATGTTTGTTTGCTTGCAAACATTTTGGATTTACATTTTACCTTGCAAAATATTCCAATCCAATGTTTTTATTTAACTGCTACATTTTTAATAAAGATTTTTTTGTTATTCCCAGAAATACAGCCAAGGTAATTGAAACAAAATAAAAATTATTAGAAATGTTAAAACGTTTCGATTTTCTTTCTAACCCCGGCAGATTAGAACAAGATTTACTCTATGCCTGCTGCGTAGGCGAACTCCATGGTAGATTTTATCCATTTCTTAACCAACTGCAACTGAGTCTGCGAGCACACCCACGTAGTACATCATTCTGTGAGATAATAAGCTCGCCCCTGGTTAAAGAGTTAGAGATCTAACCTCCGTTACTTTTGGACATATGCCAGCAGCAGCTGGTGAGTAGTAGTGGCACCTACACAGCATGAAACAACTCGTACTAAATTTAAGTTTCATCTTTCTCCCTACTTTAACCACGAGTCGTACATAAAAATTTTAATTTAAAAAAAAAATATGCGTGCATACGCATGAGTTTGTAAAAGTTTTTTGTAGAAACAACAACAACACCAAAATGAAGGTAAACACCGATTTGCTTGCTTTGTGTAGAAATAGAAGTAAAATAAGAAGCAAAAATTCCCAAATTATTATTTTTTAAATTATTTTGTTAAATACATAAAATTTTTACAGTAGAATTATTACGAAAAACATATCTGTGACAAAGGGCTGAATACAACAAAAGAGAAACAAATATATATAACGGGTAAGTAAAGCAAATAATTAAATTCTCTCTTTATCAGGGGAAAGTGTTTTTGCTAAGAATTAATCTCACTTTTAGATTATTTTTAATACGAATTAGAAATTAAGCCAACCAGGGTTGATTACCACTATTGGTAAAAAATGTACCGTTTAGTGGGATTTTCAGGATATCTATTGGCTGTAGTTTTTAGCCACAACAACCACGAGATCTCCGAAAGTATTCCCCAAAAAAGCACCATCCGCGAACGAGACGGTATTACAACCTTGGAAGCACTTTCTAATTATCAGAAGAGTAAGACTAACGTGTACTTACGACTGATTAAGCCAATAATCTGTCCGCTGCCTGCTAACCGGGAGCTACTGACGCCCGTAGTACCAGATAGGATTTCTGGTCAGCCACGATCGAAATAGAGCGATAAGTTCTTTTAAGATTTGTCACATTTTGATTTTTGCCTAGTTCCTAATATTTGCGGCACCCGATTATTAGCCGGAAAATGTACCACCACCAAGATGTGAAATAGCCTTTAAATAATTCTACATCCTCGAGAGGGTTCTATTATCGACAGCCTAATATATAACTTTCAGTGGAAACTTCGAGCTGCTTACAAAATAAATCAGCATTGATAAACGAAGTTGGCTGTAGTTTACACTATATCGATTAGTCTTATACAAAAATAAGAAGAACCTGATGTTCGTTAGACTTTCGAAATGTCCAGAAAGAATTTGGCCCGATTAAAATAAATGGATGCAAGAGTATATGCTTATAGTTTTTTGAAAACAACAAACCAGATATTTTAAAAACAGGTGGAAAGTGTGTAAATATTTATGTTCATTGGAAGGGTTAGCATAAAAGCAGAATTCCTGTAAATTGCTTTAAATTATTTCTTTTGTTTTCTCTTTAAGCCCTTTACAAATCCATCACTTATTATTGTTATATGGATTTAAAGTTATTGCCCAATAGTTTTCCGCTTGCTTATTCTACAGCCATGTTTTTTCTTATTTCATCCGACAATTAATGTTTAGAGTACAGGGAACTGGAAAAAAACAGAAGGAGAGCTCCGCAAAATTTTTATACCAAATTTTTTTTTTCCAATTTTGCTATTTTGAATAAAATGTATGTTATTTTAAACACGTATTTAATTATTTAGTTAAAACCATTGTTTTAAATTCTACTCTTATAATTAATTCAACACCTGCTGCCCGTTTATATTTGTTCATTTAATGACAGGTGAATAAATAAATATAAATAAATTGTAGATTTATTGTTTAAAGTGCCCCTTACACAAGTATTTCTTTAATTTCTCAATTAACTCATATTTAAACAATATGTTCAAATGTCATATTTTTATTTATAATCGAAGGTGTTAAATATTAATGGAATATTTAATATATTTAGCAAAAAAAAAAACTATCAAAATTACAAAAATCACATCAACTTATAAAAGAGTTATTTTGGATAAAATTAAAATGTTACCTCTTCACAAGTACCAAAAATTTTAGTTCTACTCGGTGTTGAAGGCATAAGTTGTAAAATGGGTTTTTTTTTTTTTAATATTTACCTAAAAAGAAAGAAATAGATAAAAAAATAACGTTAATAATAACATGAAATAAAATGTTTTAAAATAATTACAAAAAATATCGTAATATTATGGGCGCATAAAAGTGAACACTACCTTAAAGTACGACTTTCTATTACATAACGCACATTTGTATACCCTTCTCCTAAGTTAAAAGGGTATTTCAACTATACTGTTCTAAGACCATGCAAATTATTATTATGAGTAGCGAAGTTGATTTAATGATGTGGTTGAATTGAGGTTTCCTAAGGCTAAGCAAAAAACCACGACTGCCTCTGATTTTACCCGTAAATCTCTTGTTGTTGTTTTTTTATATCTAGAGAACAGCAAGAGCCAAAGTTTCCCAAATACATAAGATCAAGCACCTTTGTTACCATTACACAGCATCCGACAAAATGTGGGCGGGATTGGATAAGTGCGTGTGGCACCTATCGAACAACGAAATTATTAAGATCTGTAATCTGCAGAATGACAAGAGCCAAAGCTTTTAAATCAAGTACAAACGTCTTGGTGTTAAGAACTTAACATTCGTCGACAAAATGCGGGCGAGATTGGAGAAGAGGACGTGGCACAAAATAAATTTGTCTATATCTAAACAACGTTATTTATATAACTTTCTGTTATTATCGTACCATAACGAAAAGCATAACTATAAGAATCGGCATAGCCGAATATAGCACTATTACTTGATACTTCTCGTATAAAATGTCACTGTTTTAACAAAACGTCACTGTTTTTACAAAAAGGCACTGTTTTAACTAAAATTACTGTTTTTACTAAAAGTCACTGTTAAAAAAAAATCACTGTTTTTACAAAAAGTCAGTTTTCATAAAAAGTCACTGTTTTTATAAAGTCAGTCTTTTCAAAAAGTCACTGTGTTAACACGAAGTCAGTGTTATTGCAAAAAGTCAGTGTTTTTACTAAAATTCACGGGTTTTACTAAAAGTCACGGTTTTTACAAAAAGGCACTGTTTTTACTAAAATTACTGTTTTTACTAAAAGTCACTGTTTTAACAAAAAAATCACTGTTTTTACTAAAAGTCACTGTTTAAAAAAAAATCACTGTTTTTACAAAAAGTCAGTTTTTATACAGTCACTGTTTTTATAAAGTCAGTCTTTACAAAAAGTCACTGTGTTAACATGAAGTCAGTGTTATTACAAAAAGTCAGTGTTTTTACTAAAATTCACGGGTTTTACTAAAAGTCACGGTTTTTGCAAAAAGGCACTGTTTTTACTAAAATTACTGTTTTTATTAGTATTGTGGTTATTTTATTGAACTATTTATGGTTTTTAATCCAAATTTTTAATATTTTTAATTAGGCTTAAGTTCATTAAATTTAATTTTCATTAAATTATTTTTATGAAGAAAGGAATTTTACAACATGAAAATTAATTAAAATTTTTATTGATAATTTTTCATTCTTGACTCAATCTGGGCTCGAACCCAGGTGTTTACGGACAGGTTACCCTGACATGTTTCGATTGCAACCACTCAATCTCTTCAGAGGGCTTGCCGTTTAACACTCGCAGCCATCGACGACTGCTGACGTCATTAGTCAAACATCAATCCTTAAACCAAATTGTATTCAACCTTTTGGTAGATCGAAATTTGCTTTTGAATGATTATCTATTTTAATTTATTTTAACATGTTATTCCTTTACTTCTCTTTTTTCGTACTTTTGTCAAGAATTCTTCTTGAAGTTCAAAGTACATATATTTTTTGTTTTTTCATTTTTTTGTCTTTCTTTTTCTTGTTGACCTTTTCAGCACAACTTTTACTAAAAGTCACTGTTTTAACAAAAAAATCACTATCTTTACTAAAAGTCACTGTTTAAAAAAAATCATTGTTTTTACAAAAAGTCAGTTTTTATACAGTCACTGTTTTTATAAAGTCAGTCTTTACAAAAAGTCACTGTGTTAACATGAAGTCAGTGGTATTAAAAAGTGAGTGTTTTTACTAAAAGTCACGGTTTTTACAAAAAGTCAGTGGTATTACAAAAAGTCACTGTTATTACAAAAAGCCACTGTGTTTAAAAAAAGTAACTGTTTTTACAGTTACTGTTTTGACAAAAAGTTACTGTTTTTACAAAAAGTCAGTGTTTTTACAAAAGGTCAGTGTTTTTACAGAAGGTCACTGTTTTTACTAAAAGTCACGGTTTTTTTTTTTACGAAAAGTCACTGTTATTTATACAAAAAGTCACTGTTTTAACAAAGTCACTGTTTTTTTTTTTTTTTTTTTTTTTTTTTTACAAAAAATCACTGTTTTTACAAAAAGTCACTGTTTTGACAAAAAAATCACTGTTTTGACAAAAAGTAACTGTTTTTTTTTATCAAAAAATTACTGTTTTTACAAAGTCACTGTCTTGAAAAAAGTAACTGTTTTTACAAAAAGTCAGTGTTTTTACAAAAGGTCAGTGTTTTTACAGAAAGTCACTGTTTTTACTAAGTCACGTTTTTTTTTTACGAAAAGTCACTGTTATTTATACAAAAAGTCACTGTTTTAACAAAGTCACTGTTTTTTTTTTTTTTTTTTTTTTTTTACAAAAAATCACTGTTTTTACAAAAAATCACTGTTTTTCGAAAAAAATCACTGTTTTTACAAAAAATCACTGTTTTTACAAAAAATAACTGTTTTTACAAAAAGTCACTGTTTTGACAAAAAGTCATTGTTTTTACAAAAAGTAACTGTTTTTTTTTATCCAAAAATTACTGTTTTTACAAAGTCACTGTCTTGACAAAAAGTCACTGTTTTTTATACAAAAAATTACTGTTTTTACAAAAAGTCACTGTTATTACAAAAAGCCTCTGTGTTTAAAAAAAGTTACTGTTTTTACGAAAAGTCACTGTTTTTACAAAAAGTCACTGTTTTTACAAAAAGTCATTGTTTTAACAGTCACTGTTTTTTTTTTTTTTTTTTACAAAAAATCACTGTTTTTACAATAAGTCACTGTTTTGACAAAAAAATCACTGTTTATACAAAAAGTCACTGTTTTTAAAAAAATCAGTTTTTACAAAAGGCCACTGTTTTGACAAAAAGTCACTGTTTTTACAAAAAGTTACTTTTACTTCCAAAAGTCACTTTTACTTCTAAAAGTTGCGTTTTCTCCCAAATAAATTTTCTACCCAAATTGTCATTGAAGGAATTTGCGCAGGTTGAATTTTTAAATTTTGCGCATATAAATCTTTTTTAAACTCCATATTTCAAGTATGAACAAGAACTTTTGGATAAGTACCTACATACCAAAGAGTTTAACTGTTCTTTAAAGAATGTATTAAGGAATTTTCCAAGTTAGTTTTGATATTTGCAGAATATCGATTCTACTATAACCTGGAAAAGATTTAATCAAGAAGAGTTCTGAACTAAAAACCCAAGGAAACTTGAATACTTATACCGCAAATCAGGTTATTGCCTTTGCAAATCTATGGAGTTTATAAAAACAATTTTTGTCCTAACACGAGTTAGTTTATATTGCAAGGGAAATAAGTCGACATTTGTATAACAAATAGTGGAACAATATACATTAATGGAAGTGAAATATGGTGATATTCATGAAATTGTGAAAATTACCCTTTAACGGAAAGTATTTTTTGTAAATTTTTTTAGAAATGTTTAAATAGATTAACTCTACTTAAGTTAGCAAGAAGTGCAAAATCATTTTAATGAGATGTTTAAATATGATTATATATGAAACATTGGATCGAGTTAAGTCGATTGAGTCTATTTTGAGCATTTTAAACGTTTTTCATCTCAAAAAAAAATTTTTTTTTCAAACCGACTAGAGAAATAAAACAGGCACATTATACACCAATAATAAGGAAACGTTGCATATAAGATTTGATATCTTTAAAATTATTAATATTATACATCATTGGGAAAGGTATAGTGTAAAATTTTTTAAATTTGATATACAAAAAATGTAATCAGAGATCTTTAACTAATTAGATTTCTTGACTTAAAAGTTTATTAAAGTATATCAAATTAAATTTAAATATTTCAATATTTCATGTTTAATAGAAAATATTTTCTGCGGTTAACAAATGTTAATTAACATTTTTGAAAAAAAATTGTCTTGTCAACATTTTAATTTTTTTTTCATCAATTACAAAAAAAAAACTGCATATCATTAAAAACCAAAACGACTTTTGTATGTACATATAATATATTATGCATATTTGTTTTATTGTAGAAAAGCTATAAATAATAATATAATTATTACTACACTGAGATGAATAATTTATAAAAATGTTATTGTTCAATATATGTGATTAAATAAAAGCCACAAAAAAAAACTAACATAAACACATAATAACAATTATTTTTGTATACTTAGTGATTAATTATGAGGAACTTTTTTATGGTAAAAAGAAATCCAAATTTAAAAAATTATATTGAAATCTTATAAAATTGCCAAAAATTAACCAGATAAGTTGAAATTATCTGAAGGGGTCATAGAAAAATGTTATTGAAACGTAAAATTTTAAACTTGAAAAAGTGCCTTCTAACAAAACACCAATTGTTTAAAAAAAAGAACCAGCAGCAAAACAAAAAATATCATTATAAAAATGTCATTTGACAGCAGATGTAGTGAACTTGACAAATGAGACAAGACGGTCTTTTTAGATCTAAAGAAATCCATACATTGTGGATTAAGGGCCAATTTTTTACTTCTTATTTGATTATTTATTATTTTCAGGTTCTATTTAAATACGAAATTAAATTTTCTAGTTCTTTTCAGAATGATTCTTACAGCAATAAAGAAAAACTAAATAAATTTCCATTGTGTATAACTTATGCCCGTAATTTCTACAAACAGATATCTGGTCGTGTTCGTTCCTAACAGATATCTTTACCTGTCCGGTAAACGTCAAAAAACGATGGTGTAAAATACACTACAGCTTAACCAGTAGGTAAGACATACGTGTAAAAATTATGAAAAATTCGTTCCACCATAGATATTGTAGATACACCGCGAGATATCGATATGTAAAAATTACGGGAATTAACACGGTCGCCATAATATCATATCAACAACTGGTAAAGCAAAAATAATCAGCTGCTTTTTTGAGATCATCTTGTAAATAAATACACTTTTTTAATGACTTTTTTTTATAACGGCCAATTTCACCAAGTTAAGTTTAAACTTCCAGTGTTTGACAGTTATCACGGATAGTTAATTTATAACTAAACTGTTCTCATACTCTACTTTGGGATCTCAATTTTACCGAAAAGCGTTCCCGTACTACAATATTGGGTAAATGAGAGTGCAATATTTTTCTTCTTCCTCTGACACAATATAGCGCTCCTTTTTTCCTTGTAAAAATCGGGTTAATTGTCAAAGAAACAGCAGTTTGAAAAATAAAGAAGACAAATGAAAGTTTTTTTTTAAATCAAAACAAAATAAAATTTGTTTAGTGCTAATTAAAACAGTGTTATTTAAAGAAAACATTAAGCAAAAATCCCAAAAATAAACTTTGAAGTATGTGTTTGATGTTTTTTATTCTTAGTCTTTCTGAGCCTGATTGGTCCTCAAATGGTTGAGATGTGAGCAAAAAACCACGACTGTTTCTAATTTTATCCTAAACTCCCTTGTTGTTTTTTATTTTATTTTTATGTATGTATATCTGGAGAACGGCAGGAGGCAAAGTTTCCATATCAGGTACAAGCATCTTGATTATCAAGTTACAACATTCGGCAAAATTTGGGCCAGATTGGATAAGTGGGCGTGGTCTTTCCCATTCATAACCATTAAATATTTCAAAGTTTCCAAATAAGGTAAAATCATCTTTGTTATCAATTTAAAATATCCGACAAAATTGGGTGCGATTGGACAAATGGGCGTGGCACTTTCTTTACAAAACCATAAAAGTGAACGGCAAAAGTTTATGTTTCAAACGATTTCTTTCTTTTGTTTTGATGATTGACTTGATATAGAAAAGATTCTTTCACTTATTTTTGACGTTGGAGAGATTGAAAGTAAAGCGTTGTCATGAGGTTAAAGTGGCGGCTTCTTTTTTTTTATAAAAGAAAAAAAAACTAATACTGTGATAAAACTTATCAGTTAATCGACATAAATTATTCGAATTATTCGTTATTCGAAAATAAGCAATTTTAAATTATTTGCACAGTTAATCGCCCAAAATTATTCGATTAATCGAGCAACAGTTAATCGTTTGAATACCTTAGTATATATGATTCGTCATAGCCAATTTCATGAAGCACGATTTACCAATGCGTTTCGAACAGTATTTTTGTCCGGAGATTTTTTTTTTTTAATATTGAGTTCGACGTCTTACTTTTGAGAGCGAGAGAGAGAAATTATTTTGTTCGGCAAATTTTAACTGCCTGTGTTAGAACGCAAGCACAAAAGTAACTCGCTCAACAAAAACAAATTTTTAAATTTTGTTTTTTTTTTAAATGTTAGTTAAATGAGTCACTTTTGTATTCGCGTTCTTAAAACAGGCAGTTAATCTTGTTCCGAGCAAAATTAACTGCGATTCAACTTTTTTCCATTTGTATGTAAAAGGTTAATTGAACTGCCATGGAAACTAGATACAGAGGAAAACAACTAGATTCTATGTTTGGAGATTTATGGAGGTGGTTAAAGAAAACCAACTTTGAAGAGGATACCGACGATGAACAGGAACCAGAAATATACAAAGATCCACAATCTCATATCATTAGAAATTTGTTTTACAACAGCATCATAATTTGACTTTTTTTTAGCTTCAAAAAAAAGTAAAAACCTTGGTTTTATCAATGACATTCTACAAGAAATAGAAAATCTTTACGACACCTCTCATTTGCTTTTGGTTTCCTCCGATTCTGGTTGCTATACTGCGTAATTTATTAAATTTTTGTTTGAGTGCTATAACTTTTTAAATTTAAAACCACTTAGAATTAATTTTTATTAATAAAACAAAAATATGCTTTTTTCAGCAAAAATAACATAATATGCATTAAGCATTATATGACGAAAAATGCATTAACGATAAAATATGCAAAAATATGCACGAACAAACCGATGCCATATTGCAGCAAAAGTTGTGATTTGGACAAATAACTTATTCACTTAATATATTAACCAGTGTTCGAAAATAAACACTAAATATCGCTCGTTAGTGTTCGGTTAGGTAGATTTGTGGAAAACAAAAACGGTAATAGTGTTTGTGTCGTAAATCATTAAAAAAAATAACGTTTCCGTGTTTGTCACAACACAAAAATATTACTGTTCTTATCCAACTCAAAAAAAAGATGAGAACATTTAATTCCGTTCGGGCTTTTTTAAATAACCACAAACTTCATTGTGTTAGGTTCAGCTCATTGGTGGCTGGCAAAAAAAACCCCAAACATTTTTTACAAAAACAACATACACATACGAATGAAAGAACACAAAAAGCCATTTAAATAAATTTACTTGTGTTTGCTGTTCGTGCTGCGGACTTTGCTAACATTTTTTTTGTTTATTTCTTTATGAATGTAAAACAAGAAACATTATGGAACAATAAAATACAATTTTTGTTCTGTTTTTTTAACGAAGAACAGAACACTATATAATGTTCGGCTCTGTCTTGAAAATCGTAACGAACGGCATTAACGGTTGTGTTTGTCTACATAAACACTAAAAATACAGATATTGTTCCCGATTGTTTGTATGCCGAACGCTAAATAATGTTCTGTTTGTTTTCGAACACTGATTAACACCTTCAAGTTGCATGAGTTTCCACGCCCTACTAATAGCCTAATCGCAGAAAATTATTCGTCAAATCTATTTTGAAATTTATATCTTTTATTAATTTAATATATAAATATTTCGCTGTAATTTAATTTTTAGTTTCCTTCTAAATGACAAGATAAATTTAATTATATATTTGCATAATTTTGTAATTACGTACATGAACGTTTACATGTGTATATGCATGTGCTATAAAAATATCATTATAATACCCACACATTTTTTTTAATTTTCCTACAGAAAATAATAAAAAATTAATAAATTATACATGAAGTAGATACTAGAAGTGACATCATGCTGAGGCTTTGAATAAAATTATTGTAAAATATAAATAAAATGAGATTTATTAAGAGCCGCCAATTAAATAAATTTTCTTTGGGTAATCAGAAAAGCAAGTAACAAAACAACCTATGATAAAATCAATTTAATGTAAAGCACATAGATAAAAACATACATACCTAGATATATAAGCATGTGTATCTTTAATAAATAATCTGACTTTAAGCTCTCTTTAGCATTTATCCAATTTGTCTCTCCTTTTTTTTTTGTAATTTTTTTTTAATTTCAAAAGCTTCAATTTAAAACAATTACTAAATTATATAGTGGTTTTAATTTAAATAAAATTCCCTCGAATTTGTCCCTTTTATGTTAAATTAAGTGCTAAAATAATAATTTGAATATTTTACTAAGCCTAAGAGCGTTCATTAAAAAATTCAATTAATTAAAGCCTCAAGGTAGGCAACAAATATTATTATTATTTTTTTTTTGTTTTAACGTATAATATTGTAATCCCCAAAGTGCACACAAAAAAAAAAAGGGAATATGTATTTAAAAATTAAACAAGAAGTACATGTTCAATAAATGTTATTGTTGTGCGCGGTGTGTTCGTAATTAGGGATTTTGGGGCAATGAAAAAGAAAGTTTTGGGGGAACAAATGGTCAGTGTTAAAATAATCTGTTTAAGCTGGAAGTATGAAATAATTTAAAAGCATTTGAATAAAAGAAGTGGAAAAGAACTTTAATTAAAAACTCGCTGTTTTGAAATACTTAAAAATCCATGGTCTAATTTAAGGCTTAAATAAAAGTTTTGAAACTGATTCCGATGGGTGGTCCAACCAAAATGCACGATGTAAATTGTAAAGAAAACCAAAAGTTTTCAGGGAAGAGACAACCGGATTTGAACTTCGCTTTTCATAAGGACCCAGAATATATATAATTTATAGGGTGTAGGATCAATATTGTAGAAATTACAAACGGAATGACAAACTTGTATATACCCATTTACCTTCGGTGAAGGCCTACTTAAAGGCTTTGTTTAAAACTTTAATTTAGTAACCGCTTTAAGGCTGCAATAAAATTTCTCTTGATAATATTTTAAAATTTTCTCTTCCTTTTTATCATTATCTCTTTTATTTTATTATAAACTTATCATTTCAGAAAATGAAACTTAAATTATTTTTATGTTTGTCTTATCTTTTAAATTTCGAAATTAAAACTGCAATCACTTTTTCTCGTTATCACCTTTCTTTCAGTCTTTTCTATTCTTTTTATTTTCAAAACCAATCAGCTAAAAGCTGTAAGGTTGTCACTGATAATGAGTTTTTATATTCCATTATATTTAATAGAATATTATAAAATATTTTATATAAAATTTTTTCTTACACTCATGTAATCGAGCACAAACTATTATTTGAACGTTGATAAGTTTATAAGAAACAATATGTAATTTATGTCGCTTACATAAAAGAAAACAAAATGATTTTTGTCTTCAATGAACTGACATGATTGCTTTTAAAGGTATTTTTTTATAACAGAATAAAGAAACAACTGATATCAGACAGTTGGTGAAAAATAAAATCTAGTAAAAATTATTTAAAATTAAATCTCTTTTTATTAAGAGCTTTAATAATGCATTTTAACAAACAGTTCTAAAGCCAAACCATATATTTCATTAAATTACAGCCTTAAGGTAGGCTAATAATTTTAAAATTTTAATTACCCCTAAGTTCTGCCATGGATATTAAAGATCGTTGATATACATAGCTAATTAAAACCTTGCACAAATTAAAAGCCTTAAAAAAAAATAAAAAAAAATCTAAAACACGCCTCTTAGTATGCTAAACAATTAAATAATATAATTTATTTGTTTATGGCACTTTTAAGATTACCATTCTTATTATATACACATGCATACATATATGATACTAAGTTTTGATTTCATGACATTTTTCAAAGTTTATTTTTATAACAGTAATTAAAAGTATTATAGTTGCTAAAATTTCCTGATAAGGTCACTAAATCACTGCATGGAGGCAATTTAAATGATTATTTTAAAAGCCTAAAAGTATGCACGATATTTTTATTGAACGTTTTTAATAACACATTTAAAGGAAAAATAATGGTAAGGAAAATAAAAATAAATGGACAAAAAATAAGAGCTAACTTTTTTTATGTGTGTGAAGTTAAATTTTAAAATTTATAACCCTAGACACATTCTGTTATGTTTACAGAGCAATGTTAACCACTTAACAGAACTTATGTTAACGCTGTTATGATGCATGATTCCAGATTTCTGGAAAAGGAGTCAACGTGGGCGATAAAAAATGATTAGGATTTGTGGACAATACTATTCTCCATCGTTCTCTATCTCCAGAATTTTTAACAGAGCGAGTTGGAGTGACTTATGGCCAATTTACTCTTTTGAAGTCTCTAGGGGATGAGTCCAGATTTCTGGAAAAGGAGTCAACGTGGGCGATAAAATAGGAAACTTTTTAAATAAAAAGTGATTTTTTTGTAGGAAAAGTTCCTTTTTATGTTAAAACTAAGTTTTTCTGTAACACAGCGGCACAATTCAGAAGACCATCTTACTTCAGGTCTTTTAAAAGGCCTGCTTAAAATATTTTTTAATTCAATTACTATTCTTGTCTAACTGGTTAAGAAGGCCTCATATAATTCGTCGGTTCTTTCTTATAAAAGATAAGATACACATTCCGTATTCGCTTCTATGAGAAGGGAGTAGAGAAGGAGTTACATTTTTAGTTACATTGTCATTCCATGTGAAACTTAAAGTATATATATTCTGGATCCTGTAGTAATTCTGAGTCAATTAAGCCATGTCCTTCAGCCCGTCTGTTGAAATTACGCTCGTTTTCGAACGCCTCAAAAGAAAGGACAACATTGTTGTCAAATTGTTTTTCGTTCTGCTAAGCAGTTTGTGATTGAAACCCAGCAAAATCGGTTTAGGAGAATAATAGTAATGAATCAAAATGTGGACCAACCACCCTTAAAAATTTATAATTTTGATACAAAAACTAGCATAAATAGTGGCGAAATTAACAAATTAAAATGTGATTTTGCACAAATTCGTTCCATAGGACTAGAAATTATACTACAAAATTTCGTGAAAATCGGTCCATAATTTATCAAAGACTCGGCACAGCCGAATACAGCACTCTGGCATGTTTTATACTGACCTTTTAAAAGGGTGACATTTCTAGAAAGGAGAAGAACGGAATTTTGCAACATGAAATGAATTAAAAAAAAGAACACGAAAATCAATTAAAATAAAGATTCATTCAAAAACTAATTTCGATCTACTAAAGTTAAAATACCATTTGGGTTATTGAATGATGCTTGACTATTGACTGCCAGCCGTCGTCAGTGGCGGTGAGTGTCAAACGGCAAAGATTTCTGAAGATATAGAATGGTTACTATCGAAACATGTCAAATGAACCTGTCCGTGAACGTGGGTCAGTCAAAAACGAAAAATTATCAATTTATTTTACTTTATTTCATGTTGTAAAATTCCTTTCGTCATGAAAATAATTTAATAAAAATTATATTCAATGAACTTTAGCCTGATTAAAATATCAAAACTTGGACTAAAACCATAAACAGCTCAATAAAATTACCACAATATTAATTTTAATTTTTATTTTTCTTTAAACTAACTTTTCAAGAAAAAATCTGTGCCAAAAGGGGTTTCTTGTTGAAAATAAGCTTTTTTTCAGATAAAATTGATTGTTTTTAAAAGAAGCTACATATTTTTTTTTTATTTTGCCTTATTATGCTAAACTTATAACGTTTATTGAATAACAAACAAATTTAGTTGACATGTCATGTTTCGCTCAGAAATATGCTTTAGAAAATTGTATGCTATTAAAATTTTAGTAATTATTAAAGCGTAAATATAACATATTTCTTGGCGACTTAATTGTGGTTTAGTGGGAACATGTTTTCTTTCATTTTCAGTTTCCTTTTTCTTTTTTTTTTGACAAAGAGCATTAAAAAACAACAACTTAATTGCTACAAATTTTAGCAGCTTTTTTTTTTTGCCTGAATGTGCACCGAAAACACTTCAAGCGGTTAGTATTCTAGAATTATTTTGTAGCTTTCTTTTTAATTTTTACATCATTTTACTTTGTGTTAAAAACAGTTTTGGTAACTGGTATTGCTGTTTATGAAATACCAAACAATTAAACCAAAAATTTCCAGTTTTTCCTTCTTGGTTTTAGTTTTATAATATTTTTTCTTGTGTTTGTTTTTCTTAATTATATTTTATACGAAAAACATGATTTTACAACCTGCTTTTAAAATAATTTTTTTTGCGTTTTTTCCTTTCTAGGGACAAATATGTTGCAGGGAATTCATTTGTTTAGGGTCTTTCATTGTTGTTTAAGCTTTTAATGTAATTTGATGACATCAATTTTTATGTTGAAAGGGCAAGAAAAGGTAAGTTTTTAATTGGACAATTAGAAATTTAAGTTTAGGTTGGAAGAAACAAAGGTGGAATATAAAGTAATTATTAAAAAAAAAAATTTGATCAGCAAAAAAGAGCACGTTTGTAGGTATAAGCTTTTTCACTTTTTTTTTTTTTTTTTGAACGGTTTAAACTAAAAAATCCATGTGAAAAAAATTCAAGTAATTTATGAAAAAATTCATTACAAAACTGTAGCCTACTATTAGGCTTTTCAGGTAAAATTATAAAAAAACGAATATTAAATTTAATAAACGTTAATTAACGTTAATTTTCGTAGTAAATTTGTTCTTTAAACCTTTATTAAGTTTAAATAATTGTTATGAATACAGGCATAAAACTTTACTGGAATGCAAAACAAAATACTATTATTTAAAAAACCAGACATCAAAGTATCAAATTATTTTGTATTCTAAGCAAAATAGAAATGAAATAAAAATTTCAAAATTAAAGCCATATGCCTTGAGCCACCTACAAAACTGTTTTCCAATTTAATTTAATTTTGTGTGAAGTTTAAGGTCCTTTTGGTTTTCCTAATCGATAATCAATTACCTTATTAAGGTGACAAATATTTGATGCTTTCTTATCCTAAAGTCATTAAATTGTGTTGAAATTAATTTAAAATTCCAATTGCCCAAACACGTTGAAACAGAATTTATAAAGTGCCAGTACTAAAAGACTTTAAATAACTTCAAACGAACAAGCGAAATTATATTAAGACAGTTAATTTAGTTTTAATTGAAATTTAGTGAAAAACAGAACTGAAGTACCACTCCAGAAGAAAATATATGAAGCGTAATTTTGGAATTCGAACAGCATTATCTACAATATAAAGATATATTTTTTCTGGTTCAGGCTATGTATTGAATCTATTACCCTGCCTGGTGAAATAGCATAAATATTAAATGGGATTATCAATTGTCTCCGAAAAATTTCCGACAGCAAGTCCCCAAGGCAGGATAGCAGCTGAGCAGATTTTTTAGCGTTTCGTCATTAACCTCGCAAAACCTGCACAGCCTGGTACATGCATTACACATTGTAAACCGGTGGTACCTTAAAGCACAGGGACCAACAATTAGTCTTAGTTCCGCCTTCTCAAGCAGAAGTAGCCTACCTGCCTTGCCACGGAACAGTTTCACAAATCTCTTGGACTGTCTCAATTTAAAAATGGATGTCCATGAGTAAAGGAACTCACGTTCGGGCCATTTTTGTAACGTCTCCCTAATGTAACCGACAGTGACGCCGAAGAAAGGCTAAGGGAAAAAGAGCGGACGGCAAGCGGCCCTGTCTACTAAGCAGTCAGCACTTTCGTTGCTCGCATGACGCTCATGGCCGGGCACCCAACACAAATTTAAGTCATTATGTTTCCCAAACCGTTCATAGACTTAAAACAGTCCATCACTAACCTGGACTTCGATATCCCACATTATAAAGAACCTCAAGCCCTTTGCCCTCCTCCTTAGACATTCCTCAGCACATATGAAGATGGCGTATATCTCCGCCTGAATGATCGTAGGCTGTTTGCGCATTGACAATTACATTTAGAAACCTGAGCTCATGATGCCCGCCCCTTGATCACAATTCGTCTGTTTCGAACGATCAATGAACCCCAACCCTGGTCTAAGCCAAAAAGTTACTTGAAACCTACATACTTTTACTAACCAATGACAACGCCGTATAATCAAATGTTCTCGGCCAGAGACTATTTGTAACAAAAATCTTTTGCGCCTGACACATTAGTCCCCAATTGATCCAGTCATCATACGAGGAAAGTTTTGATGGATTGGCCACACGTAAAGGTCAGGGACTATTGTCGCTAAAACTACTTCAACACACAACCCACTGGGCGTGGCCGCCCTAAAAGCAGCTGGGAGACATAAATCAATATCCAAAACAAAACCATGGTTTCATCTGCAAATGAAATTTATTTTTGAGGCCGTTTGCTCCCAAGAAGGAAAAAAGCGGATCATCAATCAATAACACTACGCCACAAAAAATTGAGCCCTAAAAATTTGATATTTTTTAAGGCTAAATTGTGGCTGAACACGAATTTGGAACTCATTTGTTTCTCTTAAGAAGCTTTTTCGAGATATTCGCGAAAGTCGAGTTTTTCTGCAACTGCTTTAGATATTTCAAAATTTCTCGAGAACTCTTCATCTGAATTGTACAAAATTTAAAATTATTGAATAAATATGTTTTCCCTTTTACAGAGGCCTTTAGATTGGAAAAAAAATTCGTTAATTATGAGACTGAAAATGTTCGATATTGAATACACTTAAAAGTGAATTTTAATCCGATCAACACATAATAAATATGGGCTGAAAGAGGAAAAACATAATTGCCGTATTCACAAAACCCCTTGTATCGTTGTATCTGTTGTATGTTGTATAAAAAACCAATACAGAACTATGTTTTTTAATACAACATACAATTGATACAACGATACAAGGGGTTTTGTGAATACGCTTCTTGAAAGATATAAATGAGTGCCATATTCGTGTTCAGCCCACCCGTTTAACATTAGACACATCTTATTTTTGAGGTTATGGCAAAAATGTTCGCTGCCTACTTTATAGTGCTTCTAAAGTTTCTTTCATCGTTTTCAACGATTTTTTAGCTAAACACTTCCCTAGATTGCCAGTTGCTGAAAATGTGTTTTTGTAATTTGATGTAAAATCAAGAAGAATTTTTGGCTTTGCTACCTTCTCTAAACTAAACACCTTCATTATCCTGCTTTAACTAAATTTTATTTTTTTAGTTCGCAAACTTTTTGTGTGTGCATTTGAAAATTTATTAGTGCCGCTAAAACAATTGAGGTTATGCGGTTTTTACACAGCTTCTTTCTTTATTTCGTTTGTTCCAGGCGTAATTACGAAATAATCGCTACAAAGTCTGTAAATCTAAAGGATTTAATGAGTATTTAACAGTGCTTTGCTTACCATTTTTACCAACAAAATGTTTTTTGTTTCTTTCTAACGAGTTATTAACGAAAATTATAATTTTGAAAATAAGCAGCAAAATGTTTAGCACAAAGTCTAATCGAAACTGATTTACAACAGAAAAGTAATTAGAGAGAAAACTACAATAAAATATTTATGATTATGGTTTGTAACAGCGGGTGAACAAAACACACATAAATATTTTGCGTGGTAGATTAAAAAATAATAATATAATTACTAACTCTGAAAAGTTATGATTCAGAGGAGGAAAAAACACACAAAGTGTGTATTTAGTACTTTTTTAGTATTTCTTAGCTCACGTATAAACTAAATTTTTATTTCGTAAAATACAACGCAACGCCTAAAATTTCATTGAAAGCAAAAACAAATTTAAAAAGAATTTATAATTTTGTTGTTGCTTTCTATAGAAATTCAAATTTTGTTTTAAAATTTTCAACGCCGCAATATATGAAGTGTTTGAATTTAAAAATTCAATATGCATTTCTGTAGAAATCAACAACAAAATTATTTAATATTTTTGAATTTGTTTTTGCTTTCAATGAAATTTTAGGCGTTGCGTTGTTTCTAACTGAATAAAGACCTTAGAACAGCACATACTCTTAGCATTTGTTCCATAGATATTTTCATCCTTAAAGTACGCTTTCTAGTCTATACAAAGGAATCATATAATTAGCAAAAAGATATCGCACAATAAATCGTTAACAGTCACAACTCAAAATTTATCAAAATCGTTAATTTTTCATAAACCATTTAACAAATCATATCTATAACGGCCACGACAATTTCGTTTGCGTAACTTTCTTCTTTAACTGTAATTCATAAAAATTTGTGGTACTAAAAAAAAAAATATAAAAAATTGCAATCACATTTAGAGCTGTCACTGTTTATGTTGAAGTGTGGGATGTTTTCAATAAAACATCAAAATTCTACAACATTTGTAATAAAAACAATGGTAGAATAAGTACAAAAAAGGTTTATTAGGGAGAGTTTTCATTTCAAATCAATTTATTTGATTTTCGACGCTTGTTTTAATTTTTTTCCCTTACATTCTTTTGTTTGACGTTATATGGGGATTGAAACTGAATGGGTATACCTTGTACTTATTCTACCATGATTAAAACATTCCTAACAATTATTTCCAATTCTTGTTTAGAGACAAAAGGCTTTCGATAATAGTTTTAGAGAAAAATTAAGTTATCGATATTTTTTTATTAAAGAATTATAATGTCTATGATGTTTTTATATAAAACTTGAGCTAAAGTTTATTTTTTCTATATAAAAATGAAGTTATCGATAATTTTTCTATTATAAAAATAAATGCTATCGATAAATTTTTCTGGAAAAGTTAATTTTCAAAAATTAGAAAAAACTTATTGTTATCGGTTAATCTTGTTTAAATATATAATGTCTTTATTAAACTCTTATACAGCCCAGTTAAAACTTCGCTGACTTCTTCAAAAAAAGGAAAAGGATTTTTTTTAATGAAAATGATATTTTGACAAGTTAACACTAGTTTTATTAATTTACTCTTGTTTACATTTGTAAATATTTGACACATTATTTGTATAGGTATGTATAAATTAAAAAAAAAATTATTATGTTATAATATATTTCTTATCCAATCTCAAAAATATTAAGTAGAAAATTTTTGTTATCGACAAATAATTTATAAAAATTAATTTAATTCAATTAAAAAATTAAAATCTTCTAAAAAAATTAATATAGATTGCGTGAGAAAATCTTTATTTTTTATAAAAAATTTTTGTTTTCGATTAATTACTTACAAGACAATTTTGTCATCGCTAAAATTTCTATTAAAAATTAATGTAATTGTACAAATTTTCATATTATTCGAATGTGTATTCTAAGTGAAATTACAATCCTCAAAAGTTTTTATACTTTAATAGTCTTATTCCTTCAATATTTTCCAGGAATATTTTGTATGCACTATCAGACTTTTTGTTTGTATATTTCTGTTACGAAGTAAGCCTCCTTTGGCTAGCAATGAAGTAAATTGTAAAATAAAATTATACAACTATAAGATACCAGCAGAATGTAACATGAGAAATTAATTTCCAGATTCTATTTGTTAAAAATTAATTTTTTGATATTGTTATAGATGTGTTGAAATGAATGTTATCGATTAATGTTCTGTAAAAGATTATTGGTATCGACAAATTTTTTAGTGAGATATTACTGCAATCGAAATATTTTTTTAAAAACTTATTGCCGTCGATAAATTTTGTATCGCAAATTATTATCGATACATTTTTTTCGCAAATTATTATCGATAAATTTTATTATAGAAATTAATGTTATTAATAAATTTTTCTAAAGGAAATGTATTACATACATATATCAAAAAAATTTCTATAGAAATAATATTATCGAAAAATTGATATTATCAAAACATTTTCAAAGAAAATTAATGCTACCGATAAATTTCGAATTGAAAAATAATGATATCGAAAAATTTTTGTTATCGAAAAATTTTCTATTAAAAATTTATGTTATCGAAAAATGTTCTATTAACAATTTATGTTACCGATAACTTTTCTGCAGAAAATTAATGTTATCGGCAAATTTTTTATATGAAATTAATTTAATCGATAAGTTTTTATAAATAAATTAATGCTATCGATACATTTTCTATATGAAATTAAACTTTCTATCTAATGTAAGTGCTAATTTACGCTATTCGGATTGAAATCGTCAATTCGAACCATGAGTTTTAAGGGAAGAAGCAAAAAACAGAATGCCAGCTCTATGAATCACTCTCAATCTCTCTCTCATAAAAACTCAAACCTTGACGACTATAAGCTGAAGCGTGAGAATCAGTACTTACAGGACTGTTCTGAAAATCACTTGAACTCAAATCACGTGATTTTAAATAACATTTGCCTTTTAGAATCACAAGTGTTATATTTGGGTGTTCCGTTTTTGTGTGTTTCGGTGTGATTTTCAATTGCCAAGAGGACACCGAAAACCCCAAAAACGGTATGACTTTCAGAAATCCACAAAACCCAGATCCGTTATTGATAGGTTTTCTACTGAATCAATCAACTTCATTAAAAGGAAATTATTGTTTTAAATCAATTTTTTATATAAAATATTGTCATATAGAAACTGTATTTTTTTAAACTAAGATTGTTAAAAAATAATGTATGTACATTATCGTTAAGCGTTCTTTAGAGCATTTATGATATCGATACGTTTTGTTATATTTTTGTTCCTTGTATGACATCTCCATCTGTTTGCATATTTATTTAGTGTTTTTTCTCATTTAATTCACACAAATGCTATTTTAATAATTAAAACCGCACATTTTGCAATAACAACCGCAACAACTCCAATGGCCGAGAGAGCTGGCGGTTGCCAACCAAAAACCAATTCACATATTAAAATTCATTATCAGTAGCAGCTACAAAAAAAAAAGTTGAAAAAAGGGACAACCAAAAAAATAAAATTTTATTTAACATTGAAAACAATGTAATGGCCATGAAGGAAAGAGTCCTGAATTGCACATAAAACATGCAACAATAAAGAAAATTAAACCAGAGAAATTAAAAAAAAAAAAATTTAAGTCCGTTCCAATTAATTTACATATTTTGAGTACGAAAATATTAATTTCAAAAAGGGAAAAATCCAAAAACCACTATCTCTACAACAACTACTATACCAGACCAGCAGTGGTTAACTTAGTCAGTGAGAACTTGACCAAACGCTAACACACAAGCATTAACAAATTGTATTCTATCCCGCGTATTCATTAACGATTATTAAATTTACTAAACGTTTATTAAGGATATTTTTCATAGTAAATTTGTCCTTTAAACCTTAATAACATTTAAAAATATATTTTTATGAATACAGCCATAATACTGTCAGCATAATAGAAATGCAAATTCAACATCAATTTTTTTCTGAAAATGTGTCGTTTACATAAAGTTTTAAAATTTTCAACGAAATCAACAGAAATGTTAAGCAAATAATTTTATTTTTAATATACATACGTTTTCCAGAGAATTTTATTTATACAATTTATCGCTAAATCCAATTTTCTACCGGAACTTTTCTGACATAAATTTCCCGTAATAAATATATCGCTTATATAAATATTCTACCAAAATTTTATAGCTACACCAATTTTCGTTATCATGTAATCATGTTATCGATACGTTTTCTACTGAAAAAAATTTATCGATAGTTTTTCTATAGAAAAATTCACTTATCGATATTTCTTTTTATAAAAAACTCAAGTTTTCGATAACAATTATATAGAAAAACCAAGTAATAGATAATTGTTTTAGAAATAAATTATCGATAGAATGATAGAATGTTGCCGATTATGTCTTATAAAATTCAAGTTATCGATAACAAAAAAAAATTAAATTTTTCTATGGAGTAAAACAAACCATCAATAATTTGTTCTTGAAAAACCCAAGTAATCGAAAATTTTTTATGTTATTTAGGGTATATTATATTAAAATTAAATAAAAAATTAAGTTATCAATAGCTTTTTCATGAAAGGTTAAAATACCGTAAATTTTTGAACTTAAAAATCAAATTATCAATAACTTTTTTACAGAAAAATTTAGCTTTCAATATTTTTTTATACGAAAATTATATTTTTGTGTAGAAAATGTTATCAAATAATTTATATCATCGTTAATTTTCTGTAAATAAGATGTTCGTTTGAAAAGGGCGTATAGAGCTTCCGAAAGGAATAACATTTCATCCTAAGGAAATGAAAATTTATTTTCAAAATTCCCCCTCTGATCGCACAGCTTATAGATCACTTTGTCGAGTTTAAGGTACACAATCGTCCATCAGAGCAGCTTATACGCAAATGCAGGAACACATTCATTCTTCATAATATCTATCAAAATCGAGCTCGTACCGCGCGTACAGAATGGTGATTATAATGCGCAGTAATGGAGGATATATACCAGAAGTTATTTTTAAAAATTAATGCCCAATTTTCAGGATTGTATTTAAATAATTAATTTTCATAAAAACTTAATCTGTATTTAGATTGGTTTTATGAGTTTTATTTGAAAAGTCTTATTTAATCTGTATATAAATCGGCTAAGGCAAAACAGTTAAGAACACTTTTCTCCACTGTTTGCCATGCGACTGGAATAAAAAATACACCATTTAAAAGGTATTTACTGTCAGATGTGTACAATAAGTATATGTTTTATTAAAATCTATTCAATATTTTCAGAGTTATAAGCGTTGAAATTTGATACTTAAACACATAAATAAGAATGTTGTTTTTTCCAATTATCAAATGATAAAAATATAGGGTGGTCGATAATTCGACATTTTTAAGAAACCGTTTTTCGAATATTTCGACTGTAAAAATCGAAACAGGCAAACCAGTTTGTTTCTCAACCGCTCGCGTGGAACATAACATATATGTCTGTCGCCATTTTGCAAACACTTGTTAAGATAAAAGTATGGTAGCACTACTAAATAAAAAAAATAAAATATAAACAAGTGCATTTATTTACAAGGTGGTCTGAAAAAATAGCTGACTGGAAATCGAAAACGTAAAACGCAATAATCTTAAAAGTCGTTTTTAAATAAGATTTCTGTAATAAAAGAATTTTATTTATATTAAACAAATATTTCCCTATTAAACAGGATTTTAAACAAAAAATTATAAGAATTTGGTTTAAAGTTGATTAAAAACAACTTCCAAATTCTTGCGTTTTGCGTTTGCGATTTCCAGCACACCCCTGAATGCTTTCCTGTTGTATTGTTGTGATATTAAGGCCACCATCCTAAAATTTTACAATGGAAACATAAGTTGAAATTAAGTGTACCTCATTGGTGACTTAAGTTGCACTTAAGTTTTTAGTAAAGAAGAGAATTTTGCATTTAAAACGGTTTTAAAAATAAATGTGTTTTAATATCAATCCTGAAAATTGGCCATAAATGCCATGCAATTTGTGAGTTGATAAAGACAAAATTTTGATAATTTCATTGAATACTTTGTTTTATTTTGAAAAAAGTTTATGCCTCTTATTTCCTGTAATAAGAAGTTGAAAGAAATTTTATTAAGTAAATTTGTTCAATATCTTTGCCTTTTAAAACAAAATTTTTGTTAGAAGTAATTTTCATTACATTTAAAATAATTTCTTTAATATTCAAATTTTCTTCCCCATAATTTCCTTAAACATAAAACTAAGCAAATTATTTTTATACTATTGTTTGTAAGACTTCTAATTAAAAACGGACACTCACACCGAAACATACTTTCCATTTATTCAGCCAAGCAAACAAGACATTTTTCCTAAAGACCATACAAAGAAAAGAAAATTTTGGTAAAAATCCTTTTTAATTACATTCACATAATTAAATATTTTATTTTTAATGGGGTAGGGGCTGCAAAATGTTAGATTTTTGTGGTTTCTAATTTTCTTTACAGAAAACTGATAAAAGCAAATTGCACATTCACTGAATACTTTTCAAAATTTGTCCCGAACACATAAATACGTATTTCTCCTAAAAATATATTTATTAGAAAGTTATTATATAAATTTTTTACTTAAAGCTTTGATGAGAAGGTAGATCTCATTTTCGTTCATTATTAATGTTTTATTTTTTTCCAATTTTTTCTTTCTTAGTTCTCAGATACATTTTGTGGTTTTTAGTTCTTCTACAAATAAAAGTTTTCTTTTCCAATCAATAATTTACAAAAAATGCTGTGTTTTTCTTTTTAAATTAAAATTTACGACTAATATTTGTTATGTTATGCAATTATCAAGAAAAATAGTTAAGAACAAAGGCACAAGCAGCAAAAAATCAAATAAACTTTTATAAAATAATTAGAAAATATGTAAATTAAATAAAAAAAATGATGAAATTTTTTGTGGCAAATGAAAAAAAAAGCGTATACGGTTGCTTTGAAAACCATAGAAACTAAATTTTTCTATGAGAAAATAATCTATAACCAAAATTTTCCATCATAAAATAATCGATCACAAAAATTTTCTATCGAAATATAACTGATAACATAAAATTTTCGTACAAAATTTATTGAATGATTAAAGTTATAATTGTCGATAACATATATTTTTCTTTAAAAAATTTATGGACTATATTAATCTTTTATCGAAAACTTATCAAAGGTTTATCGATAACTTGATTTTTTTAAAATATTGTCAAAAACTGGATTTGCTACAGAAACATTATAAATAACTTTATTTTATTATAAACATTTTTATCGATTTATCGATTTTACTATTAAAAAATTAGCAATAACATCAATTTCCTATACGAACATAACCAAAAAAAAATCGATAACTTAATTTGTCCATGCAATTATTATCGAAAACTTAAGCTTTTTATTAAAATATTTTCGAAAACTTGTTTGCCTATAAAGAGTAATCAAGTTATCAGTTATTTTTCTTTTCTTGACATGAATTTTTTATATAGTGATTATCAATAACTTCATTTTTTATTAAAAAAATGGTCGGTGAAATAAATTTTTGTACTTGTTTATAAAAAAAGAGATCGATAACTTGATTTTTTGTGGCAAATTTATCGGGTATTTGATTTTTTAATAAAAACAATCGCTAACAAATTTTTTGTAGAAATAGTAGCGATAACCTTATTTTCTATGCAAGGATTTCGATAAGTTAATTTTTCTATAAAAAAAATAATTGGTTAACTATTACAGACAATCACCGATAGCAAAATTTATCCTTAGAATCGTTATCGACCTTATAAATTTTCTATCGATAAATTATCGATAACATAATTTTTCTGTAGAAAAATTATCGGTTAAATAATTTTATGTAACAAGTAACCGAAGACTTTTTTTTATAAAACTTTACCCAATACTAATTGGTCTGTCGCTATCTTAATTTTTCTATACAATTAATTCCAATAACTTCAGCTTTATATGAAAATATTATTGATAACTTGCTTGTTTTGTAAAATAATTATTGTAAACTTAATTTTTCTATCGCTGACATAAATTTTCTATACAAGAATTATCGATATCTTATTTTTTCTATTAGAAATTGGTAAAATAATTTTCAATAAAAAGTTATCGATAACTTTTTTTTTAACAGAACATTTCAAAAATAGATTTTGCACTAGAAAAATTATCGATGGTTTAACTTTTTATACAAATGCTATCGATAACATAAGCTTTCTTTTAAAATATTATCGACAATTTGATTTGTATATAAAAAAGCGATCGATAACTTGATTTTTCTCTAGAAAAATATCTGTTAATTGATTTTTCTATAAAAATTGGTCGATACGATAATTTCTTATACAAAAATTAGCGATAAAATAATTTTCTATGCAAGGATTATCTATAATTTTTTTTGGAAAATTTTTTGATAAAGTAATTTTTTAAAAAAAATTATTAATAATTTAATTTTTGTAGAAATATTATTGATAACTTAATATTTTTACACAATAATTGATAATCGATAACTTGATTTTTTATAGAAAAGTTTTCGATTGATTCTTTTAGAAAACAATCATTGTTTCTTAATTTGTCTATACTTAAATTATCGATAAATTTAATTATCTTTAGCAAATTCAACGATAATTTAATTTTTCTATGGAAACATTCTCAATGCAGGACTTTTCTAAGATAAAAAGAAATTTTATTTTTCAATTGACAAATTGGCGATGAATTGATTTTTCTATAAAAAAGTTAAGTTGACCTAATTATTCTTAAGAAACTAGAGACTAGCTTTTCTGTGCCACTAATTTTATTGTTTTCTTTAATTAATACCTACATATGTATATTTGATTAATAATTTAATTTAATTTACATATTTTTAGTTTCTTATAAGGGCTTTTTTAAAAATATTCATCCTTTATTTAAATGTTAAATAATTTATTTTTTAAGTTTTTATCAAAATTCTAAATCTCTGCAGTCCATTAAAATAGTTTGTTGTTGTTATTTTAAAAAAGCCACAAATTTATCTACAAAAATATTTAATTTTTCAAAAGTAACTCAATCTGACGATGGTGTGTATGTACACAAACAAACCACTAAACACATTGAATAAATACAAAAAAATATATATAGTTATGTGTGTATATCGTAAATATATTTTATTAAAAGAATTACCTCTGCAATACAGAGTTAATTTTAAATTACAATTTACAATAGTATTAAAATAACTAAAGCAATACTTAATAATATACTTTTTATGTGAAATATAAAATTCCCAGCTTTGACTTTTTATAATACATTAACGTGCTAAAAATCGATGATTTGAATGATCAATCATTATAAAACCAACTCAATACAATAACAAATCATGTAAATTGTTGGGAGAATGACACAACAGCAACCACATGAAGCCATTATTTAATGAAGAATCACATAAACAGGGTTTTCCAATAAACAACAACACCAACAAGAACAATAAGGGTATTAACATAACTGTATGAGAGTGAATGAGCAAGCGCCGGAGAGAATGAGGAAAAACAGTTAAAAGAAAAAATTAAAACACGTATTTAAAAACATCATTCATTTAAAACTCAACTTCAAACATAAAATAAATTATAACAATGAGTTATTTGCATACAAATACACACATTCACACAAGGACTCATATGTACGCACAATTGTACATTTCAAAGGGACATGTAGGGCCAGAGCCAAACCAAATATAATTATTTGCAACCAATGACCACAAATAAAGCATAACATGCATGCATACATTAACAACAACGAGGGTTGATTTAAAGTCACCCAGAAAAATTTAGGTCTGTGTAATTTTTTTTAAAGAAAAATCTAGGTACAGATAATTTTTCTATAAACAATTATTTATGCCTGTATTCATACAAATTTGTTACAATTTAATAAAAGTTTAAAGAACAAATTTACTATTAAAAATTGTCCCTAATAAACGTTTGTTAAATTTGATAATCGTTTATGAATCAATACGGGGGTTAATCTAGAGTTTGCTTAAAACCGTATAAATGTGAAACCGCGGTTTCGGTTCCGTTTTGAAAATATTTAAGTAAAACTACATACATATATTTTTTTGTATGTTATACAATTTTTTTATTTGTTTCATTGCAGGTACTTTTATTAAAAAAGAAACATTTGTTCTTCTTAGTTCTTATTTTAATTTTAAAGAATTTTGAAATACCTTGCCATTGTTCCAGGCTGTTATGTATAAAGTTTTTTTTTAAATCAAGTACGAGTATTATGTAGTTATAATTTGCAATTTCTTTTAACATTTATATATATTTAAAGTAAAAGCTAAACCGTTTTTTTGTCGGTTTTCGGTATCGGTTTTTAGCCGTTAAACCGCAGTTTCAATTTCGGATAAAACCGAACAGCAATCCCTAGGTTTATCTATTATTTTTATGGACAAAAATCAAATCTTTCGTTTGTTATAGAAAAAAATCAAGAAATCGGTTATTTCGATATCGATAACTTTGGTTCTATAGAACAAATAAGTTTGAAAATTTTTTCAGATCATAGTACAGTTATCGATAATTTTGTATAACTGGAAAAAGCCAGCTATCAGTTATCTGTATAGAGGTAAACCAAGCTATCAAAAGCAAGTTCCGAATTCTATAAAAAAAAATCAATGTATAAATAACATTTTCAAATAAAATAAAGTTATCGAATTTGTTGCCAAATTTTTTTGTGAATAAGCAAATAATCGCTAATTAAAATATTTATTAATTATTTTAGGTATCGATAATTTTTTTTTGAAGAAATCTTCTGGCAAAAATAATTTTGATATACAATTGATATATAATTTTGATATACAAATTGTAATCGACAATTTTTGTTAAGGAAAATTTATATTATCGATAATTGTTTTACATATAACGTTTTATAGATAACATATCGCAAAATTAAGTTTTCTATGGAAAACTTTTGTTCTCGATAAGTTTTCTAAGGAAACCTTATTTTATCGATTATATTTTTAATAGTAAACCTATGTAATCGCCAATTTTTTACATAATACTTGTGCTATCGATATATTTTTTATAGAAAACCTGAAAACCATGGTAACCAGCCGCCTGGGTTCGAATCTCAGGTCAGTCAAGAATGAATGATTATCAATAACAATTTTAATTAATTTTCATGTTGTAAAATTCCTTTCTTCATAAAAATAATTTAATAAAAATTAAATTTGATGAACTTAAGCCTGATTAAAAATATTAAAAATTTGGATTAAAAACCATAAATAGTTCAACAAAATAACCACAATTCTAATTATTGTTAAAGCTAAGGCACGAGCTCTAGGTGTACATTTGTCCTTCAAGTTGTGCTGAAAAAGGTCAACAAGAAAAAGAAAGGCAAAATGAAAAAAAAAAAATGTACTTTGGTCTTCAAGAAGAATTCTTGACATAAGTACGGAAAAACAGAAGTTAGGAAAAACATGTAAAATCAATTAAGAAATGGATAATCATTCAAAGAAGCAATTTTCGATCTACCAAAGGTTAAAAATACAATTTGGTTTAAGGATTGATATTTGACTATTGACGTCAGCAGTCGTAGATGGCTGCGAGTGTAAGACGGCAAATCCATCTGAGGAGATCGAGTGGTTGCGATCGAAACATGTCATGGTAACCAGCCGCCTGGGTTCGAATCTCAGGTCAGTCAAGAATGAATGATTATCAATAACAATTTTAATTAATTTTCATGTTGTAAAATTCCTTTCTTCATAAAAATAATTTAATAAAAATTAAATTTGATGAACTTAAGCCTGATTAAAAATATTAAAAATTTGGATTGAAAACCTGATTATTTACTTAATTTATTTGAAAACATAGAAAAGTTTTATTATCTATAGGTTTTCTGTAGACAACTAATGCTTTTTATAAGTTTTTTAAAGAAAACTTATATTATCGGTAAATAATCTACAGAAAGCTCATGCTCTCGATAATTTTCTTTAGCCAAAGTTATGTTAACGATAATTTTTTTTAAAGAAAACCTATGATATCGGTTTTTTTATAGAAACCATATTTATCGATAATTTTTTTATTTAAAACGCATGCTATCGATTATGTTTCAATAAGAAACTTATGGCATCAATAAGTTTTTTATGGAGAACTTATGTTATCTTAAAGTTTTTTAAGAAACCTAATATTGTCAATAAGTTTTTGAAGGTTATATAAAATTTGTCTTATGTTTTTTTATAGAAGACTTATATTATCGATAAGTTTTTTAGAGCAGACTTATTTTATCGATAAGTGTTTTATAGAAGACTTATTTTATCGACTAGCTTTGTATAGAAAACTAATTTTAACGATAAGTTTTATGTAGATTTTGGACTATTTTTCTACAGAAGATTTGTTTTATTAAAATTTTTTCTACATTAAATTTATGTTATCGACAACTAATTAATGTTATTTATAATTTGTTATCATAGGAAACTTAAACTACTCATAGTTTTTTGAAAGAAAATTTAGATTATCGTATATCTTCTTTTTGTTATCGATGATTTTTTTTAGATATTATTTATTTTGTAAAATATTTTCTTACAGAAAATTTACGTTGTTCAGAATTTTTCTAGAAAGCGCATATGTTATCGAAAATTGTTCTACAGCCGATTAATGTTAATGGCCTACTTTCTAAATAAAATTTTTATAATCGATGATTTTTTTCT
The DNA here is from genome assembly GCA_949318255.1 of Pollenia labialis. Lineage (NCBI taxonomy): Eukaryota > Metazoa > Arthropoda > Insecta > Diptera > Polleniidae > Pollenia > Pollenia labialis. The sequence goes on along the minus strand of OX439141.1, from coordinate 34,348,933 downwards.
TACAGAATTTATGTTATCGATAATTATTTGTAAATTACTAAAAAATGTATGTCATCAGTAGTTTTTCAATCGGAAATTTATACTATCAATATATTTTCAATAAAAGATTAATGTTATCAACAATTTGGCTGAAGAGATTTTATTTAAAGAAACATTTCGTTGACGATAATTTTTTTAAAAACCGTTGTGCTATCAATTAATTTCCGACAGCAGTTGTATGAGGAAAGTTTATGTTGTCGATAATTTTTTTTTATTAATTCTCTAAGCAAATCCCGCGAAGCTCAACGCTTGTCTGCAGAAAAGAAACCAGAGTCTCTGGCGGATATCGAACCCGCAAACCCGACGTTGAAAGACAAGCTCACTACCAGCTAGCCTACCGGGGCACTTTTATATAGAATAATTATAAGTGATAATTTTTATTTAGAATTATTCGATAATTTATAATTTTTCTTTTCAAGAATTCTAATTTAGGATCATTTTGTTAGCGATTATGTTTCTTAGAAAAATTGTTATCCATAATGATAATTGCTGTCATCATTTAAACCTCGTTGTCTTTATAAAGAGTTACTAAAACGTCACTAAATATATTTTTTATGTAACACATACAAGATATTTTTAGAATTACTTTTGAAACACAGCATGTATATTTCTGAATGTGCAGGAGAGAGTCAGTTTAAACGCAAACATGTTTACTAGGATGGTTCCCTCTAAAACGTGCAAAATGGATTAAGCAATAAAAATTTATTATTTATTATTCGAAAGTTAACCGATTGGAAAAAGGTATTATTGTATGTGAAAGATTTTGACTTGTTCCGAGCTTTGTTGACAGATATCAGAAACCTTGATCCATATGAATCCACACTGTTTTGAATGCCCCTAAGTTTTATTATTATTTGTAATTTTGTTTTATTTGTTCTTTAAGTTTGCATAATGCATGTGCAATAAGTAATTTATTCAAACTGTTGTAAAAGAGTCTTTCACTGAATGCCTGACTGACTTGCTGATGGAGTGACTGACAGAAATTCAGCCAACCAGTTAGAGCCTGGCTATATTTTGCTAGCCTGTACATGACAACAATTGAAAATTAAGAATATGAGTGTAGGGTTTGTTTACTTACAACTACAAATTTATATATATACGTGTGTGTGTGTGGGTATGTATATATAAATGTATGTATAGGTAAACGTGCGTGTGTTTTTGCATACCACACATTTACATCGTTGTATAGTCTTTCGAACATTCATTTTATTACAACGACAACATCATCAGCAACAACAACAATAACCAAGAAAAAAACCCATCGTTATTATCAACGTCATCATGTGTACACTGGCTAATATCAGCAATATTGTTGATGTTGTTTCAACGATTATTGTCTTTATGAGCTGCTGTAGCAACAAACAGTAGTTTTAAAGATTTACTTTTACAATATTTAACTTTTTGTTTGTGGAGACAACAAATTTCTAGGAAATTAAAAACTTACAATATTTAAAAATTTTTAGAAAATTTAAAATTCAAGATTTTTTTCAAAAATTGTTTCATAAAAAAAATTAAATTATTCCTTTAAATCTATTTTCGGTACTATTAACCCAATGTGCAGTTGTTACCATGTTAATGCTGGTCAGATATTTAAATGAAAACTACAATTTAAAGGATTTTCAAACAAACATTTCTCAATCAATATTTAATTTAAAAAATAATACCCCAATTGTTAACTTATTAATTATACCCACACCACAATAGTGGAGGGAGTATTATGAATTTGTGTTGATGTGTGTTACACTTTAAACTATTGGTCCTAGATGCACCTTAAAGTATACCGATCGACTCAGAATCACTTTCTGTGTTGATCTAACGATGTCCGTCCGGCTGGCTGGCTGTTCATGAACCCTTGTGCGCAATTTTGGAGATAATTTAAAAAAATTTGGCACAAGGATCAAGCCTATTGGCGAATCGTAGTGCCACGAGGGGAGATAGGGGCTAATTTCTTACTCTCAGATAGACATAGATAGATTCATATTTGTACGGACACATAAGCTTTGCATTTTAAAAAAATAGGACCACGAGGGGAGATGGGGGGCAATATTTCTCAGCAAATACCAAACCGATTTTAATGAAATTTACAACATAGATAGATCCCTATTCATATAGCCATACACTCTCGAAAATTTGTTTTTAAATACTGTGGTGTAGGGTATCATATGGTCGGGCTTGACCGACTATACTTTCTTGTTTTTTTTTTTAATTTTAAATAAATAATATTAAAATATGATTTTAAAAATATATTAGACATTAATCCACACACAATTTATTCGTGTTCGGAAATCAAAATTATTATTATGGCCGAAAGTGTGTAAAATGCAACGTAACGCAACGCAAGGCAATATGAATTTCTGTAGAAAGCAACAATGTTCAAGTGATAAAGAAGTTGTTATGTATTAGTACCTTCGACAAAAAAAGAAGCTTAAAAAGAGAAATATGTGGATACATCAATCAATACATTGAGAAGAATGTTTGTTAAATTACCTAATTGTTTAAAAATACGGGGGAAAAATTCATAAAAACTAACAAAAAAAAAATGGCAGAATACAAAAAAACAGTTTGTTAATACCCAAGATCACGTTTTATTTATTCGTCATATGAAATTTTAAAAACCAATAAAAAAATTACGAAAAATTTAAATGGGATAGAATTTTTACACACGATGTCTTAGCCAGCCAAGGCCTTCTGCTTTCCCTTCTGCAGCAGGTCTGCTTGTAAAAATTCTCACAACACACAAGCGCTTCGTCACAGAATTTAAGAAAAACTAATTTTAATTTACTTCTTTTTTTCTTTTCACTTTATTATATTAAGTTTTTGTGTTTTGCCTTTGGAATGCGTTTTTTTTTGAAAAGTTTTATCAGTTTTGTTGCTACAAACGTTATACAAATCAACCTTTGTATGTAGAAGGAAAAAGGTAAACCTTTCATAAGACCTTCCTGAGAAGGCAAACGAGCATAAGTACTGGATCTACCAAAGGTCTAGGAGGTCTTACAGAAGTCCTTAAATATTTAGACTCTCAAAAGTTTAGCCCTGGACACAAAACTGCCTTAACTGTGCAAACTTTGAAAATGTACAATGGAAATTACGCATTCCGGAAGCTTCCCATACAATAAATCCGAATCGGGCATGTTTTTAGCTCGACGAAACCACATATCAGGCACTGTAATGTTAAGACCCCATATCGCCCAAGTCATTATCTTCAATCTGTATCTGTAACGCTTCCAATCTATTTAAATTTCTTTATCATCTAGCCAATTCCTTGCACGGTAAGTCGACTCTGGCGACCATAATCACCACCAAGTGCTCGAAAAGCGTCCCGCTTTTGAACCATAACATTTGTAATACGTTTTAATTTTTTTTACCGCGGGCTTCGGTTGTTAGACGAGCCATATTCGTAAATGGAAATGGAAAACATTTAACTAAATAAATGACACTTCAGATGCCAGCTGACAGCTTTGCCAGACCAGCGGTTTTGAAAATACTAAATGGATAACTTTGTATACGACATTTATATTTGAAAATTTTGCACCTTGGCTGTTTTTGACGAAGTTTATTCTAGACGTCCAATTTTCGACATTCATGAAGCAATGCAATCCGATATCGCTACAAGCGTCTGGATGTAATAAAGTATGCAGGACTCCACCAAAAATGACTGTTACGCCATTAAATTCGCGAAACGGATGACTGATTTCTTAACAAAATTTGGTTAGTTGAGTAGCATTGTGCAAGTGTGAATATATAAGTGAAGATTTGCCAGAGTGTATTGATCATAAACTTCCAAAATTATGCGCACTATGACAGTTCGTTTGACCTTTAAACACCCAACCATAATGTGCTTGAGCCGGCTTAAGCAACTGTGCGAATGCATGTAAATCATATTGAACTTTAGGAAACTTTTTCTTGAGGTTTTTGATTTTGTTTTTTTTTTTTAATTAATTTGGCAGGCTTTCCGTTAATTTTTGCCAGTAGCTCAAGTTAGCTCATGCATATTTTGGTTGTGTCTTTACCCTTTCGTGAGTTCTATCCGGTTCAAAAACACTCTTTAGTAATTTAGTAATTTGTTCAAGTTAAATTGTTTTTTTTTTCTAAAAGGCTTTAATTCTTATACTAGAATTAAGTGTGAATAAACTTATCAGCTCTCATATCGTTCATTAATCACCATGTTTTTAAAATAAATAAATTTTTTGCTTTGCGGTTTCTTTTAATTCTGTTTTTGACATTTAAATAAAAACCACAAGTAAATGATAATTACAAGAAAAATTACTTATTGGCAGCAAAATCAGAAGAAAACAAAATTAGGGAGAGAACAATTTTTGTTTAATAACCTAAATGGAAAGGCAAAAGAAAGATTTTGCAGAAGAATAAAAATAAATAAAGTATAGCAAAAAAATTAATAAAGAAAATAAAAGTAACTATTGTAATTTAGTTTAAGACTTAAAATAGTCATATTCCAACTTGGTTTTGGTATAACACTCAAAGCGTCTTAGTATACAACTCGAAAGAATTTTATTACAAAACTTAAAATGTTTTTTAGTATAAGACTTAAAAATTCTTTGTATAAGAATCAAAAAGTCTGAGTATAATTCACGAAGAGTCCTAGTACAAAACTTAAAGTGTCTAAGTGCAAGACTCAAATTGTCTCAATACAAGACTTAAAGTGTCTTAGTATAAGACTCAGACAGTTTTGGTTTAAGATTCAAATAGGAATTCAGCAAGTCAGAGCAAAAAACTTTAGGACTTAGGGCTAATAAATCAGAGCAAATTAAACCCTCTTTTTGGTTTAAACTGTATAAACTGTTTAAATCCGTAAATATATAAGCCATCTTTAAACGCATAAAATTGGGCGCATCAACTACCAATACAGAACATATGAATATGACAAGATTTATCGTAGTGCTGCCGCATATAAATTTAAGTTTAGTTCAACTAAAAGAACGCTTAGCCATTCACTAATTTATTTGCCTTTAATGAACTCTTATTTAATTTTGAACGCCCCTAATACATATGCATACACAAAAGTATTTTACATGATTGCACATGTATGTTGTTAGTGTTGTATGAAAAGATTATGGTAGAAACTTAAATGAAACATGTGCTTGCGGTTAAACTCTCTACTGATTACTGTACTGCACTTAAACTTATGAACACACATTCTTACAGGTACACACACCTACACAAACACTGACATAAAAACCACATTTATATGGAAGTGTTTGTATGCAATAGTTTTATTATTTTTTTTTTTGCTTAGCTGAATTTTAAAGGCAGAGAGCGTTGAAATAAATGTTTACTACACCCTCACTTAACACACACTTTCCCACATACATACAAATTAGAGAGCTCAGCAACTTAATGATACTTAACAAAAAAACAAAAAAAAAAACAAAAATACAACAAATAAAAATTTGTAGCAACAAATTACGTTGAAATAAATTTACAATGGAAATGAATAATATGGAAGAAGAAAAAAAGTCAGAAGTACCTTAAAAATGTTTCTGAAATACCGAAAAGGAAAACTCTAAAGCATTAAAAGTATGAAAAGAAAATAACACATGTATGAAATTTAAAACCTTAAGTGTCCTTTTTTATGTTGTTTGTTTGTTTGTTTGTTTTCTGCTAAAAGCGGTGACTTGAATGCTATGAAAGAAGTAAAAGTATAACAGTGTGTTTGTGTGTGTGTCTGACTTTTAATTGTGTTTGTGTTTTTGTGTGTGGCAAACAATTTAAAATAAATTAAAACAAAAGGACATCACTTGACATAAACATTAAAATGAAATCAGGAAATATGGGGACTAAATAACAAGAATTAATTTGAGAAAGGGGACAAGAAGGTAAACGAAAAGCTTTTAATGGCATGTCGTCAGACTTTCAAAGTTTTCCTGGAAGATTTTGAAAAACATGGAAAAGTTCCATAATTTGGAAATATTTAAAATTTTCTCTACGCATACATTGCAGTGCATAGTTTGGGGGGCAACTATCAACTCTGATGGAAATGCGGTTTCGATACGAAAGCTAAATGAATTTGCAAACCTTTCCCAAACATTTTTGAAAACAAAGCAAAACTGGCAATAAAAATCAAAGATGACGAAGATTGACAGTAATGAAATGTCAAATTATGTGAATAAAATAAAAATTAAAGAGAAAAGTTATGCCGCTAGCGACCTTTTGTTTAAAAATTTTAATAAAATATTGATAATTTTCGGAAAGAAAAAAATGATGCGAAAGACGAATACGCAAACGCATTAAAGAGTATTAATCACCCGATTTGCCTCTATTTTTCTTTCGCATCGCAATAAAGAGTAGACCCCTGGCCTATAGTAGTCTAATTTTTAATAAACAAGTCTTTGGTAATCAGTAGGGATGAGATTTTCATGCACTAAAAAATCGAAAATATGCGCCTAAAATATGCACCAAAAAATCCAAAATATGCACTTAAAACTTAAAAATCTCCATAAAAAATCGTTTTTTAATTTTACTAAAAAGAAAATACATAAAATTCAGTCTCCGCCTACTTTTTCAAAATGAATAGCTTCTTTCACTCATTATTTAGTAGCTTTCTTCTATAACTGCTTCTATTAGTATTTCTATAACTCCTTTTTTCTGGATGTATTTAAGTAAAAAAAAAAATGGCTTACTTTTGAATGCGTTCATTTTAGGACATCCCTTGTTCATTTTAGGACATCCCTTGTAAAATTCATTGGTTCTTTCAGTAGAATTGTAAGTAGTGCTTTAATATTTTTCTGATTACTCAACCCATTATTTTGTAAGCGAAGTTTTTACTGGGTTGTTACTCAAATACCTTTAAAAAGCTTAAATAACTAACTTGGGTTTTTGTTTGTTTAAATAAATAAATATGTAAACAGTAATTTAGAGTAAAACTTTGTCTTTTACTTGAAGAATGTCAATGCATTTTAAAAAAATTTGTTTTCAGACCCCACTTTGATTCCAGATCAAATCGAAAATATTTGAAATTTATTTTATTTTTTTGAAATCCGTATTTTTTTTTTTTTTTGCAATACGTTTAGGATTTTTATTTAAATTCTATTCTATTCATCCTTCCACATTGTTAGTTTTATTTTTTTGCAATATCAATTAATTTGACCTGAGTATTAAGTGAACTTAATCCCTCCTAATTAGCTATTGTTTTACCAATATTTTCGGAATTGGAATGATGTTATTTAAATTCAATATTTCCTTTGCTTTTTTAACTTCACAATCATCGGAATTCTGAAGCATCTAGCCAGGCCCCCATTTTGCTACAATTGGCTGCGGTAAAAGGGGAATCAAGGGATACATTTCATTAAAAATTGCAACATTATGGAATTGACTTCTAAATTCTTGCAAGGCCTAAATTCTCGGAAGCCTTAACAATGTATCGGTCTAAAATAGATACATCTTTTCTTGAAATCTTGAAAATCTAGTATTTAAAGCAAAGCTCCAGAAGAATTAATTCATTTATTATTTAAAGATTTTATTGGAAAGTTTTTTTCTGTATTTAAACATTTTTTAAGAACTTTTTTTATAATATGGAATTGAAAAAAAAATCCCTCAAAATTGCCAAAATATGCAAAAATATGCATTTTTACCAAAATATGCAACTACATGCAAAAACAAATCGATGCCATTTTAACGCAAATTTAATGATTCGGAAAGACAATTGATTGATATCTTTCTTAGACTATCGACAAAAAACATGCATTTACATGGAAATCGCATCCCTAGTAATCAGCTTTTAAAGTGAGCATTCTAAACTATTTATAGTCTATATTCTAGTTTCGTCTATAAACTATTCTATAGTAAGTGCTTATCAGGCACCACACATGGATTAGTTGTGTTTAATATTCTCGTAAATATCTGTCATAATAGGCCTTACATTACGGTGGTCATAGCACCGGGTAAAATAATGCTTTAAACGACGCTCCCATGTGGGTAAAATAAACACAAATTTTGCAATTTTCGTGCATAGTTATCTGGACTATAAGTATTTCTTAGCTTGAAGCTGGACCTATTCAACCTCCACTGCAAAAAAGCCTTTGTTGTATACCAACAACAGACAGGAATATCCGTCATCAGCGTGAAGTTTGAACCTGCCATTTGTAAGACCCCTCCTCTAAGTTGTCCACAACAACTTCCGCGTGAATCGCGAAGGAGTTTCGCTAACCTATTATGTTCTGCAAGCTACTTGCTCTTGTGTTACCAAATATGACTCTGGTCGTCCGTTATCTAGGAGATCTCTTTATTTTTACATCCAGATGAACCTGGAAAATCAATAAGCTCCAACACTTAGGTGCTCCCCAAGACAATACCTGTATCCCCTGGGTAAAAAAATTAATTTTTAAAGCAATTAAAAAAAATCTTCATATTTTCAACCCAAAAATATGATTTTTACGTGAAAGCGGAAAAAGAAAAGAAATTTAGCATCCCTAAAAATCTGCAGTATTATTTTCGCCCCAAATTATGCAGTTTTTAATATTATGTAAAGCATACAACAGCTAAATTCAGCTAAGACCATAGCAACAAACATAATTAATTTTACAAATATTGTAATTTGAAACGCTTTAAAAAGCTATGCAAGAGGTTTTTGTTTATAAAACTACTAAATTAACATTATCTCTTAAAGCCACAAAAAAACAACAAAAGGAATAAAGAAAAAGATCTGTTTCAAAAAAAAAAAAAAAAAATAAAAAAATTTTATTAAAATATTTTCGCATTAAACCTGCAAATATTGTACCATTCCAACAACTTAAAATTTTAACAACCTGAATTAAACTCCACAGACACTTTTGTCGACCATAAATTTACAACAAATTGAAGTACTGGATAGCTGGAAAACAACTCCTCTACCATTCTGGCAACATTAATAGTGTGCACTCATTAATCACAGCATACTTTCGGGCAGTAACAACAAATAAATAATTATATTCATCCACATGTTTGCATAACGGAAGGTAATAAACTATGAAAATATATGAAGCATATACATTTTGGAATTAATACAGATGCAAGCAGACAACTGTGGGGCACTTAAAATGTTAAATAGTAAGTAATTAAAAAAAAGCAAAAATTATGAAAATAAAAACAAGATAAATTGTAGCAGGAAGAAGGGGAAGGAGGAGAAAATAACCGTTAATATAAAGCTTTAATTAATGTAACTTCTGGAGTATAAAAGTCTTATTACCCAGCCAGCGAAATAATACGACGTTTTCCAGATATCTGAGAGAAACGTTGACAAAAAAAAAGTAAGAATCATAAAAGAATACTGCCAGATTTCTGATCGAAAAACATATGAAGTGGTTGACACGAATTCTGGCCGACATTGCAAAAGATATCTGACAAAAATCTTATGAAAAAGACATTGGAAATTCTGTTGTGTTAGCCGATATTCTTATAGTTTTCTGACAGCTGAAAGAATTAATTTTTATTAATTCAATTGCAAAATTGCAAAAAAGTATATTATTAACATTTTTGCATATACAAACGAACCATTTAAAATCAATTTCCCTTGATATATCCATCGGCAATTGCTCAGAAAGCTTCCAGACAGTACGTAAGTTCAATATCTGATAGAACTCTAAACGAAGTCTCTAAGAATGTAGTCAGACATTGCAAGAAATGTCTGATTCAGATAACGTCCGAGTATTTTGTTGGCTTGGTATTTACACAAGCTAGTTTATAAAAGTGTTTGTTATTAACTTTTTATTCTAAAATATAGATAAGGAATTAGTTAACACTAGACTCTACACTATTGCATACACTATTGTCTACACTAAAGCTTATTACATAGTCTATAGTATAAAAGCCTAGTCTGCACAATAATCAGCTTTATATATAAACACGGTTCTCCTGTATGGATCACGAGTATTTTAGAATTTGACAAAAATTCTTTTCAAGAAAAACACCATATCCCTCTTTAGAAGAAATTGCTTTCGAATGTGCAGTGGATATTGCACCACATCCCTAAAAATAGCCAGTGTTATTGGGGGAATCATGTGTTTAGACATAACAGCAAAGGAATTTTTGGATACATACATATGTTTCCTACGATAAGTTATAATCCGATAAACAAATGAAGGGTGGTCGAACCAACCCCATGTTAATTGTAAATATACCAAACAAATTTCAGAGAATTATCTTAACATGTTTACTACGATAAAAGGCTCTAAGACAATTATGTGTGAAACAAAATATCGAACAAATCCGATGGTTCATATTTTCGTTAATCTGCCGAATTATGCCAACCTTTAGCTCTTGAATTGTTCTTGACTTATTGAAGTACACTTTTTCTTTTAAATATCCTAAAAGAAAGAAGTCCAACGGTTTCTTATCACATAATCGTGGCGGCCAATTAATATTGCCACGACGTGAGATAACACGGCCATTGAATTTCTTGCGCAAAAGAGCCATTGTGTTGTTGGATGTGCGACAAGCGGCGTTAAAACCACATATCGACTAGGTTTATATCCTCAGTTTCTAGCCACAAGGAGGGCATTATCATTTAGGAAACAACATTCATAGTAACTGCTTGGCAGACCTCATTTTCGAAGAACAGAACGAACTGGGCGATTGTCCCGATTGTGGACACATTTAGTCGATTGTGCTGGTAAAAAAAAAAAAAAAAAAATCACGAAGTGCACAAAATGCATTTTGATTTAAACGCCCATTTTCGTAAAAGGCTTCAATAATCTTAAGGCGCTGCTCCATTGTGTACCTCTCCATGGTTGAATGTGTCAAACACTGAAACAAATAAATATCAAATTAAGTTGAGCAAAAAACTTGACGTTAAGGTGTGACTCACAATTAACATCGTGCATTATGTTTGGACCACCCTTTATGTGAAAGGTTATAATTATATGCAATTGGGTTATATACCATACAATCAACAGATACTATACATGCCATGGACCAATTTCGTATTAAATAACGAGGTGCTGAGAAGAACGCATCGAAATCATAATGACTATATGAAAACTCAAAAAAACACCCCACTTTGGGCATATAAAGGCAAGCCAGAATTGCTACAAACCAACCCAAAGTCGAAAATAGATAGAAAGTCTTCTAAACACAAAAAGGTATAACCTGCAAATATCCAGACCAGGACTGGAGTTCGAGCTGTAGGATATCTTTCAAGTGCGAAAGCGATAAAGGAGTGTTTGTCCTAATTCTGAGATCCGTGTGAAATATTTAGTTATCTGATATGTGATAAATGTATAATATTTATATTGGTCGCCAACGTAACAATCCAAACATGACGAGAAGAAGCCTGCGTTCAAAAGAAAGACATATTAGATCTATCTACAAGTGGCCAAGATGGTTGGATAGCTCAACATAAACCAAAACCTACTGTTAATACCTGGAAAAAAGAAACCCCTGAGAGATAAATTATAACATAGTTTAGTTCCTATTAGGTTATGAGAGGTACAGGAGGGACCTGTAACGCTTTGGAAATTACACTTCATCATTATGCCCAGCATATCCAAATGAAGACGAGACGCATAACACGTGATATTTAACTTCCCACGTTTAAATAATTCGTAGGTGTAAACTTGACAGCAGAAGAATTGACCGCATCCAAATGCTTAGATCCGGCAAAGAATTTGAATGCAGTTGTTAATTTCATTGAGTTCGTGAAAAGGTCATTGCGAATAGCTGAAAAACTCCGCAATGCGCTTGGAGTACCATAATATGGTACCACAAATATGGTAGAATCACATTATGGTACCATATTATGAAAGCATCACAGAGTACAGCGCAGGTTTAGGTCCTCCACAGCAAGAAAAAACTCGTACTATATCCAAGTTTTTTCTACTTACTATTTATGCGAGTCGTACTTAGCAATAACGTGCTAGAATTTAACTTCGAATTAAACTGAAAAGTACTTAAACAATCCAAAATGGGATAATTTTCGAAAACCAATATGCGTGCATACGCATGTGTATATTAAAGTCAGTTCTAGAAACAACAACAAAAATGCAAAAGAAGTTAAAAAACGATATACATGTTTTTTTTTATAGAAACAACAACAACACAACAAGAAGAAAAACTTAATAATTTTCATGTTTAAAAAGTCAAATAAGAAGCAAAAATTCCCGAATTCTATTTGTTAAAATAATTTAGTTAAATCCATCAAATTTTCAAATCAGAATGATTACGAACATTGCATCGGGCATGCGGCTGTTGTCTTGTGATTGAGAGCTATTCTATAAACAAATGGCGGATAACAACAAATCTAAAACCATCATGTGTAAAGCGTTAGTAAATACAAATATTTTCTCCATATCTAGTGTTTAGGTTGAACACAATTAAACCCCTCCCACTGACGAGCACAGCCGAACTAATAGGTAGCTCCGTTCCCAGTGAAAATGATATGACATTATTTGACAATCGTTACAGAGAATCAGCTACAAAAACTCAACTTTAGGTAGCAATATTAGTATAAATGGCCAGCAAAGAACTGAAAGAAAGAGAACAGAAAGAAGCTTTGGCTGGTAACTGTAGTGTAGCTCAAGCTGGGAGCCGCTACACTGATTCCATGCCCACCCACCGTGCTGACATATACTAACATGATGTGTGTCAGCCAAGCACAGTTTCGGAATAATTTTTATCTTACTTTTTCCTAAATCAATTCCGTTAACGGCTTATTTTATGTATGGGACACTTGAGTAGCCCATACTGGAATCAAGCGTTCTGTAGTTGATGTAAGGAAATCCGAACTAACGTCACTATTGACACAACTTTGGCTTGATTTAAGTACGAATGGATAGATTTTCCTTCTGTGTAGGTATCCTGCATGCCTTCACTACTACTAGTAAGTATCTTTTGAAGATTTCACATCTCCAGCGTATGAAAAGAAAAAAGTCTAATTTTGATCCAAAGTGAGGTCGATTAGAATGTGTGATAGGCCTGTATATGTTCTCCGACTCCGTTACAAAAACCTCAACTCCGACTCCACAGCCCTGCTATATACTATAATATAGTTTGTCTTTATTCTAGACTTTAGCCAAGCCCTAAGTCTACGTTACAGCAAATCGTTAGTCTATAGGGGTAGACAATTTTTGCACTTACCTTTTGATTCTATTTGAAGCATGAGTAATTCAGCCAAATTTTGCTGTAGCTTTTTTTGCTAGAAATATAAAAATGTTTGCTGAAGTATTTGTGCGTTCTATAAATTGCTTTTGGTCAAAAAGATTTTTTTATGAGGCTGTTTTTTCCTTTTTTAAGTACAGAAGGGCCAAATAAAAGAAAATAACTAGTAGTTACTGTTCAGCAGCAAGCAGTCGCAGTAGTTGCTTCTTGCAGTTGTAAAATTGTAGTAAATTTCAATTGCATTAATGTTTTTTTCTGGTTTAAGTTGTATAAATTGCTTGTATGCATTTTTTGTGGTCGACTTGTTTTGTTAATGTTTTGTTTAACTTTTAAAAATTCCATTTCGATTTAGTCGTTAATTTTAAGCATTTCTCTGTAACGTTTTCGTGTAGACTGCGTAACGAGAAAACTATATAAAAATGCATACTTTTAGGATGTTGCCACAAAAGGTTTGTTTGTAATTTGAGTAGATCTAAAAAGAGTTAAAGAGAAAAAAACAGAAATAGTTGAAAACTTGTTTATAGGTTGTAATCGTTTGACTTAAAGTATGCTAAGAAATTATGATTTTTATATGTCTTTGTTAATATTAATTGCATATTTTTAGGATAAGTTAGTAATTGTAAATAATGTTTACTTTGAAAAACAAATTGCAAAAAAAAAAATTCAAATAGGTTTGTTTTTATATATAAAAGAAATTATGACTTAAAAGAGAAAATAAAGAAGAGTTTTTTATTAAAAAAGAATTTTTAGTCAAAGAAAAAAATCATTTAGATATTAAGAAAAAGTGCCTTTTAAAAACCGTATAAAATTCAACCAACTTTTCTAGTTTTAAATTTATAAAACTTTATTTGAATATTATTTGAAAATTCTAATTTTATTATCTTTTTTTTCAGTTTAAATTTCATTTTAAATTGCTAAAGTATTAGTTTTCTAACACATAAAATTTTATGATTTTGGGCATTTAAACTTTATTACCCAAACGAAATTTTAAATGAATTCAACCAAAAGCAGGATGTGTCATACAAATAAATAGACTAGAATAGCAATCAGCCAACCAAAAAAAGTTATTGGAAAAAAACTGTAGCAGTTGGTATTAAAATTAAATGGAAAAATTTCAGTTTTTTTTAACTTTTTTTTTTTTTAGCACAAAATGAAAATAAAGTAAAAATTAAAATATGTATATGTGTGTGTAAAGATGAAAAAATTTTCCATTGAGCTGTTATGCAAAGGGACGGGACAAGCACGAAATAAAAAGCAGGCCATTACAACTACAAAAAACAGTTACACATAAATTTACTAACACATGGATTTTAACAAGATATTACAAAAAAGAAAGCATATTTTAAGGTGCTAAACGCAGTTTTTTACACACTTTGCTTGCATAGGGACTGGCTTGGCTGATTGCAGATCTCCAGTATGATTTTTTTTAATTGCCATTTACTTTTTTTTCTTGAATTTGTTTTTTTTTTTTGCTTAAGTGGATGTATACAAAAGATAAAAACTGAACGAACTTGAATTTGAAATAAAATTGCTCATGCATTTTCATTGTAAAACGTTTTCCTAAAAATTTTAGTCGTTTAAAATGGTTCACTTTAACATCTCTTTGATGTCACCCTTAAAAAGGCAATATTAAATAGTTTAAAAAAATATAGTTATGTTTAACTTTGTTTTTACAAAAAAACATCTGTATCATCACAAAACTAAAGTGCAAACTACAGCTCAAATAAGAAGTTATATTCCAGTGCAGTGAAAAGAATAAACTGTACTTTGGATCAAAATATATTATAGTGTATAGATTAGAATGTAATGTATAATGGCGCATTGGAGCTTAGCTAACCCGAAGAGGCCAGTATTGTCGGCATTGCGGATGATATAGCTTTAGTGTTTAGAACGAGGCTCTTTATTGAAATTGTAATGTACTCCAATGACAGCAACAGAATCATAAAATCGTGTTTGAAAATTGGGGTTTGGAACTTGGAGACCATAAAATTAAAGCAATGCATATATTAAATTAGGATCAAACAGAAAAAAATATCAATTTACAATTAACATTGCGCAATGTTTACTAAAAATCATAGTTAATTTCTGCAAAAGAATGGACATTATTTAAAGTTATCACTGTTTCCTATTAATTTTAAACGAAAAATGTTGAAATAACATTGTTCAATATTGAATCAATTAAATAACAACAATAACAACACTATAAAAAGAAAACCATAAATTTTTTTATTTTCATGTTAAAAATGATTTATAAAAAGAAAAAAGATTCCCGTTTTCTTTCTGCTAAAATTATTTAGTTAAATAGTACATCAAATTTTCAAAGTAGAATGATGACGAAAATCATATGGGGCAATTCAGCTTGTTTCATTTAATTGTGGGTGCTTCTATAAACAAAGGTGGTAACAAAAATGCGAAACATGTGTTACAGTAAAATAAATAAATACACAGTACAACATTTTTCAGGTGATGGATTCTGGACTCAATTCTGATAATTGTTTATGACAGAAGACCCAAAAAGAAAAACTTCTGCATCATTATGGTCAAGGTGACTCAAATAATAATTTAAAAATTAATTTGAAGTTAGTAAGTATCGTATAGGGCATTTGTCACGTTTTAGGCTCTTTTGTTTATGATAACTCGAGAACCACTAGTCCGAATAAGTTGAAAAAAATTTAAACTGACACAGCAAAATGTCAGCGCAACATCATACCGACAACGCCAAGCTGATTTTCAAAATTGCATATTTTCTGTGTAAGAATAGCTGTAATATGAATCGGAATGTTTATTTTCATGCAAAATAAAGAATCATAAAAAAAGTCATCAATGTTTTTTCCAAAGAATTTTGTGGATATCTCTAGCAAATTTTTGAAATTCATACCTCTAATTAATTGTGAATAAAAGCGAAACGCGTTCATCGATTTTTATGATTTATGTGTCATTTTGTTTATAGGTTATGCGACTTTACGTGAAAGTAATGGGACTTGACGCTTTTTTTTTACCGTTTTGGATTTTTTATGAATTAAAAATAAAAAATTTTAATTTTTTCGGCAAAAAATATTTTGTTTCTTCATACATTTATGTATTAATAACTGCGAAATTGTTGAATGAACAGATTAAAGGAATTGTAATTCTTAATTTTTTTCAATTTGTTTCAGCTTATTCGGACTAGTGGTTCTCGAGTTATGATAAACAAAAGAGCCTAAAACGTGACAAATGCCCCTATACGATTCTTACTAACTTCAAATTAATTTTTAAATTATTATTTGAGCCACCTTGACCAAACTAATGATGCAGAATTTCTTGTTTTTTGGTCTACTTTCATCTCTTTCATCTTTCTCTCTCTCTCTCTCTAGTTCCGCGGGTAAGTGTTTAGAATGTTCTTAAATGAACATATGTTGTTTCTGAAGCTTCTCCTTACTGTTATTTCAAGCTCAAACCAATTCGATTGTACATGCAATTAACGTTGTTTCAAATTGAAATAACTTCCATTCAACGTTATTCGGAGTGTTATCTCAATATGAATGTCATTTTGCTCCAACTTTACGGGAAAGTTAAATTAACATGAAATATACACACAGAAAAAAATACCAATGTAAAATTAACATGGAAAAATGTTGATTGAGAATCATAGTAAATTTCTGCAAAAGTATGCCCTTTATTTAAATGTATCATTATTTCATATTAATTTGAAATGAAAAATATTAAAATAATCTTTAATCACGTTTATTAAATATTATTCACTGTTAAAAAAATGAAAAAAAATATTGAAATATAAATAAATATGGATTCAATATTGAATCCATAAATACTCATAC
This sequence comes from Pollenia labialis, assembly GCA_949318255.1. Taxonomy (NCBI): domain Eukaryota; kingdom Metazoa; phylum Arthropoda; class Insecta; order Diptera; family Polleniidae; genus Pollenia; species Pollenia labialis. Next base: position 34,331,993 of record OX439141.1, on the reverse strand, counting down.
TCATACTCATTTAGTTTATATTTCAAAATTAAAAACCATATCGGGCATGATGTTAGTGTTTCATCATTCTGTAATAATACGGGTAAGCAAATCAATCATAATAACTTTTTGTTTCTAATTTCTTTTTTTGTTTTGTTCAATCATGAATTCGGGATAAAATCAACTTTATATTACTTGAAGCAAGCGCATTTTCAGATTGATTCAATCTTAGTTTTACTTAAATCAATCTCATTTTCGGATTATTTTAGGTACGAATTCGGATTAAAACAATTTTATAATTTTTGAAAGAAGCGCATTTTCAGATTGATTCAATCTTAGTTTTACTTAAATCAATCTCATTTTCGGATTATTTCAAGTATTTACGAACACGTGATTTAATATGGGTAATTTAAGTATTTTGGTATTAAAAATCCGTACTTGAATCAATCTTTCTGTACTTGATTCAAGAAAATCCGTACGCACCGTACTATTATTACCGCTTCGGAATGATTTAAGTACGGAAGGATTGATTTTTCTTTTGAGTGTATGGACTAGTGGTCCCAATAAAAAAATTGTGCTTCGAGCGAAGCATGTTTGTAAGGGAGAAATGTAAGAGTTTCGCTTACCATCTCGCTTACGGAAGGCATGAACTGTATATGTTGAGTTCCCACTTTGAAGCAATACATTTTTGACACAAAAAGCTCTTTATTCAACGCATATAAAAATTGGTGAGTGGATTAAGTCATTGTTAAAATAGAGTTTGTATTTTAACGACCTGTCTTCGTTTTAAAACGACATGTTTTCGTTTTTAAAAGATTTCAAAACGAATTCTCTGAAGTGTACCATGGACTAGTTTTACACTAGCCTACTGGCAGTGTGTACGAACATGGACTAGCTTAAAGACTACTCCGTTGTATCGCACGGCTGCGTTATATGTTATATGGTAAACAGAACATGTTTTTTAGTCCTAGTCTTTTATGGGCTACATTTTGCATGCGTGTATGGACTAGTGGTCCCAATAAAAAAATTGTGCTTTAAGCGAAGCAGGTTTGTAAGATTTACCCTCTGAATGAATGTCTGTAACGTTATTTTTAGAATTCTTCCTTACAAACCTGCTTCGTAATAAGCGAATGCTGTGACACTTGAAATTTAATTTCTTTTTTAGCTTCACTTGCCTTTAAGAGGTCAAAAATGTCATTTTTTTAACTTCCCAACAAAATATTGCTAAAACTGCACTTAAGAGGGTTAAAATGTTCTACGAATATTTTCGAATTCACAGATATTTTATACAGAAAGCATGTTCATATTACTATTGCTTCTAAAATGCTGAAACAAAAAAAAAAAAAAAATTTAAATATGTTATCCTGGATAAGAGCTTTTGTTTGCAACTTTTCAAAAATATGGCTGAAGTTTACTGATTCATTTAGACATGCTTAGCCACCAGTGTTGCCAAAACTTGGAGACCAAAAATGGCTAAATTTACGGGGAAAAATGGCTAAAAAAATGGCTTAAAATGGTCTAAAAAATGGCTAAAAGCTTTTTTTAAATAAAAACACATTAATATTCAATAACACAATAGAAATAATTCATTTAAAGTTGTTTACGATGAAATTGTTAGTTAAGATCAATTTCTTAAATAAGAATAAACGTTATTTAATATCCTGAAAGATATTTAAAAAATAAAATCATCGATACATTTTATGTCGTTATTGTTTATCTCATAGGAATCACTCGTGCGTATTTGTTTTAATTAATTTGAAGATAAATCACGACAACATTTACCCAACCTTTTGATTCCAGATCTACAATAAAAAACAAGTAAGAAAATATAGTCGGTCAACCCCGACTTGATAACCTACACCTCATTAGAACCTGTGTACCAAATTTTATTAAAATATCTGCAAATTTGCGATCTGTACTTTACGCACAAGGTTTACATGGACAGCCAGCCAGCCGGACAAACATCGTTTATTCGACTCAGAAAGTGGTTCTGAGTCAATCGGTATACGAAAAGGTGGGCTTAGTGCCAATATTTTAAGGTGTTACAAACATCAGCACAAACGCATAGTACCCTCTCCACTATTGTGGTGTTGGTATAAATATTTCATTAATAAAATCGAATTAACGGTTGCTAAATGTAACCTATTTCTGAAATTACTTTTAACGATGTTTACTTCAGCATTAGACCTTGGAAGTGAGAGCAACTTTATAGTAAATTCTGAAATTTCTAAAAAAAATGTTGCCGCCAGCATCTCTTTATTGAAATACTTGCAACCAGAAAGAAACACCGATGTTTGTGTTAATCCTTTTAATAAATTTAATATTGCAATACTGTTCCTTTATTTTGAAAGATGTTTCATCATCATCGTTTATAGCGATTTTCAACATTTGTGAAAGTTGTGATTTAAATAAAGCCGTTTTAATTATTTAAAATGTTTATTTTGCTTTTATATATTTTTTAATAAAATAAAAATTATTCTTTTAAAAGAAAAACGGCAGGAAAAATTTTATGGCTAAACCAGTTGAAAAATGGCTAAAAAAATGGCTAATGGCTAAATGCATTTTTTAATGGCTTAACAGGGTGAAAAATGGCTAAATCTAGCCACTAAATGGCTAAATTGGCAACACTGTTAGCCACCAACAAACTAAAACTCGATTAAAATAAATTTGGGAGAATATCTCAAATAATAAATTTATTAAGGCCTGGCAGTAAATTCCAATATTTTTAAAACCAAAGTTTTTTTTAAAAATTCTTAAGCTATGATCACACCTATTAAAAATTTGATGTCCTACATGAACCACTAGTTTTCCTAAAGAATTGTTTGCTTTTCCAAAAGGTTTGGCTAGCGCAAACATTATTTAACGGTTTTTAACTACATTATACATAAATGCAATTATCATCATGGACATAAAGATTAGCAAATAAATAAAAATTGTTAAAAATAAAGCTTAAGTTCTGAACATACCTTAATTCATATCTGTGTATTTTGTTGGTTCCTTACTTTCGTGAATTGTTTTGTTTTTATTCTAATTAACTTTTTATTACAAAAACTTATTTGATTTTTAACCAGTTATTTTTAAAATGCTTAACCGAAAACCCGTTTTGTTAAAAATAGCAACTATTCGGAATATTCGAAAACCAGTTGTTGAAAAAGTCGAATAATCAATCTCTCTAGTTCTTAAGGCCAAAATACACTGATCAAAGTACTCATCAAGCATTGTGGTAGTGTTAGTGAAAATAAGTTGGCATGTGTGACACCGACAACGCGTGATCAAAGATCAAAAAATTTAGATATGACGGCGAATATTACGTCCAGCACACGTACACGTTGAATTCGCCGGCTGGACAAGCATTTGACAAGTGTATTTGGCCCTTTACCTGTTTTTTTTTTAAATTTCACTCGCCAGCCAATAAATATGCTACACATTTTAGTTAAATCCTGCCCTTTTTAGTATATAAGAACAGCAAATATTTTTATGTCAACACTTGTTAACTTTAAGCATTTGCAAATTCAAACCTCAATCACGTTTTATTAATTAGACGCCAGTAAAAACAGGATGTTATCGTTCGAAATTTTATGCAAACTATTGTAAACGTTTCTTGGCAACAGTGAAAGCAAAATTAAAAATTTTGTTATAATTTTCTTAAGTATGAATATTATATACATAATTTCTTTTTATTGCTTAATATGTGTGAGTTTTGCATAAGAAAATTGTAAACGAAGCAAACAGAGAAAAAACATTTTAAAATGTTTATAGCTTTTTTTTTTTAAAGTAACGAAAAATACTTATACTTCTTCTTATGTGTCTAACAGCATTTTGTTGATTACCACACAATAAGCCAAAATCCATTAGAGAGTATTGTAGTCGTAACATGGAAATGATTTCAATATAACAAAACACCAAATAAATACAACAACAACACAACGGCAACACTTATAATAAAAGCAACAAACCCAAAGCAGCATGAAAGCAAACAAATAAAACAAAAACAACAACAACAACAACAACTTTACGACATCATTTAAATACAGGCAGGCAGCAACCAGCAACATAAGAAAACTCTCAATAAATTGTATGGAAAACATTCACATTTGTAGTACTCGTAGATACACACTTTAATACACAGAAATATTATTGCTTTTCATATACAGTGAAGCAAAAAAAAAAAAAAAACAAAAATATAAGAAAAACTCATATAGCTTTGCACACCATTTTAATGTGTGTGTATGTCACACATTCGTAGATACAATTAAGCCTTAAATTTAATGCTGCTGTATACAGTAAATTTTATAAATATTAATAAACTTTAATATAAACTATATAAAAATGTGTTGACTTAAGACTATAATAGACTCTAGTGTAGGCTTAAGGCAAGAAAAGGGAGATGCGAAATCTGTTCCCAAAATATAGAGCGATGGCTTTACGGTAAACACGGGCTGGTAAGCTACCATCTCATGCTTTTTCGCACGGGCCAAGGAGATTACTCAATCTAACTTCCTTCACCGCTTTAAACACGATGATCTACCAAGATATCCAGCCTGCCCTAAACAGTATAAAAATGTTGAACACGTAACGGTCATTCGTCCAAAAAGGATAAAAAAAGTGTGAATTCGCTGACCTCATATCTCCTTTACTAAATAAGATACCAAAAAAATTTAATACTTATCGTTGTTCAATAAAAAAAAGGTAGCACTTTTTAAATTCGTCTCTTTTGGGGGAGTAAACGGGTAAAACCTGTAGTTTGGTACTTTTTTTTATCACCCCATTTATCTTTTAAATACTAGCCAAATTATTAACAGAATAATATCTGACACCAGCGCTGCCAGAAGTAAGATTTTACCTTATTTTTTAAGATTTTTCAACCGAAAAAAGATTTTAAGATTTTTTCCCCAAAAACAAGATTTTTTGTTTTGTCTAGACGAAGGTTAGGTTCAAATAAAAAACCTTCTTTGTTCCCATTTAAAAATTTGTAAACTAAATAATACAATTTAGTATAAGAAATTAAATTTTTTGTTATATTTATTTTATGTATTAAATAAAATATGAATTGTTTTTATTATTTATAATAAAAAAAAAAACTACTTTTTTCCAAAAATAAGATTTTTTCTTCAAAATAAGATTTTTTCTTCAAAAATAAGATTTTTTCTTCAAAAATAAGATTTTTTCTTCAAAAATAAGATTTTTTCTTGAAAAATAAGATTTTTTTTGGTGAAATTAAAATTTTTTGCTGAAAATTTCTGGCAGCCCTGTCTGACACTATGCGTAGAGTTCTTTTACCTGAACCATATGGCTTCCCGCCCCAAAAATCTTGTGTAGACCACATTACAAGTCTAACAGTCTGCAGAACTTCGGTATTCGCTTTACCTTTTATTAATAGATTTTAAGAAGGCTTTTTGACACTCTAAACCAAAATGCAATGTGAAGTATTTTAGCTTACAAGGGAGTTCCACCCGAAATCATAAGCCTCGTCCATACTTTGTCGATAATAACGCACTGAGCAGCAGCTTTGATGTTGTAGCAGCCAGGGATGCGTACTGTCTTTATTGCTCTTTAACATCGTTTTAGATCTTTTATTTTTCAATGCAACTCAAACAAGAAAAGGCATTAGCCGGGTCCTTAACTAGCAACTAGAGAGTCTATAGTTTCCAGATGACATCTGTCTCCTTTAACACAGCTATAAAGATCGCTGTGTTAAATTCCTATAGCCGTATTCATAATGAAAATTTGGCATGAAGTAAGCAAATAGTTTATTAATAATACACTAACCAAACTCTGACTAACGATTGGCTAAACTGTTGTTAACGAGCTGCCAAACGCTTGCCAACTTGTGAAAATGTCAAAAAATTTCTTTTTTTTTTTTTAATTTTGTAACTGTCTTTTAATTAATTTATTTTAATTTTAAAAACTTTTTAAAATTTTTATATGTGAAGGAAAAAAACAAAAAACAAAAAAAAGGAAAAAATTACAAATTCAGCGATGAAAAGTAGAAAAATGCGTTGCAATACCGTAAATACAAGCAGATTTCGTATAGAGAACTCTGAACCAGCGAAAGTCACATAATTTTGCTACTTGGGTAGTATCCTAGCAAATACGAGTGGTTCTACCATGGATGCAGCTTACTGATCCAGCCAATCAAGCATTCGGTAACCTTCGTTCAGCATGAACATCTTCTGCCACATGCAAACACACAAAGATAGGCATCATTAACTTTTGTGTTAAGTCTATGTTCCTCTATGCACTTGAGACTTGAATAACAACAGAACACGACGTAGATTCCCTACAAGTTTTTGTTAATCGATGTCTTCAAGAATCCCAAAGTCGCTTTGGCCTAACACCATGCGTAATACAGAGCTTTGAACGGCCAATCCACATCGAAATATTAAATGGGGTTGGATTGGTCGCAGGCCTCCTGATGACATAGCGAAAACTGCCATTGACTGGAATCCACAAGGTAGAATACGCTTCGTTGTGTCTCTTTGTTCCCAATAGAAACCATAGGACCATCTATCTTTTAAACCAATAAACATTAAAAAAAAAATTAAATCACATTCGTAACTTATTTAAAAACACAAATTTGGTACTTTTGCGGATTTCGAACGTTTAAGGGGTGAGACTTGTACATATTTTTCGTAGCAGTAGTAGTATGAACGTAGAATGCCATACGCTCTACAAACTCGAGGAATGTTTGTGCAGCTCATGTATCTCTCCCTGTTCGGTTCAGGCTACGTATAAAGCCTATTACCGTGCCTGGTGAAAGATTATAGATTACCGTCTGGAGGTCCCCAAAGCGGGACAGCAGCAGAGCAGATTTTCTAGCGTTTCGTCATCAACCTCACAAAATCTGCATAGCCAGTGCCCGGTAAAAAGGCCAAGAAGCAGTCTTACTTCCGCCTTTTCAAGCAGCAGTAGCTAACCTTCCTTGTAACGGGACAGTGTCACAAATCTCTTGGACTGTCTTAATCCAAAAATAGACGTCCATGTGTGAAAGAGTTAACGTACGCACCATTTTTGGTGCTTCTAAATCTTTTATAACATTGAACATAGAACATAGAATGTTGGTACTTTTTTGTTAAAACATAGAAACTTCAACTTTACCTTATAAATATGTCCGTGAGCTAGTCTTTCAGTGTCGGGGTTGCGGGTTCGATTCCCGCCAGAGACTAGTGGCTCGTGTTTATTTCAAGGTTATATTTTTTTTATTAAGTAGAAAAAATAATATTGGTCAAGTGGCCTTCGAAATGACTGTACGGTCCTATTTTATGATATTTTCCAGAAATCCCGACTGTAACATGGATATTTTTTTTTTTAAAACTTGTAGAGTCTCACACCCACAGCTCAACAAATTGAAGTCTAGCACGGTTAAATCGGTCCCGTGAAAACTATCAAAGTGAGAGATTATTCGACCTGGGAGCAAATTTCGGCATTCGATATCCATTAAAATTAACTTTTAATTTTAATTGTATTACATCCCTCAAAAATCGAGATAATTATTCCGCGTTATTTATTTTGTGTCTCTTTACTTTCTAAACATCTCAAAGTAGAACTGATAAAAAGGGTGGTTAAATTTTAAGGGCCGATGTTGATTTTGAATAAAACACAAATTATTTAGGAAATTATTGTCATTTCTTTTTATGATAATATTGGTATGGTTCAATTAAGTGTGGAACAAATATCGGCCAAATGGCGGCACACCTCCATCCAATGGTCCAAATTTTCGATGACGCTGACGCATAATTGAGTTTCTTTTCCGTTGATTTGCCGAACTATCTTATCCTGTAGCTCTTGAATTGTTGCTGGCTTATCGAAGCACGACTTTTCTTTTAAATAGCCCCAAAGAAAGAAGTCCATCGGTATCAAATCACAAGATCTTGGCGGTCAATTGGCATCGCCACCACGTGAGATAACACGGCCATTGAATTTGTCGCACAGAAGAGCCACTGTTTCGTTAGCTGTGTGTCAATTGGCACGGTCCTGTTGAAAGCACATATCGTCCACATCCATATCTTCCAATTCGGGCAATAAAAAGTTCGTTATCAACTCACAATAGCGAACACCATTCACAGTTACTGCCTGACCGGCCTCTTTTTGGAAAAAATACGGCCCGATGAAGCCGCCAGGCCACAAACCGCACCAACCGCACATTCACTCTTTGTGGGTGCATTGGTTTTTCGACAATCCCTCTTGGATTATCATTCGGGAACCCACTGAGATGAAAATGAAGATGAAGTGCACGACATGCATTTTGATTCGAACGCCCATTTTCATATTAAGCCTGAATAACTTTAACGCGTTGCTCGAGTGCGTATCTTCCATGACTCATATTGAATAAGTATAAAATTGAGAAATGTCAAATGAAATGCAGAACAAATTTGACGTTTAGGTGTGGTTCACTTTCAACATCAGCCCAGAAATTTTAACCACCTTATACATATACCGCCCTTCGCAAACAATTTAGCATCTCTAAATACATGTTTAGAGGCAACCATAATATGGTTGTGGCTTCGTAATGGTGGAGTAGTTTAACCATAATATCGTTGCCAGTGACAATAAATAGTTAAAAATAGTTTTGTTGGATCTGAAATTTCGAAATTTTTTTTCTCTGCGTGTATGCAAACAATAAAATAAATCTAAAATATAAATATAAAACTTTATCTCAAGCATTTGAGGGTGTAGTTGCAAATTTAAATCCATGTCTTGCTAAGTGTTTTCTTGTATTTTATCCACAATATGATTGTTTCTGTAGCATATCTACACATGTCTGCAAGTTCATTTGCAACACACCGAATACTATTTTGTTTTTATCTATTTTCACAGAAAATAAAAAAAAGTGTTAAAGTTTTTGGTTACCAGTTTGTTGTTGTCAATGTCAATTTTGTGATTAAGTAAATTTAACACATCTTCTACTCTGGTGAAATTTCTAATGAAAGGAAAAAAAAAAATTTAAAACAAAAAAGTAAAACTTTAACACTAAGAGAAATAACAATAGCAAGACACACACACACACACACATACGTTATGTTAACAACACTAATAAATAATTTATGCTTCAAGGGAATTTACTTAACTAAAATATGTAGTCATACTCGCATACGAACCTTTCGTCTCAATTATTTATATATAAACATATTTACAGATATTTCTACTTATAGAATAATCAAAATGGCCCAACATATCTTTAAAAGTTGGCAGGACTAGCTACGGGACTGGAGAAAAAGTGCCGCTAATTAATAATTTTGCGAGCAGGCGCTGCTTTTGACGAAATCTTTGTTAACAACGTAATGCCGATTGTACTAGTTTGAGGTATTGAAAAGCATTCCAATTCCAGGTGGTGCCTGATTCCATGTATGCCCCTGTGTCCGAGGATCCAGTTAAGGACTACCACTGAATGTCTTGTAATCTCCTCCACCGACATCCGTCGTTCTTGGATAATTTTCGATATAATAAACACATTCTCCAGGTTCAACATATGATAAAGGTGTTTCACTTCCGAGCAGCACGCAAATTATTGCACACAAATTCCATCTTTTTGCTAGTCAGAGCTGGTTTGATGAAACAACCTCACAGAAAAAAATTCTCCACCATTTGACACCAATTAAAGCATTAATCAAAAATAAAATCGGTTTAAATTAAAAATTGTGTCAAGTGAATTAAATGTTTATTCAAGTGAATTAAACTTGTAATCAAATGATTTAAACGTTTAATTGATACTATTAATTTGTTTACTGCTGCAAATATAATCAATTTTTTTTTATAAATTAATTAATAAATAAATAATTAATAAATAATTTAAAATAAATTTTTATTTTTTTCTGTGTTGTGGGGAGACCAAAAAATCGTACCCATTATATACGAAAAAAAGGATTCAAAGGGCTTTAAATATGTCCAGACTTCCCCTCGCGAACTTTATTACGGTTAAAACGGGTCACTGTTCCATTGAAAAAAAATGCCAAAAGGCTAGGGCTCCTTTCCAATGACTTACGTAGAAGTTGTGGTGACGTTGTGAAGGAGGAGTCAACGAAAAATCTTCTCTGTAATTGCCCGGCATTCGGAGATCTAAGACTCGAACTTTTTGGTCAAATAGCTCTTAAGGACAAAACTTGTCTCTCTAATATTGATTTAAATAGGATCCACTCCTTCCTTAAATCAAACGAATGGCTGAAAGATAATTTCCGCAGTCAGGTCACTTAAGAACCCTGGGAGACGGTGAAACATGGTAGCACAACGGAAACTAATTGCTTAGTCCACTCAAGCTGTTCTGGAATGCGGCTGGCATTGAAACGTAACTTTGAAAGCATTTTATGTTGCTTAATTAAACAAAACATTATAATTGCCCCTTCAATGACTACTAAGTTTTATAAAGGTGTATATTTTCTTAATAAAAAATTGCCTTTGAGAGAACAAACATCTTATTTCAAATCTTTCTGAGAAAAATGCCAACAATACATATAAACAGTTAATTGCTTAGGGACAACTTATTATTGCATATCCCAAACGTTTATCCCGTTTCGCCACTCCGCATCAAAACTGCAGGGTACAGATTTCTTTTCTAGATTCATTCGATTGTATGTTTGTTTGTAAAACATTTCGGGTTCGAGCTGTGTACGTGTTTTTCAAGAAAATTACAATTCCTTGTATTTTATAAACTAAATTGGGATTATACGGATTTAAATGGCAGCTTGTTTTCAAAAGTTAAATGGTGAGGAAATTTGACAATAAAACAGAACATCTACAATTTATTTAATACTTATACAAATAAATTAACAATACAAATGCAAAAACTAATACAATTGGGAATATGTTTAAATTATTTAAATGATGTTGAAATGAAAGGTACATGTAAATAAATACAGAATTTATTAACAGAAATTAACAACAATTAAAATTCTTGTAAATGTAAGAGAAAACAAATTCAGGAATACTAAATAAATTATTACAGTTTTTGCGAAAACAATTTGGGATTAACGTATGCGGAATAAAATATGGATTGCCACATTAGCAGCAATAAAAAATTTACATCAGGGGCCTAATTCTGTCAGTCGTGATCGAGTACTTTCTCGATTCGAAAACAATTTTATTTCAGTCGATACTGAACGAATCGAAATTATTTTTTCAGTATTGTGAAACTTAAATTAATGCTTTACAACACCGAAAAAATAATTCCGATTCGTTCAGTATTGTCTGATATTAAATTGCTTTCGAATCGAGAAATAACTCGATCACGACTGCCAGAATTACTTAGGCCCCAGGTATTAAAAAATCAAAGTTAATATGCAATTGTTGAAAAAAACAACTAAAACTTATTTTACAAAAAGATATCTAGACACATCGATGGGTTTTTTTTCATATTTTGAGGCACCCTACGGACAGCCTCCTGAATCACCTTTCAGTGCGTTTCCTATAACATCCATTAATTTTAAGTGATAAAGCAGTCTAGGTTTCTTGGTTCCTAGCCCCATTTTTAGAAATGTCTTTTCAAATTCGCCTATGAAAGGTGTCCTTTCACGAGCGTCCATTGTTAAGAAGCTCCCATTATCCGTGATACGATTCATAGCCTGCCTGGAGCAAACAAATTTTGAAATAAAGCCCGTATTAGATGTTTGATGATCACTGACCCTTTTCTGAGACTGCTGGAACGGCTTTCTTTGCACATGTGCTACGTACTTCTAATTTTTAACTCTTCATTTATTTGCAAACGCATGGTTAAATTATGAAGTATATCCGGCAATTTCTACCCTCAACTTGGCTCTGGTTCGGTTGCATCGTATCAAAAATTTTATCCGGATCTTCGTTTTCGATTAAACGGTTTTTTACTTTCGAAAGCATTTACTGTCTTATAAACAACAATAAATTTCAGTGTATTTATCAAATATGAAAAACTGGGAATTTAGCACGTCATACGGAAATCGTATTAATAATAAATTTTGTATTCCCGAAAATAACTTTGATAAAAGATTTTTCAATTTGGATTTCAGAAAGTAACGAAAAAAAATTCAAATTTTCTTTAATGAGGATTATTTTCACAAATTTTACAAACCAACTTACGACCTTCTAATTCGTTTTATGATATTTTTTCTACTTATTATCAATTTATTGAACGGATCTCTAGCCAAATAGTTATAGAGGAAGTACATCTACTTTTTCCACATTTTGTTTTTATTATTATATTTAATTTTGTTTAATTTTTGCACTGATGGTTGAAAATCAGTCCATATTTCATTCCGCATACGTTAATATAAACTTTTGTAAAACCTGAAAGGGGTTTTTAACAAAACTAAGCCATCGTGGTTCAGCTGGGCAGAGTACAAAGATCAGCCTGCATTGGAGCAACCGGCGCTCTACGCACTAGTAATTTAGAGGCTCTGAACACTATACTGCACCTTGTTCCAATTGAAATACACCTTATGGCCATATCCGTCAATAGCGCGGTAAGGCTCTCTTCATCGGGATGTTGGAAGGCGAGGACGTACGGTCATGCAGGGATCTTACAGAAGCAACCCACATCTCTGGAACGATCAACGGACTATATGATACCCCGCATGGACTTTGATAGGAAATTCAAGGTCATATTCCCGTCAAGACGGGAATGGAGCAGGGGTATCCTGACCGAGGAATACGGCACGAGGGTTTCCACAGATGGATCAAAGATGACTTGTGGTGTCGGCTCCGGGGTCTTCTCGGAGGAACTACATGTGAACCTCTCTTTTCGCCTGCCGGATTGGGCCAGCGTATTTCAGGCTGAAATACTGGCGATCAGAGAGGCATGCAGAACGCTATACGGTAGGAACATCAGCGGCAAAATTGGCATTTTCGTCGATAGCCAGGCAGCTCTGATGTCACTGAAGTCACACAAAACAACATCCATACTCGTCAACCAGTGTAGGGAAGAACTGTCCAGACTGGGAATCAACAGCCTGCTGAAATATCTCAACGCAACGGGCTGGCTCTAGCCACCTCGGCATTGCCCCTGGGTCAAGTTTGATCGGGGGGTTCCAATTTCTTGACGAGTTGTGTGGTGTCAAAACGGAGCCACCGTCGGCTCTGCTTTCTGCGCGCCTGGCCCTGTGCGTGCTACCACGTTAACCAACCAACCAACCAAGCCTGGAGTAGAACTGAACCAGAAATAAATCTGAGCTGGAACTGAAATAGAAGTGAGCTTGAAATGAACTAAAACTGAACTAGAACTGAACAAGGACTGAACTGGAGCCGAACTAGAACTGCACTATAATTTAACTAAAGGTAACCTAGCGATTCTTTTTAGGCGAATAAAACTTCCGAAAGGGTGAAATGTAAAACTAGTTGTTTGCCTTTTTTTGAGTATTTTTTGGCATTTACCATGCAAAGCCTTACAACAGAACAACGTCTACAAATTGTAGAAATTTATTTCCAAAATTCAGGCTCTGTTCGTCAGACTTTTCGAGCACTTTGTTAAGTTTGCAGTGCGCATAACCGTCCATTAGCTAATTTACAAAACTCTTGATCAATTTATGATTACGTTTACTCTTTTGGAAACAGAAGAAGGCATAACCGATTTAGACGTGATTGTGACAGAGGACTCGAATTGATCGTTTCGACGCCGTTCTTAGCAACTCGGTTTCTGCCAATACACTACTTGGATCTAATTGATGTGAGACTTAAAGCCAGGGGACCATCAAAAAACGAAATTGGTTTGACAGCAACTGTTTACATTTAATAAATAAGAACAGTATTTTCTTGGCCAATAACAAATGAAGACGTGGAAGAAATGGCAGCTTTTCTTCTTTGAATGCAGTTTTTTAAACGCTGGTTGAAACAGATTTTTATCGTAAAATTGCCCTCAGTGATTAGGCTTATTTCTGGTTTAACAGACAGAATTGTAATTTTTAGTAAGAGCACAATCATCATGAGACTCCATTACATTAAAATAAAATCCCTTTTTGCCGAAGGCGTCATCAGCCTAATTGTGTTTAAGTCCGAAGCCGATGCCAACGTCACCGTGAATAGACAAAGCTACAGGCAAATTATTCGTAATTTTTTTTATTCCTCATGTCATTGCAAACTATTTAGTGGAGAAATGGTTTCAAAGAGATTGAGCAACATGCCATACAGCGCGTGAAATCATCACTTTAATGTATGCACTAACCTTTGCACTAACCTTTGCACTACATTTTATTCCTTTATAAAATCCTAAAATCCTATAAGGAACATATGGCCACAAGATCTCGAACGATTTCTATCTGACGCTGCTCTTTTGGCTACATTCAATGTTAATCCATCAGTTTGTAGTTCGGCTTGAGCTTGGCATCTCCATGTATTTTTAGATCGTCCCCTTATTCTTGCTCCGTGTGGGTTCTAATCAACAGATTTTCTATTGACGATTTTAGCTGGCTTACGTGGGGTATGACCCAATAATCTATTTTTACGTATTTTCATCGCATGGCTAGAGGTTGCTGCGCTTTAAGCTATCACCCAGAAATTCTTAGAGTTTGAGGATTAAACGAAGGCAATTATGGACGAGGACCAGTAGGTTTTGTATACCAATGTTCGTTAAATTCCAGGTCTTCGAGCCATAAAGCAGTACTGACTTTAATACTTAAATTTTTGTAGGTTCTGCACTGTCAGCAGTTCTCAAGAACTTATTCAGGATTCCAAACGCTTGCTTGGCCTCAGACAGGCTGTCTTTGCTACAGACACGTGTTGTGACATCTTTAAGACGTTTCCCCATCAGTAAAAAATAATAGCTGTTCGTTAATTCAATCGCATTGATTTTGTTTTTGAGTTGTTTAAAATCAGCCCTGCATTCATCGCTTTAGCTGTGATGCTATTCAGCATTTGTTGCATGTCTTGCTGATTGTGTGACAGTAAACAAATGTAATCAGCATAGTCAAGGTCTGTGAGTCTTCCAGCTACGCCTATTGTAATTCTGTCCATGGGATTTACATCAAGAACAATATTGAACAGTAAGAGGGATAAGATGCGCCCTTGCCTTACACCTGTTTTAACGCTAAAGTTTTCGCTTACTTGACCTTCCTGGAGCACTGAGCAAGTTGCATCCATATACGTTTGTCATTTACACTGCATCGTTTTCCATTTGGCGAGGTGATGCAATGAGTCAAATGCACGTTGGAAACTATAAATATCAGTTATAGATTCGGATGTCTGCTTAGTGATTTTGCGCAGACTTATTCCACCACAGCTACATATTAATTTTATCAGAATATTGCATTGTATTTAAAATACCCATAAAGTGAATGCCGATTAATGCACTAGTGATAATGCAAAAATAATGCATTATTTGTGTTCGCACTATTTATAGTGGCAATGCAATAAAAATGCACTATTCATGATGTGCTTTAATAGACAATAAAGCAAAAGTAGTGAATTAATAGCATTCACTTTAGGCCTATTAAAACATAATGCACTATTTTGATAAAACAATAACGCAATTCATTAAAGTTGTTTAAGTTAGTGGCAATGCAATAACCTTCCATTTCTGTTGATTTGGTTTAATGTTAAGAAGTTTTCAGAGCATTTTGCCTATCTGAGGCATTTGTCCCAGTAATGACGGGAATCTGAATATTAGCTGGAATCTGAAATAGAATTTGAGAAAGGACCCGATGTAAAACAAAAATTGGAACGTGAACCAGCAACTCAACCAGAAACTAAAAAAGAGCTTAATTGGAATTTAATAATATCATAACTAATAACTAATACGTGTAATCTGTTTGTGGGTTTTTCTGTTTCATTAAACAGAAACTCAATTATTATGCTTTTATTTTGAATTTTTTCTATGCCATCAATTTCCTTCTCATTTTACCTTCATTACTTGATTTTCAATTTCGTTCGAAAAAAAAATAATAAAGAAACGACAAGAAAGTCACTTTAATTTTTAATATTCTTTCTTTTTTTTTAATAATAAATTTTATTCATTTATTATTTCTTTTCAGTAGACTTATTAAACGGAAATGCTCAAGGGATTTTTTATTTATTTGATTATTTTCGTTTGTAGTATAAAAGAATATTTGGAAGCAACAGTGAACAACAAAAAATAAATAATTTTTTTTTTAATTTCTAAAGAATTTGAAAATATATTTAAAAGTATTTTGGCCAGTAAAAAAATTATATTTTTTAGATTTTTTATTATAATTATTGTCGGTCATATTCACATCCCCTAGAATCGCTGGGTAGATGGTGGAGACATAAGTGGTCATATATTTAAAGGAACGTACAGGGATTAACATATAAATTGTTTTATGTTGCTACTTTTTGTTTGTTGTTGCTGATAATCAAAGTCTTTTATGAAATAATTCAATTTAATTTGTATGTTTAAAATGTTTTTCTCATGTTTTATTCTGCATTTGCCACAGCAATAATTTAATTTAATTTGGGACAAAAATTGGCCGTTAAAACATTTTAAAAAAGTATCTACAGTTGTTAGATGGATTTGAATTGGCACCTGCCGGTTCTAAAGCGCCACTGAATTTTAATATTAATTTATTTCGCCACAAAAGGGGTTACGTGACTCTTGGTTCCCATAATGAAAATTTTTGTTAGACAAATCCGGCGGCTTCTAAGGCACATAATCGGTCATCTATTATCTGCTAACGCCGTCAAAAGTTTTTCATTGGCTTCGTTGCCATCTAACAAATTCATGATATTTTGTTTTCACAAATTTTGTAGTGCAAACAATAAATTTACACGAAAAAAAGAAGAAAAAATTCATCTTCTAATAAAAGTAAATTGTCAAATCCTTTTTATAGTCTTCTTCTGTTTACCTTTTACCTGTTAATTTGCATACATTTTCGTAAAAAAAAAAACAAAAGGACAACAATGAAAATTTTAGAGTTTTACGAAAAGTGTTCTATTGTCTTATAACAAAGTATACAACAACAGCAATATTTCAACGTTTTAAGCCAAAACCGAATGTTAAAAAAAAAAAAAAAAAAAAAAAACGATTTAGTCCTTAACATTGTTATGCACTCGTTAAAAATAAAAAAAGTTTAGATTTTTAACTGAAGCTGTCTTGTTTTAATTTGTTTTCCTTGTATTTTTCTATTTTGTGCTTTTCTTAATTTCAAATTTAGATTGTTGAAGGTCATTGTTGTTAAAATAATTTGCAGCAGCCTTCATTTAGTGGATGTTGGTTAGCGTGAAGGAAAAGCCATTATTTGCTTTTATAAATTCATGTACTTAAATCTTTTTTTAAACGAATTGTAGCGGAAAATAAAGTAAATTTGATTAAAAATTAGAAAAAAGATTAAATTAAGGTTTAAGTTTAGTTTTATTTAAGTTCTGTTTAAGATAAACTTTGGTTTTCATTTAGTTCTAGTTCAGCTTTAATTGCACTGTGCTAATCATAAATGTTAACAAGCTGGGCACCCTACTGGTTAAGCTTATTTAAGAACGCTGAATTTAATGGTGATAGCCGTTTTTCGAAGTTGGCGCTCGTATTAGCTATTAAAAATTTCAAAATTGATGTACCTTAAAACGATTTTTTAATACACTTAGGAAGGATCATTGTTCAATTTAAATCAATCAACTCATTAAAATACAATTTTAATTCGTATTGGTTTTTAATTACATCGGTTTACAATGGTAAAGGTCAGAGTTTAAAAAACTCGAAAAACTTTTTCAGTTGGTTTTATAGCGACTATTAACATTTAGTGAATCCGAAGTAAAAGCAACAGTTTGGTTTTTTGGCCAATGACAAATGAAGAAGTGGTAGAAATTGCAGTTTTTCTACTTTGACTGCAGTTTTTTGAAGCTGGTAAAAGTATATCAATTTAATTAACGAAACCAAACAAAAATGCTTAAAACAAGTTAGAGAGCTACTCGTATTTGTGGCCAAATCCGAATCTTAAGTACCCTCCACTAGCAGTTACATTATTTCAGGAGTTGGCTCTGTATGAGATTTATAAATTTTTAACCAAAAGGAACAAATTCTGGCCAGTTTTTTTTCAATTAAGCCATTAAAAAAATCATTTTTAATTAAATATTAAATCAAGTGAATAAAACGTTTACTTTTATCAACAACGTTACTGCAGAAAATGTTGTTAAAAAAATTATAAATATTTTTTTTAATTTGTTTACTGGTGCACATAAAATTAATTTTTAAATTAATATAACATATTTGTAATTCTTTTCATTGTGTTATTATCGCATGACTATCAATAAGTTTTATGTTTCTATTTTTAGTTCGAAATTTTCGAACAATCTTCAGGAATTTCCGCAGTTTAATTTTTTGTCTTATAAAACTATGACAGACGAAATTTTACTACAATAGAATTATTAGCTACGGTTTCAGACGAACTAAACTGTTTTCTTTGTGGTAAATAACGGATCGAATTTCATGAAATTCAATTGTATGATTTTTAGCCATATGAAACAAATGTGTACAAAAGCTAATATTAACCCGTGCGTTCCCCAACCATTTATGTTGGTTTTTGCAAAAAAAGTTATATAGTTTTTAGGGTGATTCTTCCTCATTTTATCATTTAAATTATAATCTCAAACTGCTTAGAAGAACTTTAAACACCAATATTTTGCATTAATTTTGAGTTGTTCGAAAGTGAGGGTGTTTTCCACAAACGGACAGACAGATGGACAATGGCTTAATTGACTTGGAATTACTCAAGGACCCAGAAGGCTCAATGCTCAATGGAGACATGTCATGAAATAAAAAATATATAAATATATATACACTAGTCGGCATAAGTATTTTGACAAAATAATAACCGTGCATTTTTACGTTTGATTTTTAAACGGATTTGTTAAAAATTGCCTTAAAATAAGCAAACCAATATTATTTCATAGAAACTTAAAAATATGTAAAATATCACACGTAAAAATGCACGGTTTTTATTTCTTCAAAATACTTATGCCGGCTAGTGTATTTCAAAACTGATGCGAAATTCTCCGCAAAATTTAAGTCTATCCAGGTCTGTAACGGACTAAATCAAAAAGTGTTGCGTTTCTAAGGTAACGGAAATATACCCAAGTCAGAAATTATTAGCAGTCCACATACTCAATCTCGAAATATTTTCGACTACTCTTTTTTGACTTGGTTCGCTTCGGCTCTGAGCCCTTCATATAAGCTTTATGGGGTCTTTGATGGATACTTAAACAAGTTTTACATGGAATGACAAACTTTAATACCTTCATTTTCAACTAGTGGTGAAGAGTAAAACAACACAGAAGTTGTCTTAACGTCTAACACGATACTTTTTTTTACAGAGTGGTGATAATCAATTGGATTTTTCTCTAAAATATTGTAGAAGTTGTATTATTTTTTTTTTGCCAAGTAAATAGTCTTTGGCGGATCTACATTTTAAAGGATTCAAGCATGTTCATCTTAAATCAAAAGTCACCATATGGGGCTGAACAATTTTATAATTTCTTTGTTTATTTATTTTGTTTTTAACTTTTTTCAGATTATATAAATAACACCTAGAGAATAAATCTGTGGCATTTTGACAAAACATCTTAAGTTAAATTTAAAAAGTTGAAAAAAATGTTGTTAACCGTACGAATTTTGATTAAAAAAACATTTTTGCTTAAGTTTTTAAAATTTTGTATTATAAAGCAAATTTTTCTTTAATTTCGGTTTATTTTATTATTTGATAAAAATGATTTTTTCACTGAGTTTTTTTTAAAAACTTTTTTGCTATCTTATCTCGACTTAAGATGTTTTGTCAAAATGTCACAGAAATAATGGAGAGATTCACAATTTAATAAAGAACTAGAATAAAAGAATTTTATAAAAGCGAAAATTTTAACGCAAAGAGGCTTTGTTAGTAAGCAGAACTTAATAAGAACTCTGGGTTCTTGGGTTCTGAAAATCCATTAGTCATTCATCAATGCCAACTGCAACAGGTAGTGCATTACATCTGAAAATATCATTGGGCCTTACTTCTTTAAAAATGAAGATGGAAGAGGTGTAATTCTATGTGGATAGCGGAAAAGATTAAGAATAGAATATTTTTTACGTCCCGCTGTTGAAAACACACCTGAGATGTAGTTTCAGTAGGATGGAGACTATGGCCGAGACACAATGGCACTTTTAAGTCAAATTCGAAATTTAATTGGCCAGCGCGTTCGCCAAATTTGTCACTATTCTATATGTGAACTATCCCGAGATCTCCCTTGAAGCCCAACATTGTTGCAGCAATTCGAGCACTACTGCCACACATTTTGAAAGATGTTGTGGAAATAACATTGAAAACGGGGATCATTTAAGGGACATTATTTATAATACTTTTTGTAAAAATTTCCATTTTATTGTCTTAATAAAAATATACATATATATAAAGGGTGTCTCAAAATTAACGCAATATTTGAATTAATCGCCATTGTGCAGTCTCCCTGAATTTTTCAATTAATCTCTTCACAATTGGCGATGTTAAAACACTATTCCGACCATATTTTGTATGAAATTTTCGAAATGCTGCCGCAAAGCTTTCTTTATTTTTGTAATATTGTTCAATAATGAAGACACGTTGTTCTACTGCGTAGCGCTCCAATTTAACTAACCCCAAACTGTCAGCTGCGTTAATTTTGGGACACTCTTTATATACGGAAATGTTATTAGATTGGAGACTTTTGGCCAGCCCTGAGCTTTTTTTGCCCACGACTTTATTGCATATAAAAGGACGGACAAGACGGATCATTCTTAAATTTAAAGTTCGAAATATATTAAGAACCAATAAGTATTATCTTTTTTTCCTGATAACCGGTCTTTTAAAAAGTCTTCCCCAAAAAAAAAATTCTAAATCTTTGTGGAAAGTATCAAATATGTGACACAGTCGAATGTGTTACATTGTTTTGTTTTAAGAAAATTTATGCTTTGGGTATTTAAAGTTATAAAATTTTTAGTCGTGCTATTTAAATATTGAAAAAAAAACAAAAAATTATACAACACTTTTTTAGACTTTTACAATTTAATTTATGATGCAAAATTTATTTTTAGTTTCTTACTCTATCTAAAACTTTACATAACAAAGTCTGTGTGTTACTTTTCTCCAAAAAAAGTAAGTACGTGTTTGTTATTTTTTATAATTTTTTACTTAATTTTTTTTTTTCAAAAAGTTTCTTTCCTTCTTGTTTTCTCTCTTACAAGGTTACTTGATGTTTGAATGCTGTAAACTTTAGCAAAAATGTGTAAGCATTTGTAGAGCTGTTGGTAAGTGTATGAGTGTAAATATGGGTTTCTTTATTAGTGTTTGTGTGTGCGTGTGTGTGTAAGTTTATGCACTTTTTTCGCAAAAGATTTATGACGCCTGCAGAATACACACAAACACTCATGCAATAATATATAAAAAGAAAAGAGTGAAATAGAAAAGAAAATAACTAAAACAAACAACTAAACAATGTCGTAGAAAACAGTTCAAGGAGTAGTAGTAGTAGTAGTAGTGGTAGCAGTAGTAGAAGTATTGGTAGTTGAACAACTTTTGTTGAAAAAGGTTAAAGTTTATTTTACATTAAATAATTTACATTTGAAGAGAATGTCGACTATAAAAAAAATTTGAATAAAAACATCACAAATGGCTGTAAATAAAATCTAAAAGTCATAGAAGAACAATACATAGAAAAAAACTAAGAGCTGCATCTTAAAGTTTTTTAAATTAGGGAAAAAAATCCTTAAAGTTTTATTAAAAAATGTTCATAAAAGTGTTTACACCAAAAAAAAAAAATACATACATATTTTCAAATAATTTTACTACAAAAAAAAATTATGTACGCTTTTGCTTCCTTTTTCTTTATTTATCATCAACACGTATACTTAATATCCATTTCAAAATTACAAATACCCATTAATCATACGCATCATCATACAAAACTATATTTTAAATAAATATTACTCATGCGTCTCATGACAAAGTTATACAAATTATTTTTAATTTTTAACTTTATAAATCTAAAATAAAAACATGGCATTTCCTTTTTTTCCTACACAAAAAAAACCCTTATCTAAATTAATATCTAAAGAATTTGTATATGAAGAATGAAATACTTGTGTGTCGTTTGTCCCTCGGCACAATTAAAATGTCACCTAATAAAAATGCTATTTTATATACAAAATACAGTTCGCAAGTTTTTCTTGTTACTAACTGCGATAAACCTTGACTTGAGGGTAAAATAGAGAGAAAAAAATAACACTTTATTATTTTTAATATTATTTTAACCATAGATTTCATGTTAAATAAAAATAATTCACGCAATTATTTATAATAAACGACCACAACGATGAAACTCGACGTTGCTTGTTCGCATTCAACTGCTAAAAGCGAACATTTTTTCCACACTTTATAGTTTAGAATGAAATGCTCTTTCTATTTTTTGTCACATCAAGAAAATGTATATAAATATTGTTCAAAGAAGGCATATGGGTATGTGTTTTAGAAAGGACAACTAGAGATGGGGGCAATTCAATAGCACTGTTATATAAGCTGTAATAAAAATGCATCAAAAATGAACTAAAACTAAATTAGAATTGATAAGGAACTAGATCTGAACTAGAACTGAAGTGGAACTAAACTGCAACTTAACTAGAACTGAACTAGAACTGAACTGTCATCTGTATCAATTGCTGGTATTGCTACTGAAAAATCAGACACTCTTGATGTTCTAGTTCTAGGCATGAAAATCCAATATGATGTCCGTTGGAACCAGCATGTTTTTCATGTGTCGAAGAAACATTAAAGTGTTTTGGTTTCTTCAATCCGTCAGATCACCAACTATTTTAACCGCCAATAACCGACCGAAAATAGAAAACAACTTCCATATTTAGGCAGGTGTTACAAGGTTTTATTACCTCTTAGTTATTGAACGAAATAGTCCCTTTGGGGTCCCGGTGCAGTCAATACCATACATTGTTTTAAAATATACCCAGTAGTTTCAGAAATATCGTTGAATTTTTGAAAAAAAAAAAAAAGTTTTAAGTTTTTCTAAAATTCATAATAAAAATAAATTTGTATCAAAAATCACAGTTTTGGTGTAAAAACAAGTAGCTTAACATATTTAGAATAAAATGAGATTTATTTCATTGTAATCGGTGCACAACTTTTTATTTTATTCACAATTTAATGAAAAAACTTAATATCGATTTCAATTTTGTTTCTAATTCTTTCAGTCGGTACTGGCACAACACTGAAAAACTAATTTCGATTGCCTTAAAAAAAAGAAATAAAATTGCTTTTGAGTTTAAAAAGTATTCGATCACAACTGCCAGAATTAGCCCAGAATTAGAGGCGCTTGTTAAATGCACTGTGCGTTGAAGCTTATAAATGACAGTAACGTATCCAGCTCTTTTGACTCATCGGAGCATCGTCGGAATGTAGGTTGTTCTATCGATAATACCAAGTAAAGTGTTCAGCTGATATGGGCAAACAGAGCACATTCCGAAAGAAGTCTTCCCATTTGACATCACTTTGGAAAAATTCAAATTAAATGTCCACAAACGCTACTTTCTCTGTCCTCCTCCTCATAACCTATGTTATAGTACCAGCACGATGCGCTGCATTAGTAGGGGTACTCAAAGTAAAAAAAAAAACTAGAACTGAATACGAACCAAACCAAAACTAAAGTCATATCCTAGTATCAAGTTTTTTGCCCAACTTTTTGTGACATTTCCTTGTTTCAGTGTTTAACAATTTAAACCATGGAGAGGTATACAAATACAATGGTTTGTTAAAAAGACAAATGTGAATGGTGACTTTACAAAGTGGATTCGTTAACAAGTAGAATTGCCGCAATTGGGCAAATAAGAAAATACGAGTAATTGTTAAATAGCCGATGCATCCAAAAAGAGTAACTGTTTGGTGCGGTTAATAAGCTGAAGACGTCATCAGGCCGTACTTCTTCGAAAATTAGGTCGGCCAAGCAGTTGCCTTGAATAATGTTCGCTATCGCGAGATGATATCAGACTTCTTGTGGCTAGAAAATGAGTATATGGACCTAGACAATATGTGGTTTCAATAAGATGGTGCCATTTTCCAATGGCTCTTTTGCGCGAGAATTTCAAAAGCTGTGTTGTTTCACGTCGTTGCGATGTTTATTGGCCTTCACGATCATGTGGTTTAAACCCGTTGGCCTTCTTTCTTTGGGGATATTTGAAAGTAAAGTGTACGTCAATAAGCCAAGAACAATTCAAGAGCTAACGGATGAGATAATTCGGCACATTAACGACATTGAAGCTCAATTTTGTCATTGAAAATATGGATCATCGGATAAAAGTGTGCCACCGATGCCGTGGCGAGCATTTACCTGATAATTTGTTTCACACATAATTGTCAGAGATCTTTCTATAATAATTAAAAATATTAAGACAATTCTTCTAAATCTGTTTGTTTAATTTACAATTAACATCGTGCATAGTGCAAATAGAACTGAACTAGAACTAAACTAGTATTAAACTGGAACTAAACTAGAGCTAAGCCAGAATTAGAACAGGGCCAAAGAAAAACTAGCATTTGCAACATTTTAAAATATGTGCTCTCTTTATGCACTCCACTGTATGTGTGATTATTAATACATTTTTTATGGATTGTAGTTTAGTTTTAGTTTAAACATTATTTTTTTTTTATAAATAAAATTAATAGGTTTATGACGCATGTTGCTGCACGCTAAACACTGACAAACAATCCATACCAACCGACCACTTTAACCCCACTAACGCTGAAAATGTAAAAGAGACTCACAACGAAAATATTTTCTTTTGCATGACCACATAAAATATTCTTGAATACCAGTTGATGATGTTGGATGATTAACATACATGTTTACAAATATTTACAACAAGTGCAGGCATAAGGGACAAACATTTCTTGCACTGCAAATATACAGCAGCTAAATTAATTGTACTAATCGTCATTTGAAAAACATAGAACGAAGTTTATATTCAATGAGTGACAGGATCTAACTTGGTGTAATGTAAACTGTATGTTCTTTTTAAAGCACGTATGAGCAAATTGTCGAGTTTATGTGTATCTCTGCTCTCAAGGCTTTTACAAATATCCATAAATGTTTTAGGTTTTTTTTTTGTTTTTTAAGATAGTTTTAGTTAAGTCGGAGTTGAAGAGTCGGAGTTGATGTTTTTGTGCCGGAGTCGGAGTCGTAGTACCGACAACAACTCCGACTCCAAAGTTTTTCGGCATAAAAAAATTAAAAAAAATTTTAAAAATAAAAATTATCTTCTTAAAACACATTTAAAATTTAAATAAATGGTTTATGAATACTGCTCTTATGTGCTGTTTCCAAATGACAGGCGGTGGACTGAGTGCTTTTAATATACAGCAAAATTTGTTGCAAAATTTATCAGGGGTGTGCTGGAAATCGCAAACGTAAAACGCAAGAATTTTAGAAGTTGTTTTTAAATAAGATTTTTGTAATAAAAGAATTTTATGACAAATATTTTTCTATTAAACAGGATTTTAAACCAAAAATTATAAGAATTAGGTTTAAAGTTTATTAAAAACAACTTCCAAATTCTTGCGTTCGCGATTTCCAGCACACCCCTGATAAATTTTGCTACATAATCAATCGCCTGTCATTTGGAAACAGCACATTAATGTTTGCGTACGGTAATTGCTTCTCAAAAATTCTAATTTTTAGAAGGCCGTACGGTAATGAAAAAATAAAAGTTAACATCACTGAGTCTCAGATACATTTAGCATCAAGATTATAGTAGGAGTCGGAGTAGGAGTCGGAGTCGCACTTAAAAAATTTCAGCATTTGGAGTCGGAGTCGGAGTTAGTACTTTTTTCGGACGACTCTACAGCCCTGGTTTTATTGCAGTTCTAGTTTAAGGTTATATTTCATATCCCAGATCCGGATCCGGTTCTAACCGAGGTTCTAGATTAGGTTCCGCTTATGGTATTAGTTTAGATCTTAAAGTTTTAGTTCTACTTTCGGGTGTTGTTAAGGAAAGAAGCAATTTTTTGTTATCTTGTCTAGTCAATTTGTTCAAATATACACTTTTATATAAAAAAAAAGCTTTACATTAATAAGAGTTTATGTTTATTCATCAGTGGCTGCTGTGTAAAATACTTGTAAGACTAATTACAAATAGACAAAAATAAATTCCTTTCAACAACTTTAAATTCTAGAAAATATAAAGTTTTACATACAATCTTACAAAATACTTACAGTCAAACATATTTATATTCTTAATTATATGCAACATATCATAGTTGCAACATAAAGTTTCTCATTTAGTTCAGTTTATTTCTTAACTTTTCTTTCACTTCTCTACCATAATTTACCTTAAAATGAGAACGACTCCTTGCTAATAACTTATACAGTACGACTAACGTATGCAGTAAGAGGAGCAATAACAAGCAGCAGGAGCCCATGTGTATTGGAATTTATGATAAAAAGAGAAATTTTATAAAATCCTTACAATAACTACATATGAATAGAGAGATTTGCAGTGAAGTAGGGGGAACAAAAAAAAACATTTCATTAAATTTTGTAAACTACTTATATGTGTACAATTTAAAATGAAGCATATGTTACCGTATGCCAACATTTTGCTCTTGCTACTAATGAAATGAACACACAAAGGGGTGTGACTCATGAAATCAGGTAAGTAATTGCAAATACAAGCTTTGAACAGGTAACGTTTTTTCATGAATTATAATTCTATTTAGAATAATTATTGTCATATGGAAAATTTTTCTGCTTAAGCCATGCAAGTTTATTAAATAAAATGTTATGTCAAATTTTTCAATAACAAATTTTAATATCGTAAGTTTTTCTTTAAAACAATTTGTGTATCCTAAATTTTCATTGAAAAAATTTTAATATCGTAAATTTTTCCTTGCTTGCTATGTTTTTGTGCTGTCGTAATTAATAAGAGACCTGCGCTGAGCGGCTGAGCCGAGCGGCTATGTTTTTGTAGCCGTCGCCGTTGATGGTATAGTTTTATCCGCCAAACATCCGGATGTAACCTGCGGCTAGCAATTTTTGCAACAAAACACTTGCGGCGTAAAATTAGACCGGCTTAGGACTCTGATGTTTGGTAGATAAACAAAATAAACATTATTTTAACACATATGACTTTATGACACCTTGTGAATCCCCCAAATGTCTTTATTTCTGTATCAATGTCGTAATTTGTTTTAAAATTTTGAAAAAATTTTAGTATCGTAAATTTTTCTTTATGAAATTTTTTATAATGTGTTTATTTCTGTATATATATTTTTTATGTATGCCTTGCTCGTCGTCATATGATTATGAGCTGCCTCTTTACTGGGCATAGGCCGTGTAATAGTTGTCTCCATCTTTGTCGACGTGCAGCTATATCTCTGACTTATTCGATGGTGTTGAAGGTTCTTCCCAGACTCTGGGACACGGAGTTAATTTCCTGTAGTGTTGATCGTCGCCAGGTGGTTTTGGGCCGTCCTCTTTTTCTACTGCCTTGGGGGTTGTAAACAAGAGCGTGGTGGGAGATTTCTGCAGGTGATTTTCGAAGTGTGTGCCCTATCCAACCAAATTTTCTCTTTCGAATTTCTACGTAAATATCACCCATTTTAGATCTGTACCAAAGCTGTTCGTTGCTTATTGTTCGATTAACGAAGACCCTCAGTTTGTTTTGTATGTTTTCCATTACACACCAAGTTTCGCATCCGTACTTCTGTATCAATGTTGTAATTTGTTTTAAAATTTTGGAAAAATCATAATATAGTAAATTGTTCCTTAAAAATGTTTTAATATTTTTTTTATTTCTATATGAATATCGTAATCTTTTGAAAAAATTTTAATATCGTATATTTTTTTTAATAACAATATCGTAAATGTTTTAAAAATAATTGTGATGTTATTGATTTTTCTATAAAAAATTTTAATGTCGCAAATTTTTGTAGAGAAAATTTTTAATACAGCCCTATTTTTTTTTGAAACATTTTGATATCGAAAATTCTAGTTTCTAAAGACCAATTTTAATTTTGCAAATTTCACCATGGATAAAAATTTTTATCGAAAATTTTTCTTAAAAAAAATTTAAATATTGAATATATTTCTGCATAAAAGTTTATCATTAGTTTTTTTTAAGATAAATATTAATGCCGTATATTTTACAACTGAAAAAATTTATTATCGAAAATTTTTTATAAAAAAATTCTAATTACGTCCGCTTTCTGCAAAAAATTTTCACAACGCTCGCCAGTTTTTCTAATAAAAATTTAAATATCGTAAATTTTTCATCAGCAAATTTTAATTCTGTAAGCTTTGTTTTAGAAAAATTTCAAGATTTTAAATGTTTCCTTGAATAAATTTTTATATAGTAAATTTTTCCTTGGCTAAATATTCTATCGTAAATTTATCTTTAGAAATAATTAAATTTCGTAAAATGTTCTATTCAAAATCAATTTAATATGGAATATTTCTGCTATAGAAAAATAATTTTATATTTTAATTTTTTTATAAAAACAGTTTAATATCGTTAATTTTCTATCAAAAATGTAATGTTGATTTTTTATAGAACTTAAATATCGCGCATTTTCTATGAAAAATATTTAAAATCTTAAATTTTTCTATAGAAAATTATTAATATCGATTTTTTCATAGAAAAAATCTTGTATCGTAAATTTTTCTACAACAAATTTTCATTGCGCTAGTTGTAATAAAGAACTTAAAATATCGAAAATGTTTCTATAACAATTTTTAATATCGCAACTTTTTTATTAAAAAATTTTAAAATCGTAAATTTTTCTATAAAAAATTTTTAAATGGTATATTTTGGTAAAGTTAAATTTTGAAATCGTATATGTATATATAGAAACATTTTAAGATCGTAAATTTTTCATTAGAAAAATTTTAATATCGTAAAATTTTTTATAAATAAATTTTGATATCATTAGTTGTTCTATTGAAAAGTATGTAATTATGTATATATTAATTTTTATAGGAATAATTACTGAATTTTTCATAGAACATTTTTAATATCGCAAATCTTTCTACAGAAAATATTTAGTATCGTAAACTTTAATATTGAACATTTTTAATATTTAAATTAAAAATTTAATATCATTATTTGTCTATAGAATATTTTAATAGCGTAAATTTTAGTTACGCATGTTTTTCTTCAAAAAAGTTCAATTCCAAAATTGTAATACTAATTTTTGTTCAATAGTATAATATCGAAAAAACAAAACAAAAATTGTAAATTTTTTTCTTTTTTAAACGTATTTTGCCTGTAGACTTGTAACTTGTAGTTTTGAGTTGGAGCTTAACATAAAATACATTCCAAAAATGAATATACAACTTTTTTTTTACAAAATTTGTTACATCTGTTTTTAATGCGCCTTAAACATATGCTGCACTTTTTCAAGTTTTTTTAGTATCTAAGAGAAATAACTTTTATGTATTGCCTTAAATAATTTTAAGCTTTAAAGTTACTTTTGAGCAAACAAAACCTTATGATGCATTAAATATTTTCTATAAAATAATTTAAGCATACATAATGAAATCCTTAAAGTGTGCTTCATTTTACTTGGAATATCAACAACAAAAACCACTCAGCTATAGTCATGAAATATGTATGTATATATATATAAAAAAATAACTTATAATATCAACAAAACATTATATGAAGTTAATAAAAAAATAAATAAACTTTAAAGGAAAAAAAAAATTGAGAAGTCCTTAGCAAAAAGGCAAAATAAACTGATTTTTTCGTTTTTGTTTCAAAACTTGCTAAGAGACCACAAAACTAAACTGAACTGAACAATAATATAATAAAGTTATTGAAGCAAATCAAACAAACATTTGGCAGCTACCACAACAAAATAAAAATATAAGTATTTTCTAAAAAAAAAGTATTGAAAAAAAACAAATAAAATAAAATAAAAAGAAATTCATACAAAACATACAAACATATAATATGTACGCCTAAATGCATGCAATATTTATAAAAATATTTAACCAAATAAATTTGTATGGAAACAAACTCCATTCTTGGATATAAAATATATCGTTTTTTTCTTTTTTTTTATAAATATAAAACCTCTTTATTTGTGTATAATAAAGTAAATAAAATATTTATATGAATTTTTTTTTAAAAAACAAATATACCGACAACAAAAAAACCCAAAACGGAGAAAAAATACATGGAGGCAAACTGTGAATAAAAATATGTATTTAAAAATATGAAATGCATTTAAGTATAACACAATATTTGAGAGTGTTAATACACCAATTGCCAAATGTTTGTAAACATACAAACACACAGACTTCAATGATTTTAAAAAATATACATATAAAAAAAAAAGAAATATCGTAAATTTGGATATGAGAAAAATAAACTGAAAATTGTGATTCACTCGGTGTGGCAACAAAAAAAAAATAAACGGTTTAAATAAAATTTAAAGCATACTTTTATGATGATGCTTTAAAACTGTATAATAATGTATACTTTTCGGGAAAAACACAAAAAAACTTTTAGTGGCAATGTCACCAGTAATTTTAAAGCTGATTAAAAAGAAAGAGTATTAAAAAATATCGTAAATTGAAGAGAGAGAAAAACATTTAAATATCGTTTCAATATCCTTAATTTTCACAATCAAAAAAATTACACAGAAAAAATGTTCACTAAAATTTTGTTCAATTAAGTCAAGTAATGCTGTTTCAAACAATTTTTTTAATTGTTCAAATTAATTCGCATTAATAAAATATTAAAATATATAAAAACATACACACAAACATCAAAAAGTTTAAAAGTTTCAAACACATTTTTTAATTGTTTCAAATAACTGTGCTGATTGAAAAAAATATTTTGATTTGTGTTTACGT
Organism: Pollenia labialis; assembly: GCA_949318255.1. Lineage (NCBI taxonomy): Eukaryota > Metazoa > Arthropoda > Insecta > Diptera > Polleniidae > Pollenia > Pollenia labialis. The sequence continues at coordinate 34,301,249 of OX439141.1, read as the reverse complement.
TTTATATAGCCTTTTTTGCCGGTAATCAGATTTTAATTAAACCTATTGATTGAATCTCAACAGCAAGAAAAACTCAAACTTACAAATATGTTTTTTGATATGATCAATTTGTTTGGAGGCAAAAAATCAGAACGGAATTTAATTAATTTGGTTTTTAATTTTTCCTATGTAAATTGCCTCAAATTTTTTTTAAAAAAAAATATGTATAAAATAAAAGTTTTAGTCACATGAATTTTAATAAAAAAAAAACGTTTAATCACAAAAACTTTTTATTGAAACGTTTTTATAAGAAAAATAAAAATTCTTTGTTTTTTATATTTAAAGAAAAATCTACATTTTCCGAAACAAAAATTTAAAAATATTGAAACAATTGTAAGTTATTGTAAAATTTTCTATAGAAAAGTTGTACGAAAAAACCAAAATATCCAAAAACTTTTTATCAAGAATAAAAATTGGGGATTAAGCACGACAAACAAAATCTTGTTAATTGAAAAATTTGTATTCCCCAAAAATTACTTGGATTATAAACTGATAGTGCACGGTTAAAAAAAACTAAACAGGCAACATGCTTTATTTGGCTACTTTCCGACTCGGCCAGTTACTTGCCGAGTACAACTAAGTCTGTAAAATGTTTTTTTCTTAAGGCTCAGTTAGCCGGGAGTAACAGTAACGTTGCAAATCATCTGACTCATTTTGGTATATGTGAAGCAATTAGCAGTAAGATGTTACGTCTCAATCTGTAAGAATTAGATTGGTCTTTCTTTTTTACGGTAAGGTTACTGTTACTCTCGGCTAACTGAGCCTTTATCCCGACCTTACTGCTGACGTCTACAAACCAAGAGTTGTGCAAGAGACTTGCCGATTGTGAAAGGAGTTTTTTTTGCGATAACAATAAAGCATGTTGTTTTTATCTCTTCTTAACCTACTTACAAGAATTGGTTTGAGCATTTGTAGTAGCGAATGTAAGAAAAGATAAACTCACTGTTTATTGTTGTTGTTTTTGTTGAAGTAAAACTGTTGCCTGTAATTCTAATTCGCTTAACAGTTTTATGTGTTCAATATCTTTTGTTTCTCGAAATTTTTTGGATTAAGTTTACTGATGATCTAGCCTAAGCAACCAATGAAACCTTCAACAATAAATTTCAGCGTTTTTATCAAGAATAAAAATTTGGAATTATGCACGACAAAAAAAAATCTTGTAAATTAAAAAATTTGTATTTCTGAAAATTACTAATTTGTATTTCTAAAAATTACTTTGATCGTAAACTTTTAATACTGAAAACTTTCAATAGCCAAAACTTTCTTAAGAAAAATTTTAATATCGTAAATTTTTCTTAGAAAAAAATATCATGAAAAATTACAATTTATTGTTTTTTTGATTTTTTTATAGAAAAATTTAACATATTTTGGTTTTTTATTTACAAATTTTTCTATAATTTTTTTTTTTTTTAATTTTCGATATATTTAGGATATTTTGATTTTTCTATATATGTACATATTTAGGATATTTTTTTCTTAAAATATAATTTACGATATTTCGTTTTTTTCTTTTGAAAAGTTGACGATACGAAAATGAATATATAAAACGATTTTTCCATTAAAAAGCTAAAGATTTTTTGCTTTTTTAAAAGAAAAGTTTGCAATATCCGATATCTTAACTTTTCTTATAGAAAAATTTACTATATTTTGATTTTTTAAAAAAAATATTACATTAGTATAATTTTTTTATAAAAATATTTACTATTTCTATAGAAAAGTTTATAATATTTTTTTATAGAAAAATTTAAGATATTTTAACTTTTGTATTAAAAAGTCTTATATATTTCGATTTAACTTAAAAAAAAGTAACCATATCTTGATTTCTTTATAGAAAATTATCGATGTTTTGATTTTTATTTTTTTTATTAAATTATCGTAAAGTTTTCTTAGTCCTCATCCATATTATGAAACATCTGCTTTAGAGACTTTCTTAAATTCTCCTTTAAAACTGCATTCATGGCCATGCAATAAAACTTTTGTTTTACAGCATTAAATCATTGTGTAGGCTTTTTTATCTTTCTGTCAATAACAAACTTACAAAAACTGCTTGTACATGAAGCAACGTACACTTTTTGTCTTTCCTCTTTTATCATCGAACTCAAATGTTTCGCAACAAATGTTTCATAATATGGACTAGGACTCAAAAAAAAAAAAAAAATATATAAAAAACATGTTGATATTTTTACAGACAAATTTAGCATGTTTTGATTTTACTTTTTACAAGTTTTACGATATTTTAATTTTTTTTTATTGAAAAATTTACAAGTTTTACGATATTTTAATTTTTTTTTATGGAAAAATATACGATACATGGAAGTTTCTATTAAAAAATTTAAGATATTTTAATTTTTCTTTATACAAATTTAGTATAGTTTGATTTTCTAAAAAAATTATTTACCATATTTGGGTTTTTTATAGAAAAATTTACGATATTTTGATTTTTCTCTTGAGCGCTTTAATCTCATTTAACTTATCAAAGTTTGTTGCAGACACTACAACAACATTACACAAGTAGTAAAAAAAACGATTTGCCTGTTGTGTAGAAACAACAGAACAAGACGAAAACACATTATTTTCATGTTTAGAAAGTAAAAATGAGAACTCTTGCTTCTCATTTAGTTTATATTTTCAGTTATATAAAAAGTTATTAAGTTTTTTAAGTAAAACCCATATCGCTAATGACGCCGGTGTTTTATAATTGAAATTCTATATGGTGTAAAACGGGTAAGTAAATCAATCGTATAAAAATTCTCCTTCTAATTTCACTTTTGGTTTATTTCAAGTACGAATTCGGGGTTAAACCAACTTTATAGTTTTTTAATCAAGTGCATTTCGAAATTGATTCAATCTTGGTTTTACTTTAATCAATCTCATTTTCGGATTATTTCAAGTACGAATTCGGAATTGTATATGGATAAGTTAAGTATTTCGCGATTTAAAATCCGTACTTGAATCAATCTTTCTACACTTGATTTAAGAAAATCCGCAATAACCCTTATTTTAATACCGCTACGAATTGATTTGAATACGGATGGTTTGACTTTTCTTTTGAGTGTCTTAATATAAACTGAATTCATTTCTATTGTTAATTGGTTTTTTTCTAATGGACCTCATAAACGTAATTTTTTTAATAAAAATTAATTTATTAAAATAAAAATAAAAATCTATACTGTTTTGATTTATTTGCACTGAGCGGGACTTCGGGATCCTGGGAAATGAAAAAGTCCGAAATAAAAAAAAAAAAAATCAAATTATGTTAGAAACATAAGTCCTGACGACTAACAAGCCAATAATTAGTGAGCTGCTTAAGAGAATGATAACATTATGCAACAAATAGGAAGTATTTTTCTTTGAATAACCACTATATTTATTTGATGCGCTTTGCATGATGATTTTTGCAGTTAGGTGACTATAGCGGATCAAAAAAATTAAGTGGTTATTCAGGGAATTTTTCTTGTTGCATAGTCTTATGGGTGATTTGTTGTCGCTCGCTTAAGGTGTAGATCGATATGGCGGGCCAGGCAGTTAAAGCAATAACATTTTTTGTTCGTGATACGGCTGAACTTACGATAGCCAATTGATTTTTACTTGGAGTAAAAAGTTTAGCAGCTTAATTCAAACGATCGCGGAACAATAATAACAAGAGCTGGTTTAATTAAGTAAAGACGGTTCCAACAAAAATGCGCGCCGTTTATTGTAAATAAAACATAAAGTTTTCAGAAAATTATCTTGATATTTTAAATTATTATAGAAGGATCTATGACAATTATGCGTGAAAAAATCATTGGCCAAATGCTCGCTACGGCTTCGGCGGCATACCTCCATCCGATGGTACATATTTTCAATGACTCTGATACATAATAAAGGTTAAATGTGTTAATGTGCCGAATTATCTCATCCTTTAGCTCTTGAATTGTTCTTGGATTATTGACGTACACTTTTTCTTTTTAATATCCCCAAAGAAAGAAGTTCAAAGGTGCAAAGTTATATGCTAGTGACGGCCAATCAACATCGCAACGACGTTCGAAAAGACGGCGCCAGTGTTTTGTTGGCTGTGTGGCAAGTGGCAGAACACATTTTCTGCCCACAAGAAGTTCGTATTCATCTCGCGTTAGCTACCACCATTCAAGGTAACCTTATTTTCGAAGAAGTATGGCCGGATGACGCCGCCAGCCCATAAACCGCACAACACAGCTACTCTTTGTGGATGCATCGACAATAATTCGTGGATTATCATTTGCTGAACTTCAGCAATGCTCCCGAGTGCGGACAAATTTCGTCGACTATGCTCCTAATTAAAAAAAATCACAAAGTGCACGAAACGCATTTTAATTTTCGTAAAAGGCTTCAACAATCTTTACGCGATGCTCAATTGTGTACCTCTTCATGGTTGAATTTGTCAAATACTAAAACCAAGAAATGTCAAATTAAGTTGGGAAAAAACTTGACGTTAAGGTGCGACTAACAATAACAATTTTCAGTAATTTTGTATAAATTAAATATCAAAAAATTAACTGAATATTCCGTAAAACCAAAGAAATATTCAGTTGTTTTATTTAATTCAGTAGTTTTCTTTTACTCCACAAAAGAGTAGAATTTCTAAAAAACACCAGACAGACACCTGCCCGCTTGTTTTTCTAATGAGAGAGAGAACATTATTTGTTGTACTGACCTCGTTTGTTTACAGAAGAAGCCACAATCATAAAATACCAGCCAGCAGCATGACCGATATGGTTCGCAATTATTTTGCTTTAAACATTTGATGTATTTAACTAAATCATTTTAACAAATAGAAAATGGGAATTTGTTACACAAAACAAGTACATAGTTTTTAAAAGATAAGTAAGACAAGTTTATGGTAGTTAAATTACATAAAAGAAACTGAATATTCCTTATTATTGTGTTGATATCAGATGATGTAAATGTGCTACAAAAAATGATAAAAAAACTTGAAACTTATTGCAACTACTGGAACTTGGAGGTAAATTTGGCAAAGTCTAAAATAATGGTATTTCGAAATGGCGGACGGTTGGCATATCATGAAAAATGGGTATTCAATGGGGAGGAAATTGAAATAGTCAACGAATACTGTTATCTTGGCATGATCCTAACTCCGAAATGTGTATTTACGAAACACGTATCAAAGAGATTAAGTTCTGCAAAAAACTGCTTAAACTCAACATGGAGTAATTTTTTGGGTAAAAAGGATATATCGTTTCAAGCTAAAACCCACCTGTATAATGCGGTTTGCCGTTCCATACAATCGTATGGAGCTCAAATATGGGGTCATTCACATTTTGACGAGGTTGATTGCTTACAAAGATACTTTGTCAAACGTGTTATTAATTTACCGAAATTTACACCGAATTATACACTTTTTTTAGAATCAGGTATGGAAGATGGCCACTTATTTACCCTTGAGTTGCATATGCGTTACATTGCTCGAACCCTCTTTCAGTATACTAACGAACGGCTCCCAAATTTTTTAAGTTTAGTAGCTCTAACACATAACATATCGTGGGCGAACAGTTTAAATACATTGGGCCTAGAGTACAATGTCCGATTATCACCAAATATAACACAACAGGAGTGGAACCAAAATCAAACACTTATTTTGAATTCGTTAAGATTAAAAAACCATTTAAATCATCTACGTGGGTGGGAGCTAACGGAATCTTTTTATAATAAAACAAATCCAACGGTAGGACACTTATATTTCAATGGTAATCATACCCAAACTAACATAATGTGGATCTTCAAAGCTCGCTGCGATTTGATAGAACTGAATGGGTCTAGGCATTCGAGAAGAACTAACAAAATTTGCTCTTTGTGCAATTCAAAAGAAGTTGAAAACATCCAACATTTCATTGGAAGATGCCCAATTTTAAATTACTTTAGATTAAAATGGTTTAGTAAGATAGCTCTATCTGATGAGGAAATAATTGGAAATTTAAATGGGGAAAACAATTGGCAGAATTTAGTACAATACATTATCAGTGCTTTAGCTTATCGTAAAACACTTATATTTGAATATAATGATTAAAAATCAATACATTGTAAATTTAAATTATATTTTTTATGTGAAACTCTTTTTTTCCGGCTAACGACATAGTCACAGCCGTATATTCTTTAAGATATTTTTATAACGTTTATAAAAAAAACAAAAAAAAAATATACCAAATAAAGAATTACTACTACTACTACTATTCCTTATTAATATTCCTTACGGAATATGTAGTTCATTTTTTGACAGTTAATTAATATAAAATAACTGAATAGTCCTTTGTTTTTTACGGATTATTCAGTTAATTTTTTTGATAGTTAATTTACATAAAATAACTGAAAATTCATTTGTTTTTACGGAATTCGCGGTTGAATTTTTGACAGTAAAAATTAAATGAACTTTTCGTTGCTTTAAATTACATTTTTATTTACTTTAACATAAAGAAGAATTTAACTTAAGCAACGGCCAATATTAACTGCAACTGAAAATCCGCATTAATATGCACTTAGTTTTTAAAATAACTGTTAGAACCAGTTAAAAATAAATTTGCTTGGAATTTTAAATGTTTATTTGTTCACAAATGACTGAACGGAATACTTCTTAAATAAACAACAGTCCGTTGCTGTAATAATATTGTAAGTGTAGTTAGTAGTTTGTTATTGAAAGAGAGATTTCATAAGCTGTTTACAGTGATAAAATAACTATGAAAGCAATTGATGCCAAAAATCAAATGTCGTTAACAGTTCGCAAAGTAAAATTATTGTTTTGACTGAGTAAAATCTTTGGTTTTAACTGAAGCAATTTTTACTATGTTACAGTGGACTCGCGATAGTTCGTAATCACAAGGGGCCTGCCATTTCTTACGATTTAGCTGGGTTTTGATTTAACGGGGTGTAAATAAAATAAATACGAATTAACGGGGTTTTTCAATTTATTTACTAAAACGATAAAAAAAAACCTTAAAAAAAAATCTTACGATCTTAAGAAAATAAACACACACAAGCGTAGTTAGCAAACAGTTACGATTTATAAGAGGTAAGCAAGATTTTATTTGAAAAAAAAATTACGAATTAGCGAGGGTACTAAATTGTATGGAAATTTTACGAATTGACGAGATGTTTTCAAGGGACCGACAGTTTATTACGAATTATCGGGATTTGACTGTATTAACGAAATTAAACCAAGTTGGTCAACCGAGTGGGTGTTGGGAAGGTGACGGTTAACGTATAAATTTTCGATCCCGGTAGACATTTATGTGGAAATGCCCATATATTTTTTTAAAAATATATTTCTTAGATTAATTTAAACATCTAAAACTTCTTAAGGAATTTTGGCCCTAAGGCCTTATAAAATATTAAAAATAACTTTAAATGGTTTTAAGACTAGAGTTTGGTGTATTCTGTTATTTCGTTTTAATTTTTTTTTTTTTGATAATTTTAATCAAAATAAAAAAGTTAAATAATGCCGAGTCATGTCTGGCATAAAATAATAAACAAATCTCTAGACAAGAAATAAAAAAAACCAGCTTTAACCTTAAACAAATATGGAAGTTATTAACAACGTTTCGATTTATATTTTTTTTTCTTTGCACTTAATTCTATAATAAATCTTAGAAAAAAATTAAATATCATGCAGTTGTTATAGATGGAAAGATGGATGTATAGATAAATCGTTAGAAAAGAAATAAAAAAAAACTGGTTTGTAATTGAAGTGGTACTTTTTCAAATTGTGTTCGTATTTGATTCGATTCATTGAATTGACGTGTTAAAAGCCACTTAACTTGTGCCGCCACCGCTTTATTAAATTGTCTACAAAAAGAAAAAAAAATGAAAAATTACTGGCAAAAAAGAGCTCCATTTTTATTGTATTTTGGAGGCTCTTGTGGCTTGAAATTGTCTATTTGTATTCAAACCCACAACTCACTCTCGTTATCGCTTTTGGCATTCAAATTGAATTTTTACACTCGCTTCAGTGTAATTTTTGTACAATTTTGCCTGTTTTATTTTTCAATAAGATTTACAGATTTGTTGTGTGATTTCTGCGATTGCTATTTGAGACGTAAATAAATTCAATTTAAAAGTTTTTTTCTAGTTCCTCCGGTTTTTGCAGATTAAGCTAATCGAAGAAAAAATGTTTAAGTTTGTGATTGAAGATTAAACATGTTTTTTAAGGAGAGAGCAGACAAAAAAAAAATGGGTCGTACACGGAAAGCTGGTTATCAGGTTATATGGTTATTTAGTTAATCTCACAACCACAAAATACATTTATTAAAATGGTTTTTTTTTTTAAATTATTGTTGGTTGGTGTTAATATACCTACATAACCATGTAACCTGATCAGCCGCCTTTAGTGAACAACCTAAATAATTTAAATGGAACTGTACACAAGTTAAAAACAAAAGTCAAATGCCTAAATGCTTTCTTGTTGAGGATCTAAGGTCGAGTCTCGATCAAAATATGGTAGCCTTCCTTATTCTTCTAGACCATAGCAAAGCATTTGAGACAGTTGTCCGGATTACTGTCTTCGAACAGTTAAATGGTAAACTTTCCAACATGCCCTACTCCCGGAAAAGAGTTTAGTATGCCTTAAACCGTTAAAACTAATGCTATCATTACCATACATAACAGTTTCAAAGCACTAGAAATTACACTTATTAATTTCTTGATGACCGGTCGATAATTTACTATATGCCCCATATAAAGCTCAATCTGGTAAATTAATTAAATACGCCTAAAACGTTGCAGGTATAGATATAGCGGTAACATTTCTTCAAACTAAGCATCATATGGCCACATAAAATGTCATGCAATTTTGTGATATACGGTCCATAATTTACCTTTGCTCCCATATTAAGCAGCCTTCTGAAATTCACTGGAAACGCTACAACTCATTTCAACGCTGTTTTGAAATTTATGTTTTTAATACCAGAAATCATTCTGCAAAATTTTGGGATGAATGGATTAAACTTACCATGGCTCCAATATAAATGCCCCTCCTGAAAATCATTTAAGTTCGGCTTGAACTGTTACGAATCATGATATTTTACTCAAGCTAATTAAAATTGCTAAAAAATAACATAAAATTGTCTGATTGTCGGTCAATAATTTAATATATGTAGGTCTAATCCGCAACCAATTTTAATGCTGATGTCTGTTTTTAAAAAGATAATTTAATAGAAAATAGAAACTGTGTAGATATCACTCCTAAAATATTCACAGAAAAAATTATTCGTAGCTTTTTATCAATTAAAAAAATGATTTAAAAAGTATTTAAACTTAATTAATGTAATAATTGAATCAATTATTTTTTTTGTTGAACGATAATTTAAAATATGATTATTATTTAATTAACATTTTATTGTTTGAGATAAATTTTGAATTAAAATATTTATTCAATAACAAAAATACTTAATTGATTTTTTTCGTTTAAAATAAAATAATTAAGGGCCTTATTCCGTAAAAAGCAACGCAACGCATAAAAATTTCATTGAAGGCAAAAACAAATTCAAATTTTTTTTATAATTTTGTTGTTGCTTTCTATAGAAATTCATATTAACAAAAAATAACAAAAAATAATTTAGTTTAATATAAAATCATTTAAATTTGTGAAATTGTTGTTGGAAATTGTCAAAAGTGTTTGAAATGGCATAGTTTTTTGATAATTTTTTTAATTGAAATTCAAAAAAAATATTGAAAATATAAAATTTTTACAATTCTTAGTAATCAATAAAATCATTTTGGTAATACGTGCACAATCAACAAATGGGTGTGCGAACTGTCGGTCGAATATAGCACTCTAAATTGTTTTTTTATCTACTTTTGGATGATAATTCACTTTTAGCATAGTTAAGAAACATTTTTGGTCGATTATTCGTTTTCTTGATTTGACTAATATTTTACTGAGGTAAAAATAAAATAAAGCTTTCAGCCGTAAGTAAAACAAATTTAGTTTTCAATAGATGCTATGGTAAGGGTGGTCCAACAAAAACGTACGATGTTAATTATAAATAAAACATTGTTATGACAATTATGTGTAAAACAAAATATCATCCCATGGTCCATATTTTCCTCTGAGACATAATTGGGGTTCAATGTCCTTATTGTGTCGAATTATCCCTTCCTTTAGCCCTTGAATTGTCCTTGGCTCAAGTATTGGTACACTTCTTCTTTTAAATATCCCCAGAGAAAGAAGTTCAACGGTGTCAGATCACATGATTGTTGAGGCCAAAAAAGGCCGTTGAATTTCTCTAACAAAAGAGCCACCGTTTCTTCGGCTGTGTAGCAGGTGGCACCATCCTGTTGGAACCACAAATCATCCAGGTCCATATTCTCACATATTCGGAAGCAAAAAGTCCGTTATCATCTCGCGATAGCGAACACAATTCACGGTAACTGCTTGGCCGACCACATTTTCGAAGACGAGCGGCCCGATAACGCCGCCCATAAACCGCACAAAACAGCCACTCTTTGTGGATGCATCGGCTTTTTAACAATTACTCGTAAGTTCTCATTTGCAACAATTTGGCAATTCTCCCTATTGTGGACATATTTCGTCGATTATGCTGACCAAAAAAATCACGAAGTGCCCGAAACGAAATAAGCATTTCTTGTTGTTGTGCTAGATCATCAATAAATAAAAAAAAATAAAAAAAAAATTTTGATTCGAACGCAATCTTAACTGCACAATTGTGTGCCTCCCCATGGTTGATTTTGTCAAACTCTAGAACGGTTTATGACGCCGCCAGCCTATTAACCGCACCACACAGCCACTCTTAGAATTCTCATTTGCCCAAATGCGGCAATTCTGCTTGTTAATGAATCCACTGAGGTGAAAGTGTGCCACTTTTTGCAAAAAAAAAAAAATGACTCTTTCACTAAAAATTCACTGTTTGTTAAAAAAAAAATTACTTTTTTCACTAAAACGTCAATTTTTAATTGAATAATATTTCGCACTAAGACCCTTTTAAAGTGTCCTTTTATTTTTGCTTCATTTCTATTGTTTAAAATTGTTTCAGTTTGCTCAGTAACGGAAATCAATTTCACATTCCAATAATAATGACAAAATTATCCTTTTGCGCGAAAAATAAAATAAATATTTCGTGTTTCTTCTTCGATATCTTCATTTGCTTTTCCTGCTGCTGGTTATTTTTTTGTTTCGTCTTAAAATTTCTAAAAAAAAAATTGTAAGACTTCGACTTCCCTTCTCAATACTTGTTTATAGCTTCCAATAGTTTTTTTTTTTGCCTTTCATAGAAAATATGTTTATTTTTAAAAAAATAAACTTTGGATGTATAAATGAAAGAGAGAAGCATTTTTTTGTTTCTTTAAAAGACATTAAAATCATAAACTAACGAATTTACAAAAAAGTATTGTTGCGAAAAAATTATAGTTGTAAAAATTTATTGAAAATAGTTTTCATATTTAAAGGCCATTTATTGGCATTTTATTTTATATTTCATTTATTCTTTTATGTTGCTTTATTTTTTCGTTTTTTTCTGTAAAGCAGGAAAGAAAGAGCTTTAAGAAGTGAATTCCATTTTTGTGTTATTTTGTATAATATTAACGGAAATGAAGTAAAAATAAATACTGGGTATTATAACAAACAATAAAAAGAAAATTTTGTATACCAATTTAAGACGCATGGCAAGTGTACAGTGCCACGCTAAAGTTATGAGACAGCTAAATAACAGGGAGCCTTTTTTTGAAGGTTTAAAAGAAAATTATGTTCAATCCATGTGTTGAAGATAAGATCAATTCAAATTTGCTTCTTTTTGGAAAGAGTGCTGTTATACTTTTGTTGCTCAGTGTTAAGCCTTAGTAATAGTTATTACTCTTTTTGTAGTATCAAAATCATTAATGTTATTTTTTAATGCTATTTGTTCGTTTTTTTTTTGTTAAATAGCAATAATGATAAAAATCATAAAATACAATGATAATAGTTATTTAAGCCATAGTAAACAACTATTTATTTAACATATTTTTTTCTTTATCTTAATTTTTCTCTTTAGACCCATTCAAATATTTCCCTTTACACAAACAACTACCAGATTTCCCTTAATTCTACGTACGACTTAAACAGAACAAATCCAACAAAAATTAAAGTTTACTCTTAAAAAGTAATTTCGAAATAAAAATCATGTCCTGTGTTAAAGAAAACATCAACAACATTATCATTTTTCACCCATTGTATTAAGTGTACAACTCTGCGTTTCTTAATACGATTTTATACTACAAAGCATGAGTGCCTTTTTCGTTAGTGCTGGTTCACACACGTCAAGTTTGTCTCGTCAAGTCTTGAGTTTTTAGGTGAGAGAGGACGAGAGAATGCCATTTCTTTTCCCCTCTCTCCTAAAAACTCATGACTTGACAAGTCAAACTTGACGTGTGTGAACCGGCACTTAGTATTGTAAATTAATGAAGTTGCTGAGTGAGGGAAAGAGACAGATATAGTTCCTTCAACTGTTTTATTCTGGGTTATTTAACAAACGTGTTTACTATAGCTTTTTGTTGGATTTTTTAACCACAGCGTAGTAAATATTAGTCTAATACATTTTGTTGTTGCAGTATTGTAAATTCTAGTCCTTTAAATAAATGAGATTCACAAGGACTACAAGGGACTTTACTATCAAGGGTGAAAACCGCTACTTATTTCTAAAACAAGAACAACAATAAATATCAAACAAAAAAGAAAAAAAACCAAATTTTTGCCTCAAATAAGCTTAAAGCAAATATTCTGCTAGAATTACAGCAACATCTGTTTACTTAACAATAATGCATTTCATTACAATGTGTAGTAACATTCTCATGCCTTCTAAACCTCTTCCTATCAAGCACACGCACACACACACATACACACTTTCTTGCAAACTCTTAACACAAAAAGCCATAAATGTATAGCCTGCTTTTAGGAGAGTACTTCCTGCACTAAAACATTACTAAGGGAAAATATGCAATATTTCCTGTGCTACAAACAATGGATTGCAGATGTTTTCGTTGGTATTTTTAAAAAGTCAAGTCAGTCAGGTTAATTTTACAATTTTATTGAAAATCATCAAATGGGTCCAAATGCAGCAAGCAGTTGCTCTCATATACTTGTGCATTGTAATCCCCGAGTAATTGATGACAAGCTGATGATTATGAAAACTGGTAAATCTATTATTACAATATTGTTTGTTCAATATTTTTCTATTAAAAGCAAAAAAAAAAAAAAATTTCTATAGTCTTCTAAAAGTGAAAAAAGTCAGCATAAATTTGTAAAATTTACTTATTTTTGTGAAAAAGTCAGTTTTTTGTGCAAAAAGTGAATTTTTATGAAAACAAAATTATTCAGTTTTTTTGGGAAAAATAACTTTTTAGTACAAAACAAGTCAGTTTTTGAGCAAACAGAGACTTTTTTTTAGAAAAAAGTCAGTTTTTTTATATTCATACGATGTCCGTATGACGTGTTTTTTTAATAACTGTTTTTTTTTTGTGAAAAAGACATAAAAATAAAAATTTAAAAATGAAACAAGTCAAAACTTTTTTGCACAAAGTTAATTTTTTTTTTATGTTTTTAGGCAAAAAGTGACTTCTTTTGTGATTAAATTAGTTTTATGGATAAAATGCTAATTTTTTGGAAAAAGAATCATGGTGTTTTTTTTCTACAAAAAAATGTGCCTTTTTTAAAAAAAAATTCAATTTGGTTTCTTTTTCTTAAAAATTTTGCTCCCGAAAAGGGTGGCTTGTTTTATTCTAAAAAACTCATGCTTCTCGGGAGCAAAATTTTTAAGAAACAGACACCAAATTGCATTTTTTTTTTAAAAAAGGCACATTTTTTTTGTAGAAAAGAAAACACCATCAGTTTTTATGCAAAAAGTGACTTTTTAGTAAAAATACGAGTCATATTTTTGGGAAAAATAAGTTTTTCGAAAAAAAAGTCAGTTTTTGGGCAAAAATAGACTTTGTTTTTGAAAAAAATCAGTAATTTTAAATGCAGCTTTTTCGTAAAAAAAGTCATATAAAAATTCAATACTCTTTTAAAAATTAATTAAGTCAGTATTTTTTTTTTTGTCAAAAGGGACTTTTTTTTGTTTTGTGAAAAAGTCAGTTTTAATGCAGTCAGTTTTTTTTAGACAAAAAGCCAACTTTCTTTTTTTTTGTAAGAAAAATTCAGGTTTAAATGCAAAAAGTGAGTGTTAGTAAAATAACAAGGCAGCTTTTTCGGGGAAAAATAAGTTTTTAGTAAAAAAAAAGTTTTTTTTTGGAAAAAAAAGGTTTTTTTTTTGGAAAAAAGCAAATAATTTTTTGTGAAAAAAAGTCAGATTTTTTATGCAAAAAGTGACTGTTAGTAAAATAACAAGTCATTTTTTTTGGGAACAATAAGTTTTTAGTAAACCAATCAGTTTTTTTTTTGGCAAAAAGTCAGTTGTAAATTTTTGTTACCGAGTTTTAAGTGATTTAAGAATTTTTTATGTAAAAAGTGACTCATTGTCATAATAAAACCTCCCTCATCACCTCCGTTTTTTATTCCTTCAAATATTCTGATCAACATGTTAAATTAAACATCAAAACCATCATTGGAATCTTTGAAAGTTTAACACGTTTTGCTATTTTGTGGTTTAGATTTTATAGTTTTCTGATTAAGATTTACTAAATTTAGCAGTTTTTGGCATTTGTAGTTGAAAAAACCACAAAATATAATGAAGTTTTGAACACAGTATTGCAGTTGCTTTAAAATAAATTTTAACGCATTTTTAAATTTGGGAATCATAAATACGTCTTCTCCAATAGTTAGCAGACAAGTAACAAGTGTGAGTTAACAAAATCATTTTAAATTTTTTGTGTTGCTATTTGCCAGAAATTTATATATTTTTTTATTATTATTTAATAAGAACTGTAATCAGGCGCTTGGCTTTAGGGTCGAGAGGACACATTTAACCATTTTCGTAAAAATTAATAACAGTTTTTCCTACTAAAGCTGCCTGCCAAATTTCCACCATCAAATTAAATTGTTTTTTTTTTTTTTGTTTTTGTGGACTCATATAACGCCGTGGCTTTTGTGGCCTTTAAATGACCCCTTTTAGCTGAAAAAAACCAAAATATTCTTTAAAATTTTAAGCACAAAAACTGCAATAGCAACAATAATGAAGTTGCTCATTTACAATTTTAAATTAATTGTCATTTTGTTGTGCACCACAACGCAAATGATGTACACATTTCGGTGTAAAACGTTGGTAAAGGTGGCGAAGCAAAAGGTCTTTTATTGCTTCGCCGGAGACTTCTCCTGCTACAAAATGCACAAAACAGTGAAATAAAAATAGAACCAACTTAAAAAATAATTTAAATTAAACTGGAAAATAAAATAAACTTTTCAAAAACTTTTATTAATAAATTGGGGTTTTGTTATGGGTTTTTGTTCTTTAAGTCAAAAGCGTGGCTTTAAAATTTTGAAGATGAAGGGCAAAAAACGTTGTTATTACCAAATTCATGTTAGAAACTCATCTCTGTTGCTCCAAGTAAAAATGTATAGTCAAGCCTGGTCCTCTAAGGGATAAACGTTGTAATGCAAATCTTGTCTCAAATATTCATTATTGCCGTGTTCTCTTGTTTTGTTTTTTTATTAATTTTAAGTTTTGCACAACATTGAAAAAAGGAACAAAGCAGTGTTGCTACATTTGCTTTTAGTTGATAAAGTGGTTTTCCTAGTGGTTGCTACAAGAGCAGTCACAACATTAAAAAAAAAACAAAAACTGTATTAAAATAATGTTTAATCATATAAACTTAGTTTAACTTTAGTTTAAGATATTCGTTTTAAAAATTATACTTTACTTTTATAATAATTTATGATAATGACGAAATGTCATACCAATGAGAGGTTCACAAGTCCAATGGTTGGTTGAAAAGACACAAAAGTGAATGGCGACTTTACAAAGCGGATTCGATGCACGAGTGATAGTTATAAAGCCAATGCATCTACGTCGAGTGACTGTTTGGTTGCGTTTATGGGCTGCCAGCGTCATCGGGCCGTCCTGCTTTGAAAATGAGGTCGGCCAAGCAGTTACCGTGAATTGTGTTTGCTATCGCGAGATGATAATGGACTTCTTGTTGCCGAAAATTGAGGATATGGACCTGAAAGGTATGTGGTTCGATCAGGTTGGTGCCACTTGCAACACAGTCATCGAAATAATGATTCCTTTGCGCAAGAAATTCAATAGCTGTGTTATCTCAGGTCGTTGCGATGTTAAATTTCCGTAACGACCATGTGATTTAAAACCGTTGGTCTTTTTTCTTTGTGGGTATTTAAAAGAAAAGTGTACGTCAAAAAGCCAAGAATAATTCAAGAGCTAAAGGATGAGATTATTCGGCACATTAACGACATTGAACCTCAATTTTGTCGCAGAGTCATTGAAAATATGGACCATCGGAGAGAGGTACGCCACCGGAGCCGTAGCGAGCATTTGGTCAATATTTTGTTTCACAAATAATTGACATTGATCGTTCTATCATAATAAAAACTATTAAGATAATTGTCTAAAAACGTTTTTGTTTTATTAACATTTTATTTATTTATAACGTATGGACAGTGAAATATCACTTGACCCTACACCAAGGGCGGGTCCAGCTCATTAATTTAGAGGGGGGTCACATTGGTACTGCCTTCATCCCAAATTTTTAATTTTAAAATCCCAGTACTCGAATAACCCAGGATGAGTCATGAAAACCCTCACCCCTTCCCCGTTGTAATCGCGCAGGCTCTACACAAATAAATTAGCTAAGAAGCCAATCCAGCCTAGATTTTTTGCTTAAGGGAAGAGCCTCGACTGTTATTTTAGTAGGTTTATTATTAACCCTCGTGTCATTCTACACCCTTTGCCAATAAAGATTTAAAGTCATGCGTGTTTTCTCGAAAAAATAGTCATAATAATGAAAATCCTGTCGTAGCGTGTATGTTTAAGAATTTCCAATTAATGTGTAAAACTTTTTGTAATTTTTTTTTACTCTCTCTTAACTTGTGATAACTTTAAGACGCCCTCTGATTGCCACTCATTCGCAGAAGTCGAAAAGTAGGTGTTACGGAATTTTCTTTGTAAATGATTAATGAGAAAGTCATGCCTTTAGAAGAATTCCTTTAGCAGTATGTTAACTTTTCTTTTATTAAACTATTACAGTTGGAAAAATGTTTTGGAAAAGAAATAGTTTTAATAAGTTTTGCCTACATCCTTTTTTTTTATTCATTCATTTACACTCGCGCACGCACACACACATACATATATGATTAAAGTCATTATTAAAGTTTAAGTTCGCTCACATTCAGTTTCAGTTATTCAGTGTTATTGCTGTTATTACATATTTACTCGTAATTAAGATGTTTATCAGTTTTTTTCATCAGTTTAAACAAAAGTTTCGTTGTTATTTTGTTTCAATTGTCTTGTGTATGTATGTTTTGCAAGTTTCTGCATGTGTTATGTGTTAATATGTATATGTGATTTGATGTGTGTGTGTGTGTGTGTGTTAAGAAAACTCTGCAGTAATATTTTTAAAAAAAGTAGTTAAAAAGAATAGATAGAAAAACATGTTTCAAATGGAGCGCATGATTAATTATAATTATTTTTTCGTTACATTGCAAATTAAGTTTTTTTTTTTTGTTTAAACAACTGCAGTTTAAAGATTTCAAGGCGTGTGATGTGTTAAATAAACTTAATAGGTTAATAAGAACTCTAAAATAAATTCCAACGAATAATCGCTAAACCGAATAAGCGAATGTTCTAATAAAATTAAAAATCTTTACACAAAATTAGGCAAAATATTTAGCTAAACTCATAACTAGGGATTTGTTTACTGCCTAGGAATTAAATTAACTGCGATTAATCGAAACATTGATAACAATTTCGTTCGAATAATAAAACATTTTACGTGTTTGTATGTATTTTTTTAAAAAAAATTTTGTAAATCACTTTAATTTTCAGATCTAATTCGAAAAAGCGATTCAATATTTACTCGAATAATCGAATAAATTAGCACAATATACAACTCAAAAAAAAAAATCATAACTCGGAATACTAGTATCTAAATTTGTTTAAAAACTCGATTTCTGTCTTATTCGATTAATCGAACTTTGAAGATAGTCACTTTTTTAGAAAAATATTTATAGAATTTTGAATTTTTATTTTGCTTACTAACAATTTTTAGCGATTAATCGCAAGACAGAAGAAAGTTTTGTTCGATTAATCGATTACATTTCTTGGAGAATAAACCGAACTTTTTTATTTAACTCATGATAAAAGCTAAAGTTGAACCAACAAGCAAAGGCTTTAATTTTACAGACTTTTCTAACTTTATTTTTTAAATTTTATTCGATTAATCGATTAAATTACTTAAAGAAAAAAACGATTTTTTTTTTAACTCATAGTGAAATCTTAACAAACTAAGATTTATAATATCAGCGATTATTCGATAACCTGATTAATATTTCATTCGATTAATTTACCAAATTTCTTACAAATTCAAGCAACATTTTGGGGTTAAAAGATGTTATAAGCCAAACATAAAAATTTCACTTAGAAATTCAGCTTCTTACTTCTTTTTCTACTTCTACCTACTTTAACTAGTCTTTTTAATTTGATTCGATTAATCGATGTAAAACCATATAATTTAACAATATTTATGATTATATGCAATCTATTTAATAAAAAAAAAATTAAGACAAACATTTTTTACAATTATTTAAAAAAATTATTAAGATTTTATGTATTCGAATAATTGAACTTATTGCTTTAAAAATAAAACACTATTTGGTATAAAACACTTGATTAAACCCAATGTTAGAAATAACGACTTTGGTCAAAATAATACCTTTTGGCAAAACTCTTTTTTTAAAAGAACCAAGTAAATGAGCGATCGCTTAATTCATTAAACAGCTGCAATTGCAGCGATTATTCGAAAATCCAAATAATAAGTTTTTCAGTTGTTTTTTTTTATCAAGAAAATAATTAAGAAAATATTACTTAACTGCAAAATGTATTGATTTAAGAAAAAATTCTTACAAATAATCGAGTAACCGAATATTTTATAAAGCTTTTAATTGAATCAATTAAGGAATCCCCATAAATTGGAATGAATTTTTTTATGTTCAACCAATAATCGTTCTTAAAGTGGTATATTTTAAAGAATTTATTGATAATTTTATGTTTGGTTTTTTTCAAATTTTATTCATTTTTTCTGTTTATCTCCCATAATAATTCAAAATTCAATGAATTGAGAATTATATTACATCAACATTGTATGACTTATACTGATTTATTTTGCTTTAATGGCCATTTATTGCACAAGTTTTAATTAAAATTCATGAATGCAAAAAAAAAGGATTGCATATTATCAGGCTGCATGCCAATTTACAGAAAAGTAAGACAGACAGTAAAGTTAAGTGTGCTGTACAATGTTTAAATTATGGTGAAAAGGATTATTAAATATTCGTTCTGTTTTTTTTTTTTTTGAAAAAAAGGAAATAATTAACAATCAGTGAAAAAAAGATATACTTGCAAAGGAAATTATAATGTAAACATAAATGAATTTTAACAGTAACGGCAAAAAAGTAATTACACGAATATATTAAAAAGAAGAGAAAAAAAACAGATCAGAAACAAGAGACTTATCGAAGGAGTCTTTTCATTCAGATCTTTAGTTTTCTGCAATTTGTTTTAAATGTGCCTTTTCATTTCACCGTCACTGTAGGTTAAATCCACAACTTATACGATAAATACATTTATATTTTATATACATACATTATACAATTGTTTTATATATCCTGTGTCGGTCATGAATGTACCAACTTGATGATGGCATTATTCTGCTTAATTTAAATATTTATTAACAATTATGCATCACGTAGATCAACAAAGGAATTAAAGCAAACAAAAGTAAACCTTTAAATAAAAACTGCAAAAAATAATCAATTACTCTTAATAAATATAAACACGCATTAAAAGAGCGTTCCGAAAATGTATAAACAAAAATTTTTAGCTTTATTTTTCGTTTACAGACCGATTCGATAAATGAATTACTGACATTTTTTCAGCTTAAAACTTTATTTAATAGTCATAGTTTCAGCACACTTTTCTATTGTGGAAAATAAACATTCGAATTTGTTATTATTCGGTTTTCGACTAATCGTTTAAAATTTTGTTTTAGTTTAAAAATACTTCAGGAAACAGCTGAACAATAAGATACAATAAGAATAATGACAAATAAAAAATTTCCAAAATTGTTTACCAATTAACTCATTAATCAAAAATAAAATCAGGTTTAATTAAAAATTTAATCAAGTGAATTAAACTTTTAATCAAGTAAATGTCAAGTGGTCGAATTTCGGCCACCGGGCGATCCTAGTTTCAATAAAAAAGCTACTTGAAAAGAAAATTGCCATCTTAAGAGCGAATAATCAATTTCATTCAAAATAGTATTTTGAGCTGCACTTAAAGCTGCTTCCAACATTGACCTTTCGTGGCAGCTTCTTTTTAAACTTGGCGGCGGCATGCATATGCTGGTCAATTGCTTTTATATCTCCGTCTTTAGTTTTATCTTTTGTACATTATTCACATACTCTATTCACACGTTTCTTTCAGTACTAAGGCGAATTCATACCCCATTCCACTATTGTGGAAATTTATTCACATACTCTTCACATACACATTCTTACGCGCTTTCGTTCAGTACTAAGGCGAATTCATAGAAGGTGGAGTTTGTTATGTAAAATAAACCTTTTTTTTATTTGCAATATTCGACCAATATTCGACTTCTAGTGAATTCAACTTGTTCTGGACACTGAGCACAAAATTTAGAAGTCAGTTAACTAGCGACGAGTGCATATGCGGCGGAATATTCAGGAGTATTTACCCAACACACATTTTATAATTAGAGATATAAAAGAACGATGCTATCTGAAATCCTATTAACAATATGGAATGCCTCTAAAATTTAAAAACATTGAAAAATAAGAGGGAAGCTGTTTTAAAAAGGCATTTTAATAACTTTCATTAACTAAATTGCTTAGCAAAAAATAAAAGTTGGAAACAACAAATTGTAATTTGTAAATCGGTCCCTGATTTAAACTATTTAAAAAAATTATTTATACAATTATTAGTAATAAAAATACAATTAATAATACTAATTAAAAGACGTAAGGGCACTACCAGCTATGGCTTTCGGCCCGCTTTAAAAAAAATGTTTTTTTAGTTTGTTTAGGATAAACAAAGCGGCATTGTATGAATTTTAAACGCTTGACTTTGTGTTTGCTGGGTAAACTTGCTGAATTCACTAAATGCCAAATGCAGCAATACAACCAAAGTTGAAATCTTACGCATAAATGCTTTAGTGCATCAGAACCTTTGGGTATTAAAGGATATAAATGGGCAAATGAGAGAGAAGGAGAGTAATGCGCCAGTGGCTACACGAAAATGTCAAGTGGTATTAAGCGATTGTGCTTTTAATTGAAAAATTATTACATTTAAACACACTTTAACCTAAATCTGTAAATATTTATGCATTAAAACTCCCACATTTATATGTCTGCCTTAAATAAGAGAGTTATTCAAGTTTGTGTGTGAATGTGTAATTCAGAGACAGACAGAACAATCTCTCAATAGTTATAAATTCAGAAATTTATACGTTAAACAGTTTTAAAGAATTTTAAGATGTGCTATCTTATTTAAAAACCTGTGAACGTCATTCCAATATGGATGAGAAAATATTGATATTTTGTATACGTTAAAGAAGCTAATTGTATTTGTCTATGTGCATGTTAATGTAGATTGTAGAAAGGCTGAAATTAAGTGAACTTTTTCCGATAACTTTATTGATATTTTTGGGACACTTTTTCTTTTGCCTTTAATAAGCAGAAAAAATAAGAGTGGTCTAAAATAGAACTCTCTGTTCCAAAGGCTCCATATGGTCCTATCAATATTTCTAAGCATTGGATACTCAGTGACAAGGTTAGGTTAGGTTCCATGGGCAGCCATCAAAGGACAGCTCACTTGGGCCCTTTATTGGTCCCTTTGTGATACCCTGCGCCAATGCCCATCCCTTAGAGCAGTTACTCAGATGGCGTCACTGCAAAGTCCAACCACCTCGTCTTCCTAGTGAAGAGCAGGAGCGATTTTAGTTCCATTCCAGATAGATCCTCCAAGCAGGCAAACACCGGTTCCCCCATGCATTCCCTCCTAATGGGCAATGACAGAGATAGTGAAGCAGTCTCCTCTTCCTCCTCGTTCTGACAACTTCTACAGTAGTCGTTAAATTCCAGACCCATTCTTCCAGCATGAGTCCCCAGCGGCCAGTGTCCAGTTACAACAGATATCACCGTCCTAATCTGGTCCCTACTGAACCCAAGTAGAGAGCTAGTTCTCCGTCCATCATATCCAGGCCAAAGGGCCCTGGATATCGAGCAGGTGGATTCACAGGTCCACCGCGTCTGCGCAACTCTATAAGACTCGCCTCCTATAAGTGATTTACAATGAGCCATTGGAAGGCCAATGAATTGGTCAATGCATGCATCATCCATGCGACCACCTTGTTTGGCCAGCTCATCTGCTACCTGATTGCCCGGGCACCCAGAGTGACAAGCACAAGGTTAATATCTTTGCACAGATAATTGTCTGGTCTTGGTCTTGATAGTTGTTGTAGCAGAGAGACCTAAAGAACAGGCGTTGCTGAGTTGACAATTCTTGTTTGTTAATCTTCAAACTGTTCCAAGCTGATTGTCATGGGAATTCTTAGTCTTGGTCAGTAGTAGTGGTTCCAAAGTCAATTATCATTACATTTTCTCTATTGACATTTCCGACAGGGTAGCTTTTTAACTTTATTTATATTTTACTTGGAGCTGTCATTATCTCTTATGATTTATTTGTAGGCAGTCGAAAGCATTCAGCAAGTGTACATGTAAATATTTATTTTAAATTTTTATGTTAACTACGAAAAGCATTGAATATTTTTTTTCATTATTCAATGTCTTTTCTTTAGGCCGAGTCCTCATGTGTTTATTTATGAATATTGAGTAAGAATTATAGGGAATCCTATTAAGATTTAAGTAAATTTATATGATTTACTTTTTTTTTATAAATAAATTACCTTTAAAAAAAATTTATATTAATAGCCTAAAGGTAGGCAATACTTTTTGTTAAACAGAAAATTGAATACAATTACTGAATTCATTTTAAACTTACCTTTTTAAATTTCTTATGAATGCCTCAATATAGCTGGTTATTTCTGAAATAAAAAGAGAAAATAATTAATTATTACAAAAAAAGAAAAAAAAAACAGTTTGCAAAATTTTTAAATTTTAACAGTCCGATATTTTTTCTCACACATAATTATCATTGATAGAACCTTCTATCATAATAAAATATAACATAATTCTCTGAAAACTTTTTTGTTTTATTAATAACTAACATCATGCATTATGATTGAAGCACTACATACTTACGTAGAGTAGCAGGAAAAACCATGAGGGATAAAATCAGAAAAGATAAGACACAGTTTGGCAGTTAAAGTGTTTGCTAAACGAATAGAAAAAGGAAATGGAAATAGCATGGGTATGTAATGGGAATGGCACACTCTAGAATACCGGAGCTTGTGTTTTAGACAAATCCAAACCTAATGCGGAAAAAGACAAAGACAAAGAGTATCTTGGTGAGATAATATAATAGATACTCTTTTTAGACATGATATTATTTTGAACAGTGCAAAACCGCAGTTCAAAATCGAAGCCACTGGCAATACCATTGTCATGCCTCTAGTCGGCTAGGAAGAACAGGTCAGATATAAGAAGCTTAAAATTGAACTACTTAATTTTTTTTTAGATACGAAAACAAAGCTTAAAAAATTTGTCAAGCAACATGTTTCATAAATAACTTTTAAGTTGTTCACACAAAATGCTTCACAAAACTAACTTGAACTGAATGCTGTAGCAAAGGCTGCACACAATTTTATATTCAATTTTATAAAAACACTGTACTAGAAATTGACACTTTTTTTAGACAAGCTGTCGTTTTAACCTAATTCGGGTACGCTGAATCCAGTGGTGCTAACCGTTTTTTAGGTCAGCTTCGGTTTTCGAGATACACCGTAATTTCGAAAATGGAGGAGGTTGCACATAATTATTCGCCCAACTCAAAAACGCTTTAGCTTGTTGAAAAAACTAAACACATTCCGCAATAAAATTTTCTTTAAGAAAGGTAAAAAAATATGCGCAGTCGTTTTAGAAACATATTTTTTTTTATCAAAATTTCATAAAAAATTGGAAAATGCAGCTAGGCTTCGTAGAATGCCCCTAGATGGGTCGAATGTATGACCAACCGAACTTTATTTTACATCTTAAGCATTAATTTCTAACATACCTAGACGCAATCTCCATTCCTTAAGGGGGCTCGCATACAAAAGGTTTAATGCAGACTAGAAAGATATTGAAGAAAAAGTCCCATAAATGCCCAGGAGTCGCCCCTAGTGGGATAAAATGTATGGCCGACCTCAATTAGTTTTTTGTCCTTAACATTTTCTTGAATACAATCAAAAGTTGCTAACGGATTTAAATCATTTATGGATTGTTTTATTTGCAAAAACTGAAATGAATTTTTAAAAAACAAAAATTTCGAAATTTTGATAAAAAAAATTATGTTTCCAAAACGACTGCTCATATTATTAGGAAATTTTATTGCGGAATTTCGGTTTTTTAGTAATTTCAAACGACTAAACCGTTACGCGAATATATGTTGTGCAACCTCCTCCCTTTTTGAAATAACGGTATACCTCGAAGACAAGAGCTAACCTAAAAAAAACCGTTAGCAACATTGGATTCAGCGTACCCGAATTATGTTAAAACGCCATGTGCCCAGCTTGTCTTTTTTTCATATAGCACAGTGTAATTAGTATTGTGGTTATTTTGTTGAACTGTTTATGGTTTTTAATCCAAATTTTGAAATTTTAATCTGGCTCAAGTTCATTAAATTTAATTTTTTTTAAATTATTTTTATGAAGAAAGGAATTTTACAACATGAAGTTAATTAAAATTTATTAATAATTTTTCAGTCTTGACTAAGCTGGGATCCGGACCCAGGCTATTACGGAAAGGTTACCGCTACATGGTTTGCCGTTTAACAACCTATAAGTCGCTCAAAAGTATTTTTTTTTTTCATTTATAATTTTATACTAATATTTTATTAGATTTAAAGCTAGATTAGGGTGTTTCAGTGTAGAAAAAGGCAAAAATATAATTTTAAATCTTTTTTATTCGTCATTTTTAACATTAATGTTACAAAGGTCGTTTTCATCAAGTATATTTAAGACTTGATTTCGATTTCGTCTTCCTCATGCCTGTCAGAAGAGGGTCTCACGTCAAAAGAACCCTGTTTAGCGGATCTTGGTTGCATTATATTCTTAAAAATTTTCTAGAATAATCCATCCTGTATGTCCGAACATTGTTATAACGGGCTTCTGCCCTATAGACCCCACGTTATACTTCTTCTGGCAGCCGTTACACGTCGCATCACAGTATCTAGCACCACGTTGAACAAGAGTGGGGATAAAATGCAGCCTTGTCGTAGATTAACCTTAACAGGGAGAGCTTCATGTAAGACTCGACAACCAGCGTTACAGTTTTTTTTTATGAGTTCTATTAGTTTGTCTGGCAGACCACTGCAACAAAGAATTTTCCAAGAATTAATCATGCCAAGTAGTGTTATTCCCCTCTACTTTGTACAGCGTGAAATAACCCTTTCTTGGGAAAAACACCATCTTTAAGACCGGATGATAAAACCTGCAGATTCAAAAATTCATCAATAATAGGCTTTGAGAAGTTCTAGAGAAATGGAGTCTAACTAGGTGACTTATTGTTTTTGAGGTGTTTAATTGAGTTCTCTATTTCTGTAAGACTAGTACAACTCACATCTGTATGAGTCACTTCCTGGTGGCTTTCACATTGACAATACCATTCAGATGGTGTAACTGCAGTTGAAAGCATATTGGCATAAAATTCGTTCCCAATTTTCAGTTGTTCTTCTTTAGATATAAAAGACACACCATCTGCATCTTTTAAATGGGAACCGGCAATATTTGATTGGTTAGTTTGTTGTTTAGTTAACTTATAAAGATACCTTGATCTTTGTGTGTCAGCTGCAGACTGAGCTGCAGTGGCTAGATTTCCGCCCGTTTTCGTTTACCTGGCGCGCAGTATTTTTTATTTTAGTTTTGCTTTTACTTCTTTCCTTTCATTTGATCATACTCCAAGTTCGGTCAGACCAGATTTTTCGGTCTTTTTTTTTAAATAAATTTAATGGAAATTACAAGTTGTAAAATTCCTTCCTCAGTGAAAAATAATTTAATGAAAATTTAATTTGATGAACTCAAGCCTAATTAAAGAATTTCAAAAAATTAAGAGTTCAACTAAAATCAAAATTGTTCTTAAAAAGCACATTTATTTTCAAAGAAATATATTTTTAAAAGGCAGCGCTAACATTAATTTATGTTTACGTAAAATTGCGAAACAAATATTTTCATTTATAAGTTTTAAAGCAATCTAATAGTCAGTTAAAAAGTATGAGTGTTTTGCAAATGGAAAGGAATAAAAAGGAAAAGCTTGAAGGTTTGGCCCTCGAGTAAATAAAGTTTTGAAAAACACTAAATTTCAGAAAAGTTTCTTATATTGATTCCTATATTCAATAAATAGGATTTAACAATTTATCTATTTATATAAAGTTTAAACAAACATTTTTAACAACATTTACTTTTCAATTAAGCCAAAGTAACGTTAGCCATAAAACCTTTCCCAAAAGTATGCTTTACATTGTTAGCCTTAAAGGTATGCTTTACCATTTTTTTTTGTTGGTTTTATTTTATACTTTTTTTTTAATTTTTCAAGCACTATAACTACATTTTCATATTTTTTTTTAAACAAAACATATACCTTTAAAATAACATCAAAAGCACAAAAACACTCTAGAAAGCATAATAAAATGTAAAAATCATTATTACAGTATTTGGCCAAGTACTCAGCTTACAGTTTTCGTACAAAGTATTAATGTATAACAACTCCTTCCAAAACAAATAAACACTCAAACCTTTACAAATATCAAAAGTGTATATTTTGGGTTTTCCGAAATATACTTTTTCCTTAAAAAAAAAAAAAAAAATAAAAATGCTTTTAATTTTTTACATGAGTGCTTACTTTGTGCACCAGCACAGCTCACTCATCTATAATGTGTAAATACAAAATGTTCAATGTTCAATGTACATATACATCTACATCCATATAATCTTTTCTTTTTTATTTGCTTTTCGTTATTTCTCTTCAGAAATATAATTCATACATATTTTCTTTGCATTTCTTTTTTTTCATATATTTGAAATAATGTTTTATATTATTTTTTTAGAACTTGAAATAGATTTTCTTATTTTGCCAGCAATTTAAATCGAAAGTAGGAAAACATTCATACACGAACGCCAAAAAGTATGCAATATAAAATAATTGAAGAATAAAATTGTTTATATAACCTTGAAATCTTTTTGCAAAAGATAACATCGAAATTTTTTTTTTTTTTTTCGTTTGCTCAAAAGTGTACGTTAGGCAAAGCAACAAAAACAAAACCGAAAATTATGAAAATGCTGTAAAGAGGTGAAAGGAGAAGAAATTAATATTATAAAGTGTGCAGCAAGATAACGTTTGGATGATTGAAAAGATGGAAATGGGGAGTAGTCAAAAAACGGTAGCTAAAAAATACTTGAGACTAAACTATTGCCTAGACCATAGGCTTGACTATAGGCTAGAATATAGACTAGACTTTAGTCTACGTTTAAGACTAGAATATAGACCTGACTGTACACAGAAAAAATTCTCGCCATTTTTAAACCATTTATCAAAAATAAAATTAGTTTTAATTAAAAATTTAATCGAGTGAATTAAAAGTTTACTTATATCAACAACATAACTGCAGAAAATTTTGTTAATATCAAAAATATATTTAATTGATACTATTAATTTGTTAACTAGTGAAAATGTAATAAAATATTTCACAAATATCACAAATTTTTTAATTGAAATCCATTTTTATTTTTTCTGTGTAAATTGGACTTTAGATTACAATTAAAAAATTTTGTAATATTAATTAAAAAAGTAATTAAATTTGCACCAGCAAACCAATTAATAGTATGAATAAAACGTTCAAATCACTTGATTAAACGTTTAATTGAGTTAATTAAATGTTTAATTTACTTAACAAATTTTTTAATTAACACTGCTTTTATTTTTGATTAATGCTTTAGTTGTTAAACAATTTTCAGAAATTGTTTCTGTGCAGCCAAGTATAGTCTATCACAATGACTAGACTAGACTGTATACTAGATAATAAATTAGACTAAACTATAGATTCGACTTAAGACCATAAAACAGACTAGATTCTGAACTACGGAAAAGACTAGGCTTGACTTGGCTGTAGGTTAGAATATACATTAGACTAGACTATGAATTTTAATTTGGGGTTTACGATAGACTATTGATATTGATCAAACTATAGCTCAATCTTAAGACTGGACCATTAACTAGACAACATACTTGATTTTGCTTTCATCTCTTACTTACCCAATCTAATGTTTTTTTCTCATGCATAGATTTTTCTAAATTTACAAAACCATAATTTTGGTTGTATTTTTGTTTTAGAAAAACACACTTTGTAGAAGATGCTTAAATGATGGCTACAACAACAAGAACAAAATTCACAATATATGATCACAAGAACATAAACTTGGTATCATTCTCTGTATTTGTGTGTCATAAAAGACAAACTTTTTTTTCCTAATGCAGCACAAAACTTTTTCAAGTGCTTGTAGTAGTAGTTTTAGTAGCAGTCGTTATAAACGATTACAAACAGAAACCTAAGTGACAAATACACATCTTCACAAGAGAATGTATGTGTGGGTCGGTGTGTGTGTCGAGTAAAAACATCCTTTTGACGTCATCTCTATTACATTATACTACCTCAACTACTTTGTACTTCAATTACAGCATCAAAATGAAAAAAAAGAATAAAAACAGAAAGAAACGGAAAAATAAAAATACACACCAATACGTGTGTAACCTTTTAAGTAAAACAAATGCACATACAAAGAAAAGGAAGGTAGGCATAAAAAGGGTTTTGAGGCCCTTTGTTCCACCTAGGAACTACGGGAATTTAATATAATAATAAGAATTGAAAGCTCTTTAATAAGTTATCACTATATTAATTCATATATTAATTGGCTTTTTTCTTTATACTCAAAAGGATTTTATGGCTGTCTTCGTAACATTGGCACTTAAACACATGCAACGCCACTTACTCGCAATCTACATCATTCTGAATAAAAAACAGCCACTGTTACCGATAAAATACCAAAAATATCAGATACGTTTTTAAAAGCTTCAATGACAACTTCATACAAGAGTTGCTCTCGTTTCTTACACTAGAAACCCTAGAATGTGTGGGAGAATGGGCAAGAAAGTTTATATATGCTTCTGTTTGGCAATAAAAATCGATTGATTTTAAATGCCATCTTTCAAATATTCAATGTCTGTATCGCCCTCTATCTCTCTCTCTCTTGCCCACTTCTTTCACTTGGTAGATTGTACGTATAAACACGCAGTCATACAAAGTATTCCAAAAAACATTGCATACTTTTAGGTAATAACATTTATACGATATAATGATAATGCTGTATCCATGGAAAAAAATCTAGAGGTAGATAATAATTTAAATTGCTGTTAAAGATTGAGAACATTTAGAAGAGAAAAAAATTATTTAATGATTGATAGTTATAGAGTGTTGGTAAAGAGGCATTGGAAAATTTAGTAGTTTAGAAATGTATATTGCTGACGTTAGTGGTGTTATTTTAATAGATGTCTGCCAAGCATACAAATGCATGGAAAAATATATGGAAATACTTTTTTTTAACACATACCTGTACAATTTATTTGAACGAATAAAAAATTTTCGGTAGCATTTTGAGGTTTATTTGTGTTTAACAATAGGATTAAAATTGGTTTTAAGTGATAGGTTTTCCGTAGAAAAGTTATAACTGTTAAAGAGTTTCTATAGAAAACTTATCACTGAATGTGGGATTTCTACATAAAATTAACAAAAATGTATCACTGTGATAGCAATTGCAATGAAAATTTGTTTTACATATTATTCCTTGTGATGAATTTTTTTTTTTAAATGGTCAATTAATAAACAGTAATATAACTCGGAAATTTTTTGTTTAGAAAATTAATCACCGTTGAAGAAATTATATAAAACACTTATCACTGTGAGAGAATTTCTAAAAAAAAAATTATCACTGTAATGGAATTTCTAAAGCAAATTTATCACTGCAATGGAATTTCTTAAGAAACTTTATCACTTTGATAAAATTTCTGTACAAAATTTATTAATATAATAGAATTTCTATTAAAAATTTACCACTGTGTTAGAATTTTTATAAAAAATGTATCACTGTGATGGACTTTCAATAGAAAATGTAGTATGTACTGTTATAGAATTTTAATAGAAAATTTATCACTACGACATAATTTTTGTTGAAATTTTATCACTGTTATAGAATTTATATAGAAAATATATCACTGTGATAGAATTTTTATGAAAATTATATCACTGTATTAGAATTTTTATAGAACATTTATCTCTGTGATAGAATTTCTATAGAAAATTTATCACTATGATAAAATTTCTGTAAAAAATTTATCGCTGTAAAGGACTTTCAATATAAAATGTATCACTGTTATAGAATTTCTATAGAAAATTTTACACTGTATTAGAATTTTTTTAAAAATGTATCACTATGATGGTTTTTCAATAGAAAATGTATCACTGTTATAGAATTTTAATAGAAAATTATCACTGTGACATAATTTCAGCTGATATTTTATCACTGTTATAGTTATGTTTATATAGAAAATGTATCACTGTGATATAATTTCTATTGAAATTTTATGTATAAATTTTGTGTCTATCACAATTTCTTTTTAAAATTTTTAACTGTGAAAGAATTTCTATGAAAAAATTATAGAAAATTTATCGCAGTGATCGAATTTTTATAAAAAAAATATCATTGATTTAGAATTTCTGTAGATAGTTTATCACTGTGATAGAATTTCTACAGAAAATGTATTTGTACGAATTATTAACAACACACGTTGAGTTTACCTACAAAAAGCGCTTCGCGACTTCTGCAATAACTTTTATTGATGTTGTTGTTGTCGTCATTGTTTTATGTGTTTTTAAATCCCCACGCACTAACGAATTAACTTTCTTAGGTTCATTAAAACTAATTTTGGGCTATACGTATCTGAACTCATTTAATGACATGCAATTCGGCGGAAGTGTGCGTGATTAATTAATAAGTAATTTTTTATGTATGGGAGACACCCTTCTCCCCCTCCTTTATCACCAAGATTTTGCTGGAACATGCAGTTTGTTCCAAGTGGTACGCAAAACAAATTTTCGCACATGTAATTTAGTGTAAAATAAATAATAAATACTTTGTATGGGGGCATCTGTATTCCCCTTTCCTATACCTCCAATATTTTGTAAAAAAAAAAATAGTTTGTTCTAAGAGTTACACACATCAAATTTTCTGTGCTCACTGTTGTAGTTCAGCAGATAAATGAAACATAATAATTATTTTATGAGAGGTACCAGTCGCCCCCTCCTTGACCATTATATTAAAGCTGAGCAGATATGAATTGATCCGCCTTTTGGCCGCAGTGTGCGCTAGAGGCTTCATCGGACTTGGTTTCTTCAAAAATGTTTAATGTTTAAAAGAGGTTTACGGCCAAAATTATACGCGGTACATACAAAACCAAAATCAATTTCGAATGTTATATCCATGTTTTGATCCTTCGAATAGAAAAGTTTTTTTTTTATAAAAAATACACTTTTTGTCTTATTTTTTTAAATAATTATTTTCCCCCCTAAAATATGCAAAATTTCATTAAATTATTCCCTGTCTGATGTTATGCTTTATTTATGATTTAATTAAATATTGTTTGACTTTAGCTAAATATAATTTAAATAACTAATGAATTGATGTTAATTGTGTAACACACAAACCTCTTAATAATTCCAAAGACATGCTTGCGGTATTTTCTCTTCTCTGACATTTTCAATTAAATCTCTTAATTTTAATTTATGTACATTTCT
This sequence comes from Pollenia labialis, assembly GCA_949318255.1. NCBI lineage: Eukaryota > Metazoa > Arthropoda > Insecta > Diptera > Polleniidae > Pollenia > Pollenia labialis. The sequence goes on along the minus strand of OX439141.1, from coordinate 34,269,015 downwards.
CTATTATCATAAATCATTTATGTTTTTGACAATTTTAAAAGCTTTTTGCCCCCTTTTATTATTATTATAATATCAAATATTTTCTTGTTTTTGCAGATAGACGGACAGACGAACGCTTTTAGTTTTTTGCCCATTTTAAAACCAATTACTTAACCGTAATCTTTGGGTTTATTTTCCATTAAAATTCAATAAAAACAATGGGAAAAACCAACAGCGAACACCAACATTTCATATCTGAAATAACTTTTGTGCAAATTAAGCAAATAGTTTTGTCGCCTAATTCATGGAAATCACAACCAAAAGGAAGAGAGAGTCAGTCAGCCACGGAATAAAAGGAAAAATCGTTACCTAAAGAACTCATGAAACAAACTCACTCCCCTCTCACTAGCGCTATAAAAGCGAATGAAATTTATACTAAATTAAAAGTCATCGTTTTTATTTTTTGTTTGCAATTTTCTAAATAGTTTTCCATTATCTGGGGTATCTTTTTTTTCATTATTGTTATTATTATTCTTAGTGAATTCTTGGTGATTGTAGCAAAAACAGAGCGAAACTTAATGTAACAAATAAATTTCTTTTGAAAATATAATAAAAAAAAAGAAATCCTGAATGAAAAAAAGTGTAAAATCTACAAATCGTAAATCAAAATTTCAACCAGCAGACTTTGTGGCGTCTTTTGTCGGAAATGTTACTTTAATCTAAAGTAAACAAACTCAGAACAAGCAAAATGAACCAAGCAGGCAAACCAAACAAATGTTATGCCACTAACCAACCAATATTCAACCTGACTTCCGGTATTTTCATTTCCTCTTTGCTGGCTGTTTTTTCGCCTTCTTCTCCCTTTTAACTACTCGCATTAAAAATAAACAATGAACTCGTTTGTATGCGTAAGAAATGTGTTTTGGTTTTAGTGGTCGGGTTAAAATAATTTGGGAAATATTATAAATTAATAAGAAATGAATAAACAAAAAAATTTAACTGTTTGCAGTGCTAAGTTTTCCATTAAAAAAAATTAAAGCAATGATAAATTTTCTATAGAATATTTATCACAACGATAGTCGTCTTTGGAAATTATTTCACAAAGGTAATTACATCATAGTGATGGTTTTATCTATATACCTAAAACAAAAAACCGTGATAAAATCATAAACTTCTTCAAAAAAAGTTATCACTGTAATAAGTTTTTTTTTAAACTTATCACTGTGATACAATTTCCTAAGAATTTATCACTGTAAAGAATTTTGTTTAAAAAACTGATCACTCTAATCATTTTTTTTAACAACATTTATCAATGTGATGGATTTTCTATAGAAAATTTATAATTGCGATGTACTTTCTTTAAAAAATTTATAACTGTCATATTTTTTTTACGAAGATAAAATATTTAACTTATAAACTTTAATCTATTGCTTAAGAAAAATTATCACTGCTTTAAATTTTCTTTAAAAAAAATTATCATTGTGTTAAGTATTCGGACAAAAACACATCACAGTGGTGCACTTTTTTTTTAGAAAACTAATCACTGTTATAAACTTTCTTTAGAAAACCTAACACTGTGATGAATTTTATTTACAAAACTTATTGTAATAACAAATACATTTCGCACTCTTATAAATGCGCTCAATATAAAATTATCATTGTGATAAATTTTAATTAAGCAACTTATAACATAGTTAAAATTTCTTTAGTGGATATAAGTTATATAAACTTAAATATATTTTGTTGAAAATAATTATTACTGTGATTAGCTTTCGTTGAAAAATTAATCAAATTATCATTGTGATAAATTTTAATTTAACAACTTATTACTGAGATAAAATTTCTTAAGAAAAGCATTTGTTGTATTAACTTAAATTTATTTTCTTGAAAATAATTATCACTGTGATAAACAATTCGTAGAAAACCTAATCACTGTGTTGAGGTCTCTTTGGAAGACTTATTACTGTGATGAGGTTTCTTGAGGAAACTTAACATTGTGATGAATTTCATTTAGAAAACCTATTTATGTGTGTAATAATAAAAAGGTTTGTCACTCTAATAAATATTCGTTGATAATTTTTTATCACTGTAAGAAATTTTATTTTCAAAACTTATCATTGTGATAAATATTTGTTTTAAAACTTATAACTTAAATAAAATTTCTTTAAATAGCTTAAAACTTATGAAGTTTAATAAATAGTATTCTAGTTATTTTTGTTGAACTGCTTTCTGGGTTTTAATCCAAATTGATATTTTTGGTGCAACGTTTCCATGTATTACATGGTCTTTTGTCGTAGTCCTTAAATTTTCATTAAACAATTTTTATGAAAAAAGGAATTACACAACATGAAATTAATTAAAATTTATTGATAAATTTTCATTCTTGACTGACCTGGGAATCCAACCCAGGTTTTCACGGGCATTTTGCCCTGATATGTTTCGATAATAACCACACTATTTATTCAGATAGGTTTGCCGTTTAACATTAAATTGTACTTCAAATTATGTATATTGACGAATATTCCAAAATATTACAGATAATTTTTCATTCTTGAGTGCCGGGGGATCGAACCCAGGCTTTCACGGACAGGTTACCCTTAAATGTTTAAATTTAAACCACTCAATCTCTTCAGAGGGGTTTGCCCTTCAACGCTTACAGCCATTGACGACTTTAAAGCAAATTGTATTTAACCTTTGGTAGATCGAAATTTGCTTTTAAATTATTATCTATTTTAATTGATATTCCTTACTTCTCTTTAATAAAATTTGAGAAAACGTGTTACTATGAAAAATGTTCATTAAAATCATTGCGATTAATTTTAATTTAAAAACTTATCACTAAGATGAAATATCTCTAGACAACTTTTAACTAATAAACTAAAGTATATTTTCAGTGGAAAAATTAAAACTGTGTTAGATTTTCGATTAAGAACTCATCACTGTGGTGAGTTTTTTATTAGAAGTGATTACCTTTCTTAGAAAAACTCATCACTGGAATGTATTTAACTTTAGAAGACTTACGACTGTGATGAATTTTCTTGAGAAAACTTATCCATGTAACAATAAATAGATATCGCACTCTAATAAATGTACTCTACAAAATTTATCATTGTGATGAATTTTCTTGAGAAAACTTATTATTCAGAAAAGGTTTAATTTAAAAACTTATAAAACGCATATATGAAGAAATATCTTTAGACAACTAGTAACTTATAAACTAAACTACATTTTTTTTGGGAAAAATTAAAATTGTGTTAGATTATCGTTTAAGAACTTATCACTGTGATGCATTTTTCTTTTGAAGTAATGACCTTGTTTGGGAATACTTAACATTGTGATGAATTTCCTTTAGAAAACTTATCGATGTAATAATAAATAGATTTGGCACTCTAATAAATTTACTCTAAAAAATGTATCATTGTGATATTTTTTTCTTTAGAGAACTTATTATAGAGATACATTTTCATTAAAAAACTTATTACATAATACGAAAAATTTTCGTATTACTTAAAAAGCTTAAACAAGTATAGTGATATAAAATTATCACTGTGATGAATTTTTATAAAATAAAACCTATCACTGTAGTACATTTTTGTTTTAAAAACTTATCACTCGAAGCTCGGCTCGAAGGACCATTTTTAATTTGTGGCTTATATTAGACACAATGAAAAAAAGATGATAATTTAGTTAAAAAGGTAAAACTAGTAAAAAGTGTGAGAGTCTTGGGCTAATGGCAGCGTACACCATTAGGTCTAGAAAAGGAACAAGCGCAAGAAAGCTTTTAGAGAAGACGGGCAGGGAAGGATTCCTGTACGGTTTGAGATTTTGGGCAGGAGGGGGTTCCTGGGCTCTGGGGAATTTAAATAAAACCAACGACAAATATCTTTAATTCAGTTTACTTACACAGTATGTTATTTTGTATACTTAGTTTTGATTGGTGCAATGGTTGAAAAGAGCTGTTGAGGATGTTGATGGGGAGCCGAAGGATGCCTGTATGGTTTGGTAGCTCAAGAAGAACAGAATAGAATACAAAAATACAAATTAAAAACTCAAACGCTGCGAATATTAATAAATAGGAAATAAATCACAATAGGCTAATTCAGAGCTGGAAACGTTAATACAATCCTGTTTTACTTTAAACAACTTATATAAAATTTATCGAGCAAACTGATAGGTTATAAACTTGAATATATTTTCTTTAGAAATCCAATAAATGTAGAAGGATATGCCACATGGGTCGTTTATATTCTCACACGACCAGCACTGGAAATTGCTAGAGCGGCCCTTGATTGGAACCCTCAAAAAGGATCGCCTGCCACAACCAATCTAGAGGCGCTCATTTAAATGATTGAATATGGTATGTCGGACGTAACGGTCAAGGCATTATAATAAGTTTCATCGAACTTATAGCTTTAAGTGTGTTCCATTTGACTTTACTTTTTAAACCGAAACACGAGTAAACGATTAGTCTTGTACCTTCTGAGCAGCGAAGTTGATTTGACGCTTTCAATGTATCTGTTGAAATATGTTGTCCGAACACCCCAGATATGATGGAAATTTGATTGGAATATATTTATGTCATATATGCTCCGTTCAATTTTGCTATTCAAACTCAGCGTAATCACTCCGCAAATGGCTGAGACATGAGCAAAAAGCCACGACTCCCTCAAATTTTAACTAAAATTTTTTCCGTGTATCTGAAACGCGGCAAGAGCCCATGCATTCCCAGTTAGCTACAAGCATCTTGGTTATCAATAAACAAAATCCAAGGAAATGTGGGCAGGATTAGATAAGTGGGCGTGCCACTACCCATACAAAGACATAATTGTTTTCTGTATATTTTGAACACGGCAAGAGCCAAAGCTTCCAAGTTAGGTGCAATGATCTTGGTTATTGATACACAACATTCGGAAAAAGGTGGGCGGTAGTGGAGAAGTTGGCGTGGTACAAAATATATTTATTTATCAGCCCAATTATGAATAAAAATTCCCCGGAAGTTTTTTCCCTTCTCCCATTTTTACAATTGAATTAACATAAATGGGACAAAGGAGAAAACTTCCGGGGAATTTTTATTCATATTTGGGCAGTATATCTAAGAAACAGTAAGCGAATATTCTTCAAATTTGGTGCACATAGCTGGGCTATCAATACACAACCTCTGTAAAAGGCGAGATTGAAGAATTGGGCATGGCACTTTTCATAGAAGAACGGCCAGAGCCACAGTTTACAAATTACGTACAAGCATCTAGGTTATCATAACACGACCTCCGATAAAATGTGGACGGGATTGGAGGATAGGGCCTGGCATTTATTTCTATATTAAGAATAGTATTAATATAAATTTCCGTTTTCACCGCACCAAAGCGAAGGGCATCTAACATTCAACAAAGCCGAGTAAGAAATTCAACTTGTTCTCTTTTGTCTTTGATAAAAAAAAAAAAAAATTATAATGCAACAATTTTATTTGTTCTGCATTAAATATTCCATTTTTTCAAGTTTTATTGTTATTTTAACATGTCCCCAGGCAATGGGTCAGTAAAGCGTATAATTATGGTGTTTTGTATTCCCTAAATTGTTGGCAATTGAAGGCCATAAAACTTTTTGTTGATAGAAAATATACCATTATTTTTTTTTGTTTCTTTTTAGTTTTTCACACAAATATAATTTAATAGTTTCACAAAGTGTGATACAATTGCCACTATATTCTTTATTTCTCTAACAACTTCTTTTATATTTGTCATTATTTGTTAAAATGGTTTTTTCTTTCTCTCCCTTTTTTATGGGTTTATTTTAATGATCTATTATACATTTCTATATTTCATATTTCTCCTGCTTTCAAAGGAAAATAATGCAGAAAATAGAAAAAAAGAAGCAAAACCAAAAGCTACTCGTTGCCAAGTTTTTCTTAATAAATCTTCCAAAGTCTATTTTTGGTTCAGAGACTGTGCTAAGTGAAGGGCTCAAAAACCATTAAAACGTGGCTGACTTCATAAAGAGCAGTAATATGTTGGTTAGATTTTTTGCAGGCTGCAGAAAAGGGAAAATTTAAGGGAGTGAGAAAAATCTCCAGCAGCTGCTGTCAAAGCCTCATGACAGATGGTGTTAAATGTAATAATTTGCAATTTACCACAGATATGTAGATACATTTGTTTGACAATATGGATTTCGCTGCAGTATAATATTTTTAAACAAAATAAATTAATTGCATTTCTATTCTGCGTTTGAGTCCTACATACTGTTGTGCTACCGCTATTGTTGCTAATGTGTCAGTCTTTATCACGATATTCTTAATATTTGGTAACAACAGTTATTTCGAATAACATACGCTTTTTCTCCTCATTCCTCAAGAAACACAGCGATGAAAAGTTTACCACAGGAACAAGTTTGATATAAAAAGCGCTTTTAAAGAAAATTTATCACAGTGATGAGTTGTATAAAAACAACATTATCACTTTCATACGTTTTTTAAAAAACATTGATCACAAATTGTTCTTTCGAAAATTTATCACAGTGAAAGGTCTGGGAAAAAAATATTTTCGTAAAAGCAAATTAACCACACTAGAATGTTTTATAAAGAAAATATATCACTGTGATATATTTTCATTAAACAACTTATCACTGAGGTACATGTTAATTGAACAACACTATAACAGTGGTATATTTTCTAACTAAAACGTACCACAGTAATAAGTTGTTAAAAGAAAGTTTAATATTGGTAAAAACTTTTAGAAGGCAAATTTATCACTGTGATAAGATTCTACAAAAATTCAACTTTTCTGCAAAAAGTAAATTTTTTCACAAATTGCCACGTTGCATGATACATTTTCTACAAAAATTTAAGTAAAGATATACTCACTGTTTATAGTTGTTGTTTTTGTTTATACTTTAATATGGATACAAGGAAAGCTGTTGCTTATAATTCTTATTCGCTTAACAGTTTTATTTGTATAATATCTTTAGTTTTTCTAAAATCTTTGGATGAAGTTTCCTGACAAACTGGCCTAAGCAACCGCTGAAATGCGCATAGCTTATCCCATCAAAAATAAATTTCAGTTTATCAATAGTATGAAATGGGAATTTAGCACATTTAAAGCAAATCTTGTTGATTAATTTTTGAAACCCAAGAAAAACTTTGATAATCTATTAAATTAAAAATTTTTGTATTCCCAGAAAATTACGCTCAAAATTTTATATAAAAAATGTATCAGTGATATGTTTTCTAAAAACAAATAGCAACAGTGGTATGTTTTTTCAACTAAAACGTATCACAGTGATAGTTTGTTAAATAAATTCATCACAGTGATAGGTTTTTAATGGAATGAATAATACTTGGCTTTTAAAAAACATGTACCATTTTAAATATTAAAAAAAAAAAAAAAAAAAAAAATTATCAGTAGATAAACAGCTTTCGAAAGAAAATGTATCACAGTGATAAAATTTCACAAAAAGTAAACTTTTCCACATAAAGTTAATTTTTCACATTTTGCACAGTGATAAATTTTCTCTACACAATTTATCAGTGATATGTTTTCTAAAAACAAATCGCAACAGTGGTATTTTTTCCAAATAAAACGTACCACAGTGATAACTTAAAATTTTTTCCCCCAAAAGGTTATTTATTGTAACCCAATAATCTCGTTTCCACCAAAAAAAAATCTCTATTTCAAAGAAATTTCACAAATAAAAAAAACATTTATTTTTTTAAATTATTCACAACCTTTTTAAAAAATTACTTTTTGTGAAAAATTCAAGTTTTTCGATTAAAAAAACCATTAATTTTTTTCTCAACAAAGTCACCGGCTTCCAAAAAAATATTTATCCAAAACCAATATGTATTAAAAAAGTGACTTCTGTATTAAAACAATGCAACAATAGAAAAAACAACAGGCATTTTGTTGCTAGAATTGAGACGGCAAATTATTAAAAAATGTAAATAAACAAAAGAAAGGCAGCAAACGTCACACCACGAAAAAAATCACTGCAAAGAGCTGCGCTTGTGAGATCACTTTATTAGTACATTCTTATCCAAAAAAAAAAAAAAATAGAACAAATGTTCTTTCTATTTCCTTAAAGGAAAATTTTCTTCACTTACGAAAATGTTACTTTTTCTCCCAAAAAAGTAAAATTTTCCCCAAAAAAAAATTCAATTTTCAATTAAATTTTAAGGGACATAAAAAAATTAACATTTCGCCCAAAAAATTTTTACCCAAAAAAAAGGTAACGTTTTATCCACGAAACTCTCTTTTGCAAAAATGTGACTGTTTTTATATTACAAAAACGACAACCGTAATAAGGCTGAATAGGTTTTTTTTTTGCACAAAAAGTCCCTATTCCTAAATAAGCCACTTTTCCAAAAAAAATATTCACTCTTATCTTGGTTTGCGAATTTAAAATACGCCTGTGACTGTCTCTTTAATCTTTTGCCAATCAGTCGCAGGCGTATTTTAAATTAACCGAGATGCTAATGATGTTTTCATTTCTACAAAAAAATGTGCCTTTTTTTTAAAAAAAAATTCAATTTGGTGTCTTTTTCTTAAAAATTTTGCTCCCGAAAAGGGTGGCTTGTTTTATGCTAAAAAAACTCATGCTTTTCGGGAGCGAAATTAATATAAGACTCTCGTCCTTATTTGCCTTTAAAATCTTTTTTAATGAAAATGATTTTGTTAAAATTTCATTGAGCTTTAACAATGTTATTTACATATGTAAAGTTGTTCTAAAAAGTTCTGACTTCAAAATTTTTAAAGCAGACTCTCTTAAAATTTTCTTAATTTTAAAAATATTAGAAAATTTTTTATTCCGAAAAATTTTTGGAGTCGCGAGTTTTTGTGAGTAATTCGACTCCGACTCCGGTATAAAAACCTTGACTCCGACTCCACAGAACGCCTTGATATTCAAGAAATTTGTACAAAATATGAAAACTGTAGTTGTTGCGGATTTTCGGATACATGGAAACCAAATTGCCTTTGTGTGGGGGAGACGCCACGCCCACTTATCCAAAAACCCTGAATTTTTTACGGATTTTGTGCATTGCATACTTAGCTATGTCTACTTAATTTGGCCAATTTTTTTCCTGCCTTAATGTATTTTAAGGAAATATTTTTTTATGCCACGCCCACTACACCAATTCTTTTTTTTAAACAGATATCATGCATTGACATCGAAGCTATTTGTATAAAATTTGGAAACTTTTATTCCTACGATTCTTCAGTTATACTTTGTCTTTATATAAGAGGTGCCACTTCCACTTCTCTAATCCTTCTCACATTTTATCAGATGTTGTGTATTGACAAGCAAGATGCCCGTTTCAAAACTTTGACATTTGCCGTTATCCAGATAAAGAGAAATCTATAAAGTCCTTGTATGGGAAGTGCCACGCCCACTTCTTAAACCTTGCCCATTTTTTTAGATAGGCTGTTTATTGATAACCCAGTAACGTTTAAAAAATTTAGTCAATTTTTCTCTCATCGCACCGTTTTAACCTATTTTGTGGCACGCCCACATCTACAATCCCGCCCATATCTAGTCAGATGTTATGTATTGATAACTATGATATTTGTACCAAATTCGGCAACTTTTGTTCTTGACGTTTTCCAGATACACAGAAATTCATATACAATTTGTATGGAAAGTGCCACACCCACTTAAAATAATAAATAACCTTCCCACTGGTGCATATCATTTTATCGCGATCGGGTAAGCGGTTTGGCCGCTCATAACACACGAACACACAAATATTAATAAGATTAACAGCCAGGCCCAGGACGGCGACAAGAACATTTCTTTCGTATAATTTTATTAAAAACAAAAGCAAATTTTAGTTTTTTATTATGGTTTTCATTTATAAATATGCGAAAAAAAATATTCTGGCCGACATTGTGGGCCTGGCAGAAAATTTTTTAATTTTTTCAAACAACTCCTAACAACTCCTTTGAATATGTTTTGCCTTTTAATGAAAATTGTTTCGTTTATTCGTTGTAAGTAGTCTTAAGCTCTTGTGTTGCCTTTAAAAAGGCTTTAATTTATGTTTGTATTGTAATTAAAATTTACCAATTTTCCCATACTTAATAAGGAATTTTATTTTATTTTAGTTTTAATTAATTATGACAATTTCCACAACTTTTCTTTGAAAATATTTAATGCCATCAATACTCTTACCTTAAAATGCTAACAATCCTTAAGAATTTTTCTAAAAACTTTAGCTAATTTGTCCTTATTTTCCTAGTTGATTTTCCTTTAAGTCTAACAATTTCAGTTAAACGTCAAAAATACTCGAAAACTTTTGCTGTGCTAAAACACCGAGAAAGAAAGTGGCTTTTATCTCGACTGTTAATTAGAATGATGATGGTGCTGATGGCAAACGCAGAAGAGGTGGCTGTTGTTTTAGTGAAGTGATGATGGGCAAACACAAATTTTAAATATTTTCCTTAACTCCAAATCAAATCGAAGCGTTTGCTATCTATATGATGTATAAACAAATACGTCAGTCCGTCTGTGTGTGTGTGTGTGTTTATTAAACTAAACTAAGCAAAAGTCATCATCATCATCTTCATAAAAAGGCATCATTTACACTCATTGAAGCTTTTAAAGTGCCTCTAGTTTTATTTTTTAACAGATAAAGTACACTTTTTCCAAAATAAAAAAATAAAGAAAAGTTTTTCCAATTTCTTTCTTTTTCTGTTTGCTTTTCCCCATTTTTAGAAAAAATGTTGGTCTTAAATAATTCATTCTGATTTTTTTTAGTTGTTGCTCAAAATTCTCTTGTTTAACACTGAAAACTAACTCAGCTTGTTTGTTATTGTCATTCGTCGTTAGAAGAGACAAAGAATTTTCTTGGTATGTGGGTTTGAAATGTACAAAGCGAGGCAGTGTGTGTAAGTAAGTTTAAGTAGCACGTAAGTAGTGTAGTATTGTATGTGTGTGAGTATTAGTGTTGGAAAAATAATCACAATACAGAAATGCTGAACAGTTTGGAAAATTGTTTTCTTAAATGATCGCATCATTAATCATTCAGTGTCAAGGATTTGGTGATTTTTTTTTGCTGGTTTATTTTATTCCAAAAGAATTTTCTATTTGTCAGCAGAAATAAAAAAAATTGTTTTAAACAAAAATTATACTTAAAAAAAAATCGATAAATTAAATTTATTTATGTGAACTAAAACACAAATAAAACGCGAATGATTACTGCACAATAACTGGAACAAGAACTAGAAATTCTTTGAAGAACACTACTTCAACCTGAACCAAAACTTTTACCAAAAACTGGACTAAAACCTGACCCTGAACTTGGACAAAAATCCAAACTATTAAATTAACTTGATCCTAAACAAAAATCTAACCTGTAACCTCAACTTGCACAGGATGACCATTAAATTACTAGCTAAAAAGAGCCATGCTTTTGTTGACTGTGTGGCAAGTTGGAATCACATATCGTCCAGGTTCATATTCTCAATTTCTGGCCACAACAAGTCCGTTTTCATCTCGCGATAGCGAACACCATTCACGGTTACTGGTTGGCCGACCTCATTTTCGAAGAAGCGAGGCGCGATGTCGCCGCCATCCCATAAACCGCACCAAACAGTCACTTTATGTAGATGAATCGGCTCTAAAACAATAACTTGTGGATTCTCATTTGCCCAAATGCGGCAATTCTGCTTGTAAACAAATCCACCGAGCTGAAAATGTGCCTCACGAAGTGAAGAACTCCGATTTCCGTAAAAGGCTTCAAAACTCTAAACGCGCTGTGTACCTCTCCATGGTTGAATTAGTCAAAAACTGAAACAAAGAAATGTCAAATAAAGTTGGGCAAAAACCTTGACGTAACATCGTGCATTATGGTTGGACCACCTTTAGATTAATTTTTTAAGTATTTCTTTGTAAATCTTTAATCAAAAGACTCATGACAAAACCAAGAATCAAAGCTGCTTAACTTTAATTCGAACGAGAGCATCATATCGAAATTTTATAGATGTTCAAAATGAACAAGACCGGAACAAGGAAGGGGTTTGAATAGCTTATAACTTTTTTATTATAATTTTTTTTGTCTTTTCTTTTCAGTATTTTGTAAAGAAGACTTGGGGAATTGAAAATGGAGCAATACTCAATTAAACAACGTGCCCAAATTGTTGAGCTTTATTTTTTAAAACAATCATAATTTTATTAATAATTCAATAATGAGCGACGAAGCCCATTTCCAATTAAGTGGGTCCGTTGAAAAGCCAAACTGCAGGATATGGGCTACGGAAAATACGAGATTAGTTTAACAGCGAGAATTACACCCACCTAAGTGTACGGCTTGGTGGGGTGTTTCATCGGAAAGGATAATTTGTCAATGTTGGAAAATTTTTCAAGGCCAGCCGAGGAAAACCATCCGCAAGTATGGTTCCAACAAGATGGAGCCACAGCGCACACTGCAAGGGACACAATGGCTCTTTTACGGGACATCTTTGGTGAACGAATTATTTTGCGTACAAGTGATTCTAATCGGCCTCCGCGTTTACCGGATTTAACCGCCCCAGACTGTTTTCTTTGGAGTTATTTGAAAGAAAAGGTCTACATTAATAAGCCTAGAACCATCCAGCAATTAAAAAGCAATAAACGCGACGAAATAAACCACATAACACCCGAAGTTTGGCGAAAGATTATGGAAAATGTGTTGGGAAGAGCAAGAATTTGAGAAGCAGAAAATGGCCACCAATAAAAATATTCCCCATTTATATACTGTAGTAAAAAAAAAAATTAATAATTATTTCTTAAATAAAAAGTAATAACAAATTCAAGCACCTTCGTTAATTTTGGTCCACCCTATATAACCTAAAAAGTTTTCATTAAACCAAATTTCAATAAATTTTATGAATATTTTATATTTTTTTGGTTCGTTATTCGTTTAACTTCATTTAAATCTTGCATTATCCTAAAATTTCTGCCAACAGTTTAATGCCTGCAGTCTGTTCTGCAGATGTCCAACCATATCCACTAACCATCAACTTTGTTTTCTGTAACAGTTTTAGTTACTTGGGGGTAAATTTAGGGTACCAGATTAAAGAAAAAAGGCCTGTTCTTTTTTTTTTTGGTTAACTAAGAGCTACCAAAATTTGCACACATTTAAAAACACAGCTCAAATGTTTGAGGTTTGCAAAGTCTACTTTTAGGCTCTGCTAACTAGAAAAGCAAACTTATACATCTGTATTAAAAAAGTCTTTACTACCTGGTTTTTTTTTAAACCTAACAAAATATTACTAGAAAATTAGCTTAAATTTTTAGTTTTTTATTTTAAGTGTTTGTGGCAAAATTAGAAAATAAAAAAAAACTACATTCATTTATGTGCTTTATACTTAAATAATTTAAATTTCAATTTACTTATTGAAATATCATTCAACTGCGTAGCTGCAGCAAAAACTATTTCATGCCTTTTATGAAAATTCTAATTTTAAGCATAACTCTAGCAGCAACGACATGATACAACAGGAGTGAACACACACCTTTGCGTATGATTAACATTTTCTGTTGTTTTTTTCCGTTCTGTTTCATATTTCTTTTTCGCCTTTTCATAAATATTAAGTCATCGAAATAAAATATGTAACATTTATTACTTCAGCATATCATTGTTTCATTTCTCCCCTCTCACGCTCCACTCTCTCCGGGTGTTATTCTTGCTTCTGTGTTATTTTTCGCTTAAAATACATGGCCATATGTCTGCGTTTTTAACTGTCGCAATATTTTTTCAGAAAAATTCTCTAGTTTTTTTTTTTTATTTCATATCTCTGTGTGACTATAATGACAATAAAAATTCCTGACATTTGTTATTTTGCGTTATTTTTTTTTTGTTTCATTTTATTTTCTTTTTTTCTTGGAGAAATTTTTGGTGCGTTTTTTGCTTTATTTGTAAAATATTTTTTTATGTGTGAAATAAAAAAAAAAATAGTATTTTTAATGTGACTTTGTGCGTTCAAGTTTTTCATTTTCGAGTTGAAGTGTTTAATATTTTTTTATGTTAATTTTGTCTTTTGTATAATCTCGTTTTGTAAAGCTCATATTTTTTTAATGTGACACAAAACTTGATGTCTTTGTAGTGTAATTTGTTTTTGTGCTGCTGTATCTTTGTTTATGATTATAATATATTTTTATTATGTTCCAATGCATGTACGTAATAAACAATGTATATTTTGTAAATGATGACATAAATGATAATTTATGGGTTTTTTTTTATATTTAATGTAAACTACAAATTCTGGGAGATTAAGTGGCAGTGACTAATTTGCCATATACATACATAGAAATATTATTAGATAAACTAAAATTTCGAAATAATGTCACATATACTTATTTAAAAGAATTGTGTCCTAGAAACGAATGCCTTGATAAAATGATTTTCATAACAGCAGGGAGTTCGTGGCTTTTCAGTTCTATTTCAGTTTCCGTTTATTTCTACACTCAAAAGAAAAATCAATTCATCCGTACTCTCAATCAATCCGAAGCGGTATTAACGGATTTTCTTGAATCAAGTACAGAAAGATTGATTCAACTTATCCAGATTTAACCCAGAATTCGTAATTGAAATAAACCGAAAATGAGATTGATTTAAGTAAAACTTAGAATGAATCAATCTGAAAATGCACTTGATTTAAGAATTATAAAGTTGATTTAATACCGAATTCGTGCTTGAAAGAAACCATAAAAGAAATTAGAAAGAAAAAATTATTATGATTGATTTATTGACTCTGTTGTACGAGATATAAAATGATAAAACACCAACATCATGCCAGATAAGGTTTTTACTTTAGAAATCTAATGTGCATATTTAACCAAAAATATAAACTAAATGAGAAGCAAGAGTTCCAATTTACTTTGTACTCCTTCGTGGTACACATGAGTATGGCCAGGACTTTTTTCAATGAGTATAGAAAATCAAAACATGCGTAAGCTGGAGCATTAAACGCAACAAGAAGTTAAATCTTTTTTTTTAATTGATTTAAGAATTTTGTACTTATTTCAAGAAATTCCGGGGTGGATTTTCGAGCACGACTCGTTCTTTTAGTAATCATAAAATACTTGATTTACACCGAGTGTTTTTCTTTCTTTCAATTCTAGTTTAATTCTAGTTCAGTTTTAATTCAGTTCTAGTTCAGTTCTAGTTCAGTTCTTGTTCAGGTCTAGTTCAGTTCTAAGTAAGTTCTAGTTCAATTTTAATTCCGTTCTCGTTCAGTTCCAGTTTAGGTCTACTTCAGTTTTAATTCAGTTCTAGTTTAGTTCTAGTTAAGTTCTAGTTCAGTTCAAGTTTATTTCTAGTTCAGTTTTAATTCAGTTCTAGTTCAGTTTTAGTTCAGTTCTAGTTCAGTTCCAGCTCAGCTCCAGTTTCTTTCCGGTTCAGTTCTATTTTAGTACTAGTTAAAGATTATTTCTAGTTCTGTTTTATTTCATTACTAAATCAGTTCCAGTTTGGATCTACTTATGTTAAACTTTAAATAAATTTAATCTTCGGCAAAAGCTTTCCTGACGCAGGTGTTGATTTGGAAAATATCTTCTTGATTGTTTATCTGTCCTCATCTAAACTCTACAGTAACTTTGTTTGCTTCCCAAAAAAAATCCTTAATTGCATTTAAATGTAACAAATTTTGTTTTACTTTTTAACATTCTCTGTTTGTAAAAATGTATTTACTGCAAACCTTATTTACAATATTTTTTATTTTGTTGATTACAATTCAACAAATCAAATTGAGTTTAATTTTTATTTTTCTTTTATTTTTTCAGGAGTTGTAGAAGGGATTTTCGTTTGTGATATGTAGTTTATACGATCTCCTTTCCACCTTAAGTTTTATTGCAATTAAAACCGCATTTGTATGCCACAGCACAACTTGCCAATTAAAAAAGCACAAAACCATTTGCATTTCATAACCCACACCTTGAACCACGACTCGTTGAGCAGTAGGAAGTAGAGCATAGCAACACAATGCGATCTACGAACTCTTCAACCCACACACAGATATTTAGGCACTACTAGACTCCCAAGGCTGGGGATTTTCCAGTTTTACTACATTTATTTTATTTCTCTCTGTATTTCTGTTTCCTTATTTTTTTTGTTTAATATTCCCTTGTTTGGTTTCTGTTGTTTTTTTTTGCAACTCTTTTTTTGTGAAAAATGTTAATTTTTATACTTTTCATAGCCGAAGGAAATAAAAATGACAACTTTTGAGTATTGAGGGTTCAAACAGGGGACAAGCATGTACATGGCAAAGCACGGACAGAAAAGCAGAAGATGGGTCATGAAAAAAAGAGGAAACAGAACAAGATAAACACACGAGAGTTCTGTACATGTTCAGAAAAAAAATGTCAAACATGTTGTGGTAATTAAAAATCCAATAACCTCAAATGTATATCTGGAAAAACGAACATCTGTAAACCCTTAAAATAAAATAAAAAGACTAGCCAAAAAAATTTGTTAATACCAACAAAATAATTAAGAACTTTACATTTACTGGGACTTTAAAAGGACTAACTTACTAATTCCTTACGTGGACTCAATTACTCTCTATGCGTATGATTAATATTAATAAAGACTTATTGTCCCTGAATGTCATAGCAAACGCACCTGCTCATAAATATTCAAGAAAGTTAAGGAATAATAACAATAATTCATAGAAAATTTGTTTTATTAGCCTATTAGAAACCTGAAATATATTTATAAATAAGGCCGTTAGGATTTAACAATAAAATATTAAGTTGACTGTAGACAAAAATGATTTCAAGCGTAGAGAGTTTTCATCCAATAAAGTGGACACTTTACCACAAATAAAAGTACAGAATAAAGACAACACGAAAGATTACTTAGAATTTAAACTAAACTAAATTAGACAAGATAGAATACATGATATACAGTGGTGGTCAATTATTTGGGAAAACATTGCAAATTACAAAACAGGTCATGTTTGCTATTTACACATTCTGCTAAGCCACTGTAAATTAAAATAAAAAATTCTTTGGTGTGAAGAATCCAAGTTTAATTTATTTGGTTTACATGGCAAAATGTATGTCCGACGTCCACCAAACCAAAAACTTAATCCTCGCTATACTTTAAAAACCGTACAGCATGGTGGAGGGAATATTATGGTTTGGGCGGCATTTTTTTTTGCTACGGTGTTGGACCCATTTGACGCATAATGGAACGCATGGATTAAAACCTGTATAAAGGCGGTTTGGCTAATACAATGAAGCCTTATGTTATGGAAGCTATGCCAAACTATTTTATGCAGGATAATGATCCGAAACACACTGTTAAGAGCGTGAAGCAGTAGTTTTTGTCTGAAAATGTTGATGCTTTAGTTTGGCCAGCACAAAGACCGGATCTGAAGCCAATAGAAAATCTTTGGGCAAATGTTGAGAGAGCTTTGGAGATGAAAACTAATAAAAGCAGAGATGAATTTGTACGAAATGTAGAAGTAATATGGAACAATAATTCCGTTGAACGATGTCGCGCTTTTGCTGAAAGCCTTCCAAGGAGATTAGATCTAAAGGGTTACCAACGAAATATTAATTTTTATCATATTTTTAAATGAATGTAGCTAATTTTGCTAAGAATTTTGTTAACTGTTACAAAAAAAAAAGAACAATTTGTCCTTATTTATATGTCAAGTTAAAAGGAAGTAAAATTTATAATTTGAGTTAATATAACGACTAATAGCAAAAATGATGTAACCAACAACATTTTAGATTTTTGTTTTTTGATAAAAATCGATAATTTTAAATCATTTGCATCATCTCTTAAAATCTCATATCTTTGAGAAGTAGCGTTACGAAATAAGAGCAAAAGCAATTTGAAACGACAAAAATATTTTAAAAAAAACCTTCTCCTCTAAAATTTTATTTTTGTTGGTTACATCATTTTTGCTATTAGTTCTCGATATTTTTGTTATTGTATTCTTATTTTTTCATTAAGAAATATTATATTTGTTGTAAAATTAAATATGATTTGAAATTTTTTGCTAAGATTTACAAAAACCCGTACAACAGCCATATCAGTATGCAAACAATATTTGTCCCTAAATAGCTGGCCGCCACTGTATTTACTTTGAAGAAGATAAGGGATTTTAAATGGGCATTCCACGCCAAATCGGATGGTTAAATTTTTTATTTTTTTTTTGTATTCTAAAATTGTGTGATATTTCTTTGTACACTTAAAAAAGGCATTCCTAATACATTTTGATTGTTTTTGAAGATTCCTTTACAGGTCTCTTTTTTTAGGTTTTTGTCCATAACTTGCTTTATAACCAAATTGGAATTTTTGTGAAATGTTCATTTTAAGATGTTTTTTACCGAGAATAATACTAAATTTTTTTGGATTAAGATTTTTGGATTTTATATTTTAAATTGTGTTTTTGAAAATTTGCGTATCCTTCGATTTTTTTTTGTATTTGAAATTTCAAACTTCTATCCACCCAACAACTTTTAATCCCCTTCCATAACCCCTATATTTTACGATTTTAAAAAATATTGCAATTTGGACAATTATTAACAGAGCTATGAACAAGGATATTTCGAAGGTTTCAAGTGATCAAATTCAAAGACATTCTTTGCACGTTTTTCTATCATTACAGAGAGGTTACCTTCATATATATATATATTTAAGGGATCGTTCTTTACCCCCAGTTCTTGACAATGGCTCTTTTATAAGAATACAAAGCGGCTGCGAATTCTTAGCGTACTCATATTGTCCAGAACGATTCCAACATATTTTCCAGGATATTTGGTGAAGATCAATGGTTGTCTTTCTATTGCTCTTTTAATCTCACGTTTTTTTTTTACAATCTTCACCAGAGTATGAAAACAAACAAAACATTTCGCAAACGTTTGCAAAATGCACAAAACTATTCAAAATTTTTTAATTGTATTTTACATGTGCAAAACCAAAACAAAAACTTTTCAAGTGTCAAAGAGAGAAAACGAAACAATTGGCTTTCCACTCATGTGCATTTTTTAATTTACCGTTACAATCGTACATCTGAGTACAAAACAAATAGAGAAACGTTTTGTTTGCAGTAATTGATTTAGTTCTTGTTTTGTTTTTGTAGTGGTTTTGTAGTTGTTTGACTATAAAAGTCAAAATAAGCATTAATAAAAACGAAAAAAAACTAAAAACCTCTCTATTTATTTCACTTAGAAACAATAGTGTAAATGAGTAAATTTTATAATGAGTAAATCAATTACCAAACGTTTGTCAAACGTTTTTTCTCTGAATGTTTCAATATTGTTCTTACTCTTTTCTTTTCCAGCTGTGTACGTTTATATTAATGTACAATTTGCGCTCTCGAGCAAAAGCAATACAAAACAAAATGGCGCAATCATTCTCATTGTTTTGGTTTTGTTTTTGTTTTACTCACTGCAAAGAACAAAACAAAACGAAAGCAAACGTTTCGTTTTGTTTGTTTTCGTACTCTGATCTTCACATTTACCGCAATAGCTACAGGTTAGAGGACCTCTCCTTGGGAAGTTCCAATTTTAACAAAACATTGGATAGTAGAGAAGGTAGTTTCCCTTGGCGAGCGTCGATTCCTAATTCACATACGAAATTTATTTTCCACTCAAAGGCTTGATAACATAGAAATACTTAAGATGACGCTCACTTAACACTTGAGTAAAGACTGGCCTATAAATTAGACTGAAGACTGGGCAAAAGACTAAGCAAGTCTCTTAAATATTACAAATCCAGTTTGGTTAAACGACGAAGTAAACGACACAAGCAGTTTGACAACGACAATACATCCAGCCCTATTTGCGATTATATCGTAAGCGACAAAAGGCAAATTTTACAGGAGATGGTTTTTACTATTTTTTCTTAAGCAATGCAATTCTTTATATGGATTAAGATGGGCTTTTTCTCCTCAATGGTAAAAATTTTATGTTTTTGAGTTTGTTCGTCATTGTTACGAGTACTTATACAATATTTGCAATAAAAAACCAAAATTTGAATAAATCGTCGCTTACGATATAATCGCAAATGAAGCTCGATATTGTGTGAACATAAAATTTTTTTTTATTTTAACCCAAACATTTTCCATACTTTTTCATATCTTTGTGTAACCGTTTGTGTGGTGTATTTGGCCCTTCAGTGTGTATAAAAAATTACTTGTTTGTGAGTTTTGCTGACAAAAATGTTACATTTCCTTAAGTACTTGAGTTTTTTCATAACCATTGCATTGTGATTTCGTCAGCATTAAAAGTACTTTTGAGATTTTTTTTTATTAATTTCTTAAAAGTTTGTTGTCGAATGCATATTTGTATGCTCATACAAATAAACTTTCTTCTTATGACAGCGTAAGTGCACCACATAATGCAAATGCATAATGTACTTGAATTTTTTTTGCGGCAAAACGACAAACCATCTAAACAAAAATAATGAAAGTGAAAAATAAATGCAATTCATAAGTAGATGAACACGTTACCAGTGGCATCACCAGGGAATTGAGGAGAGACAGAAACGAGTTTCCTAAACAATGTTGGAAACATGTACGAAAAATATTGTTACACAACAACAAATTTCTGTTGCAAATGTGTTGTCACCCAACATATAAAACAAATATTCAGCTATCATCATTATCGTCATAGTCGTAGTCATCATCTTTCTCGTCAGAAACATCAACTGTGGCAACTACATGGTATGCGACAGTAGTCAGTCATAAGAGTTGCTGCAGCTCAAGCCAACAACAATTGCATTATGCCACACTGTGATTGTCGTTTCAAATTAATCGCAAAATTTTATGCACGACTGCAGAACGCAATGCATAAATCTTGGCAATATTATGAAATGAAATGCATGTCGGTTGTACTCGTACGAGGACGCTGCTGACTGAATTGTTTAACAGACTTTTTGATACAATATTTTTTCGGTAGTTTGTTGGGATATTGTTATTCATTCATCTCGGGAGAAGAATGTTAAGCATGTAGTGCAGTCATATACGCAGTAGCAGCAGCAAGAGCAGCAGTAAAAAATATAAATGACACTTTTTACAACATTTCATTCACCACATTTTTTTCCATTAATTCCTTGAGCTTTTTTCACTTACATAAATAAGGAAAAAAAGAGTATGCAAATTTTCCTAATGCCCAGAACGAAGTTAAGTTTTATGGTGATTTTTCATGAAAGGATTTTTAAGCAATTTGCTGAATTTTATCAGTCAAAACGAAAAAAAACGAGGTAACAATATTCAATAGAATTTGTTTAAACAAAATTAAATTATGCATAAAAAAAACAGTGATAAATTCCAACAGAAATTTTATCTCAATAATAAAAAATTCTATCGAAGTGATAAATTGTTTATAGAAATTTCAAAACATTCAGCCATATTCCGGTTGTCGTTATCGACAGTGTCGTTTTTTGTAGAAGATTAAAGAACACAGGCTGTGTATCACTTTAATCTTTTATCTATTGCTTAATTTTCTTTAGAATTTCTATCACATGATTAAATCTTTAATGGAAATTCTAAAACTAAATTAAATTTTTGTCGAAATTCTTTAACAGGTATAATTTATCCATAGAAAGAATATTATAGAAATAAAATTTCTAAAGATAATTTATTTCAATAATCACTGTGTTATTTATAATAACTTAATTTTATCTGTGAAAAGTTTTTCTTTTGAAAATGTAACAATGTGATATATTTTCTATATATTTTATCACTGTGATATGTTTTCTATAGAAATTGTATCACTGTGATATGTTTTCTATAGAAAATGTATCACTGTGATAAGTTTCCTATAAAAAATTCATCACTGTGACAAGTTTTCTATACAAAACTTGTCACAGTAATATTTCTATGGAAAATTTAACAGAGTGATATGTTTTCTATAGATGATTTGCCGTTGTGAGATGCTTTCTATAGAAAACTTTCACTTTAATTTGTTTTCTGAAGAAAATTTTGCACTGTTTTCCATAGAAAATTTTTCAGTGTGATATGTTTTCTATAGAAAATTACTGTGATAAGTTTTCTATAGAAAATGTATCACTGTTGTATTTTTTCCATACAAAATTTATCACTGACATGTTTTCTATAGAAAATGCATCACTGTGATCTGTTTTCTATAGAAATTTGTTGGGGAATATAAGAAGAGATAAACTCACTGTTTAGTGTTGGTGATTTGTTTATTGCAAGTAGAATTTTTAGTGTTTATAATTCTTATTCGCTTTACAGTTTTTTTGATAATCTTTTTGGCTTTTCTTAAATCTTTGGAAAAGGTTTTCTGATGCTCTGGCCTATGCAACTAGTAAAATGCGTAAAGAAACTAGCTTTCCCTCAACAATAAAATTCAATGTTTTTATCAAAAATAAAATTTGGGAATTTACCACGTCATAGAAATATCTAATTAAATAAGAAAATTTATCACTTTTATATGTTTTTCACTGGTATGTTTTCTATAGAAATTGTTTCACTTTGATATGTTTTTTATAGAAAATGTATCACTCTGATATGTTTATTTAAAGAAAATTTATCACTGTGATATTAATAATATACAAGTGATACTAAGATATATTTTCTGTAGAAACTTCATCATTATAATATGTTTTATAAAGAAAAATTATCACTGTGATAAGTTTTCAAAGAAAAATTAAAAATTTGTCCCTTTGCTAGCATTTTTATAGAAAATTAATCGCTGTAATAGAAGTTTCATGTGCTAGAATTTCTAATAAAACCTTATCAAAGTGATAAATTTGTCAAAGGGATCCTATTTAAGTGATCAATTTTTTATAGAAAACTAGCTGACCAGGTCCGCGTTGCTGGCCCTAAGCAATCATTAGTGTTGCATTGCCACACGATTTAAATTGAGCATTTAACGAAATTTACGGCCTTTAAAATAAAAATCCATGGAATACCTATCATAAAGTTTTTTTACAAAATAACTTACATATGGTGTAAATATGGGCTTAATCAAAAAAGAAACGCATGTATTTAAAGCAAATTGGAAATTATAGTTATTTATTACTTCATCTTAAGGCCAGCGCATAGACAATGTTTTTTGTTTTTTTTATTTGGTGTAAAGAGCCGTTTTCTGATTTTAGGTAAATCGAAAAAAGCGGGCGGGGCAAAATTTTCTTTCCGTAAAAACCTAAGTTGGACCATGGCGATAATTTTAAAGAAAAAATCGTCCAAATCGGTCAAGCCGTTCTCAAATTATGCGCTTAATAGAAAAAGTGGGCGTAAAAGTAGGCGTGGTAAATTTTTTTCGATGAAAACTTAAAGTTGATTAATACGAACATTTGAAAGAAAAATTAGTCAACTTGATGGAGCCGTTTTCTGATTTTAGGTTAATCGAAAAAAGTGGGCGTAAAAGTGGGCGGGGCAAAATTTTCTTTCCGTAAAAACCTAAGTTGGACCATGGCGATCATTTTAAGGAAAAAATCGTTCAAATCGGTCAAGCCGTTCTCAATTTATGCGCTTAATAGAAAAAGAGGGCGTAAAAGTAGGCGTGGTAAATTTTTTTTCGATGAAAACTTAAAGTTGATTAATACGAACATTTGAAAGAAAAATGTGTATTAGGTTGGATAGATTTTTTTCGTTAGGTCGAACCGAAATTTAAACTTTTTTTTTTCAAATGTTGAATTTTTTCAGGAAAAAAATCATAACTGGAGAATGGCTAGACCGATTTTTGATTTCAAAATCAACTAACCATCATCACTCCTCCCTGTACCTTCCCTAAAAATTTTATGGCAATCGGTCGAGCCGTTCTCGAGTTATGGAGTGACAATCAAAATGTACACTTCTTTTTATATATATAGATAGATTTCTATAGAAATCACAGCGCAGTGATAAAGTTTCTTTTAATGTGATACATTTTCTATACAAAACCTTTCTCAGTTATAAATTACCACTTAAAAAAACTATATATAAATATATAAAAATCCTTGCACTGTGATAAAATTTCTATTAGAATTCTATTAAAGTTATATATTTATTTTTAATCTTTTTGTGTAATATTTTCTTTTTTAATGAAAATTTATTTTAAATTTTTTAATAAAAAATTATTGCTTCCATTAAAACTGTTGCGAAAGTTTTATTATTCTTTAAATACCACTTTAAATACTTGTATTTCCATGAAAGACTTTGTTGTTTGCTTGTCTTCAAATTCAGTTTTTATTTATTCATTTTTATTTGCCTTGTTATTTTTTATATTTGTATTTATTGCTGTCTCAAAACACCTAAAGTTATTAACTTTAGGCATTTATTGTCAGTTAAATTTCTTTTTATTTTCATAATTTTTTATTTCATTTCTTTTGCAAACCGAAAGAATCGTATTCTTTAACGAATTCCCAAATGAACAAAGTTTATTTCTAAAAAAAAAAAACAAAATTATATGTGTTCATTTATAAAATATGAAAAATTTTGCTGGAAAAATATGGTGTAGCAGACAGAAAACGAGAAAATCATATCAACATTTTGCAACAACAAATTTTAACAGAAAAAATAAAGTCATAAATCTTTTCTCTTCCCTCCTTTTTTTTTAAATCTAATAAAAAAAGTAAACGTGTGAAAAACTTTACAAATTTGTATTCTCTTATAAAGCAAAAAAATATTGCAGTAAAAGGATAAAAAAAACTTTTTTTTGTAACCAAGCCTAAAATTAGGCAATAGAATTTTTATTTTTAGATATGCCCTAAAATAGACAATAATACGAACACTTTATAAATACTTGCTGCATTGTTCGCATATGTTTTCCTATTTCTACATAAGAATTTAATTCTACTTGCACAATTCTTTCATATTTCAATTGTGCCTGCACATTATTCTTCTCTTTTCATGTGGGAGCACGCGAGCAAAAATTAAAACTACTTCATATTTTGTTATCTTTATATTTATTTCTTTTTTTGTGAAAAAAAGTAGTTTCTTCTATATGTGCTGTCAGATAGTTTGCACTAAAAAAATATTTTTTGCCTGATATCCACTGAAATGCAGAAATTATTTATAGGCCTAGGCCTTCATCTCTCACATGCTTTGCTATTGAAACTTGTTAAATTCATACATGCGTTTTCATGAAGAAAACCTTTTCCGTTTCTTTTTTTCTTGAAAAGTTTAACACAAACGGAATTAGAAAACTCAAACTTGTAGTTCATTTTCCGTTTGAATGCAACCATGCATTCAAAGATTTATTTTTTTTAAATTAAGATAAAAAATATTACAGAAAATTTATTAGAGAGAATGCTATCAGAAATATCACTGTAAGAGAAGATCTATTGAAATGTCACCACTGTGAGACAAATTGTTAAAATTGTTGATAACAAATCGTAAGATATTATAGACAATTTATTTATTATTGTGATAAAAATTTGTAAGATTGTTTATACAAAATTTATCAAGGTGATTGAACTTCTATAGAGAGTGGATTGCTGTGACATAATTTCTAAAAAAATGGATCACAGTAAAGGATTTTCTTTTGAAAATGCATCACTCTTGTAGAATTTCTTTACAAAAAAAATTTAAAATTATTTAAAAAATTTAACTTAAATTTACTCCTCCCAAAGAATGTTCAGAGACTTTATGACCATGATACAATTTAAAAAAAAAACTTATCACAGTGATAGAATTAAAAAAAAAATTTATAGAATTTTTATTAAAAAATTTAATAAAAATGAATTACTTTCAAACACTTTTTTTAGAAACTGAAATACTATGATGGGATTTTCATAGAAAATAACTGTGACAGAATTTCTTTAAAAAACGTATCATTGTGATGTCATTCCTAGAGAAAAATGTATCATTTAATTTATCATTCTCCTTTAACACTTATCACTGTTGCTTTTTTTTTGGAAATTTATCACTGCAGTATGTTAAATAAAGCGTGGTTCAACCAAAACGCACGATGTTAATTAAGTAAAACAAAAATTTTTTAGAGAAATATCTTAATATATTTTTATTATTAACAAAGGATCTATGACAATTATGAGATATCGGCCAAATGATAGACACGACCTCGGTGGCATACCTCTATCCGATGGTCTATATTTTCAATGAATATGAGACATAATTAAGGTTCCATATCGTTAATGTGCCGAATTAGCTCATACTTTTGCTCTTGAATAAGCCAAAAATTATTGACGCACACTTTTTATTTTAAGAAATAAGTTCAACGCTATAAAATCACATGATTGTGGCGGACAATTAATATCGCCACGACTGTCATGGAATTTCTCACGCAAAAGAGCCATTGTTGGGTTGGCTGTGTGGCAAGTGGCGCCATTCTGGTGGAACTGAAAATCGTCCATACCCTCAATTTCTGGTCTTAAGAAGTCCGTTATCATCATGCGATAGGGAACACCGTTCACGGTAACTGTTTGACCGACCTCAATAGCAACGTTTTCCGCAGAACGAACTGGGAGAGCATTCACAGGTCTTTTCACATTTCCTACTGACTCGGTTTGCCGAAATTTGTGGACACATTTGGTCGATTATGCTGACCAAAGAAATTACGGTTGAATACGTCAAATACTGAAACAAAATAATGTCAAATTAAATTGGACAGAAAACTTGAAGTAAATGGGTGTCTCACAAATAGCATCGTTAATTATGGTTGGACCACCCTTTATAACTTTAGATCCCACTCCTGAAATATTCTAATTGTCAGTAGAGGTATCAAAGATTTGGCACAGTTATATTTGAATCTAACTTTTTTTAAGATAGTTAATTACTAATATATATTTTCAAAAGAAGTGATTTGTTTTCTGTAAAAAATTTATCACTTTGAATTCTATAAAAAAAATGTTTTAAAACAAAAAAATTTTACCGTGATTGCTGCATATCGTCGCGTCGGCTTAATATGCAAACCAGCTGAAACCACAGTTTAAGTGTATAAAAACAACTATAGTTTTGGTTTTCCTTTCAAACTGCAAATATAAAATATACAAAGTTTTTTTGTCTCTCCTGTTAGAAGGTTTGCATAGTAGGCCGACGATATATTTTTTTCCGAAATTGTATGATTTCTTTAAAAAAATTTTGTCAGATTTTCTATAGAAATTGAAATGAATCATTTGAAAAGACATTAACTAGGCAATAAAAATAAATACGTTATATCAATCTTTGATATTATTTAGTAAGCCTAAAAGTAGGCAATTATTTTGTGTTTGTGAACAGTCCTGAAAGTAGGTATTACTTTTTTAAAAACTTCATGCATGTTAATTTATAAATCTTAATAGAAAATAGAAATTTCTTTGGATTTCCTTTTAATAATTAGATTAAGTTGTCTTTAAAATTTAAAAAAAATAATTCTTTTAAGTATAAAATTTCTATTGACTTACCAGTGTCAAAAACTTCTCAGTCTTTTAAGAAACCAGCTGCAAATAAAAGAGAAAATGAGAACAAATATTTAAATCAATATTAACTTGCAAAAATTTGCTATTCTTAATCAAAATGTAAAAGGTCAAGAAAATATTTAAGTAGCATTTCTAATCAAACAAAAGACTTAATTAAAGGAAAATGCTTAAGTGTATTAAAAAAAAAAAAAACGACACAGGCTGTGAAGAAAAATACCAAGAAAAACAGAAAATTAATTGATTCCTTATAATAACTATTTGCTTATTTTAACAAAAAAAAAAGCAACGAATTTAGTTTCAATTTAACTGCTAAAAAAAAGCAAACCCACTTTACAAGAAATGCTGAAAAATAAACATTGTCGCATCTTATTTTTTCGAATTTTTGCTGTAACATTATCCTTGGCAAGTAAATTAAATCCCCACAAAGAAAATTATATTAAAAACTTCTCTTATTCATTAACAACATCCTTCTGCTCTTCTCTAGGTTTCTGGTCTTCTACTTGCTATAAAACGTTTAAATAATTAAAATCCCTACGCATATACAACATTTTCTTTATTAAAATACTGCTGCTACTCGTCAGTCAACAAAACTACAAGAAGTTTAAATAAAAAAAAAAGAAGAAATTGAAAATTCTTGTTCGAGTGCAAAGATAAAAGTATGAGTAGAAGAATGTGTAAAGTCTTGTCATTTTTCTTGCTTCTTGTTCATGTTTTTTTTTGGGGCTTTAATTAATTTTTCCCCAGTTCTTTTTGAACTCATGTTTTTTTGAAAGAAACTTGTGAAAAAGTGTAGGGTTTAAATGAACATGAAAATTCGATTGCATTCAATAACCTCCGAAAAATGGTAGCAAAAATTGAACGAAAACAACGAGCAGATAAAAATAAACTAGTGCAGCAAATAATCGCAAAGTAAAAGATGCCAAATGCCAGGGTTTTTTTTTAGAAATTCAATTTACAAGAAATTAATTTGCAGAACAGACACATAAAATTTCTTATGAATTATTTTTTTTTGTTAAAAAAAAAAAAATATATAAAAAAATAAAACAAGAGTAAAGTTTTTAATTATTTTAAAAGTTCAGAGAAAACATAAGGAAAATCTCAAAAAATATTTAAATTTCAAGCATACCTTCTAGGATGAAGGGAAAATTAAATTTCTAAAAAATCTAAAGCATATTTAAGGGCTTTTAACGCTTAAATGTTAAATAAGCAAAATATAGAGAAAAATACTGAGAAACAAAAACTGTTTTCAAAGCATACTTTTGGAAAAACCAAACCATTTCAAATCCAAAACACAACGATTTATATTGAATGAAAAAGCTAAATAATTTAAAAACGTCAAAAGAAAACAAATTAAAGTCCTTAAGTTGATTTGACAGGTTTTAACGTTTAAATGTTTAAAAATATGATGATAAATGATAAAATATACAAAAATTATTCAAAAATTTTTCGGCATACTTTTAGGAAAAGTATTTTAAAGTTTAAAAGATGAAAGAAAATCAAAATCTTTACAAAACTATACATACTTTTAATTGTGCTGTTTAAAATTTTTAAAAATTATACCTCTTATCTAAAGCATATTTTCAGTAGAAAACAAATAAAGTTGGAGGTATTTTTCAAGAAATAAAATATGACAGGCTGTTTTATTTTAAACTTAAACCATTAAGTATTTTAAGTAATAAAAAAAAAATTACAGAATGTTAAATACCGCGCATACTTTAGGGCCGTGGAAAACAATTTCAAGGTAAAAAAACTCTACATCGATATTTGTAAAATTCTACAATATTTAAAACAAATGTGAGTCTTTCCATTTCAATAGGTGCAGAAAAAACAATTAAATGTCTTCCCATGAATTTTGAGCAGAAAAGGAAAACATGGGGTAAGAAAACATAAGAGAAAAATAGTTAAATCAAAATTTAAACTAGGAGTAAAAGAAAACTTGAAATTTGGAATTCATTTTTGGCTCATAAGTGGTTAAAAAAATATGTAAAGCTATGTTCACAGCCACTAAACATTTGACGTCGTACACGTTACCATTAGTTTTGTTAAAAAATTATTTTCTTTTGTAAAACGTTTTGCTTGATCAAACATCATTATACAGTTTCTTAATAACACTGCACAATTATTGTGTTAGGTCTGAAGATACCTTAAAACAAGAAATATTAACTTGAACTTATTAAAAATAATAGCATATGACAGGGCGCTAACTAATAACCAAATTAATAATAATTTAAAAAAAAAGAAATTTTTCGCAATATACAAATGTGAGATTATATTAACAAAAAATTATTGTTAAACACACTTTTAATAATATTTTCACACTGTGTATTTGATAAAAATAAAAATTTAAGTTTCTTTTAGCAAATAAAAAAAATGTTTCCATTTTGATAGGATTTTCGCCTCTACCTAATAATCCGCTACCCGCCAATTCTATTCCAATACAAAATCAATTCAAATTTCTATCAATTCAATTAGAAATAGTTGTAAATTAATAGCCAATTCTTTTGTCTAATTCATTTGAATTAATTCAAAATCAATTCAATTCAAATAAATCTGTACAATGAATTGCAATTGACTTTAAAAAAATTAATTTGAATTGGAAACGAATTGCAATTCATTTGATCTAAAAATGACTTGCAATTCATTTTCAACAAATTCATTTGAATTGACTCAAATTTCATTCAATTCATATTTTGATGTAAAAAGAACTAATTCAAAATTCAGTGCATGAATGATTTGCGAATTAATAAAAAAATGAGTGATCCAATTACAGCTCTGTTTGTTACCTTTATAATAAATCTGGGAGTTCTTTTAATTGGTAATCAAAATAAAAAATGCACATCTATTCAACTTAACAAACTTTATTGAAATTAATTAGAATGTTCCCAAAATTGATCCTCTATTGTTAGTAACGATTTGAACCGTTTAAAATTTCAAATCAAACTAAACTAAACTTTTATGAGTTAGCCCGTATTTAAAGTTCGCAAATACTCTAGTAGAACTAAGATCCATTCTAGTCGATTCTAGAACATTTTGTTCAAATTATTTTTAAATAACTGTTATACGTCTAAATCTAAAGTCTACAATAACAATCGCTACAAAGTTCCATACAGTGGAGTTCATAACAATTTTAAACTAATACAACATACAACTCTAATTTACAATATAACTTATAACTAAAATTGTAAATAATTGTTAGATAAATCCAATTTCGTAACAATAAATAGGTTTGTGTAGCCGTTTATGTGCTTTATTTTGCCATAAACTTTGAACTTTTTCTAAAAACGAAAAACATTTACAATTCTTTGAAATCCTTAGCATAACTTAAGGCTTTAAAAAATTTAGTTATTTATTAAATTTTAAAATAACCGACAACTTTGCAAACTTCCCATTATTTTCTTTTCCGATTGCTTTTAAAATATGTATGTGATTATAAAAATTGATTTTAACACCTGTGTAAGCTAAAAGAATTTCTACGATTTTTTTGCTTATCTACAGTATATTTGTTTGTTACGCTCTGCATATTTATTAACTTTATTATACTTAATTGTATATTATGCAATTATTTCAATATGATAAAGGATACAACAAATTAAAGTAAAACACATTTTACTGTTCATTTAGAAAATGAAACAAAGCACCCGTCATTCTACTTTATATGGGGATATTACAGTCACATGTTATTAATGATAAATATTTTATACAGAACAGTGCAACGAGAAATTTGTGGTTGAATGAATAAATGTGTATTATTGTGTGTGTCAAAAAGGAGAGGTGGATTACAAAAACTTTTTTAAATGCTAGGAAATAATGAAGAGGATTTGTTAAAATAGCATAACTTTCACATAAACTTTTCTTCGAGATGTGCATTATACATTGAATTTCACAAGAAGTAACTTTTTAGGCCAAATATCATTTAATACACAAAAAGTCGCATTAAACACAAAAAATATTTACACGTTTTTTTTTTTTAATAAAAACTAAGAATTTGTGTCCGTTCCTTCCTGGTTTAGAGTTTTATATACCCCCTCGATTTATTGCGTTTGCGTGGCATAAGGGCTATAAAAATGATTGTACATTTGCATGTGTTTAACATTAAACATTAACGCGTCATTTGTCTACAGCTCCACCCTTCTGGTGTAACTCATTACTTTAGCACTTGTGCAACAAATGTTAAGACTCACGAAGGGATTGTTACACATGGACACTTAGAAACACTCGTACTCCGGTACGCATTGTGTTGCTTAAACTAACTGCAAAATGAATTATTGCCGTAGAGATAAGGGGCAATGAAAAGTTTAGTAAAGTGGATTTTATTAGATTTTCAATACGAGGAGTTGGGGGTACTTCCGGCGATTGCAATTTTAGAATTTTTAATTTTTTTCTTAAGGAAATATGTTGAAAAAGAAAATGTTATTTAAAAGGGTAGTCCCAGAAAAATTGGGTAAAAAGTCAATAAAAGTGCAAGACAACACTTATTTTCCAGCACTTGTGTTACTGTGAGAAACAGCAAAAGACGTAATGACGAAAGGAACATCTGAGATCGTTAACCACATTCATATTTACTGAGCCAAAATTCATATTTTTGCACATAAATGTCCACCACTATTATAAGCACTTTAATTTTTAGTATATCTTCTGAAGACAAGTTATGGGAATTTTGCTTTTAAATCTTTTTTTTTTACAAGAAAATAATCTAAATAACATTTATTGCATTACTTAAATAATAC
The DNA here is from genome assembly GCA_949318255.1 of Pollenia labialis. Lineage (NCBI taxonomy): Eukaryota > Metazoa > Arthropoda > Insecta > Diptera > Polleniidae > Pollenia > Pollenia labialis. The sequence goes on along the minus strand of OX439141.1, from coordinate 34,237,023 downwards.
ATCAGCGTTTTAACATACACTTTCATGCTTTCTTTACACAACAACTACACTTCCAAATACACACATACATCAGAAACCAACCTCAAGACCATCAACTAATATTTTAATATCGGACATGTCATTGTTGTTCAACTAAACAAGATTGCATGTCAGTTTTTTTTCCGACAAGACACACACCAACAAATAAGATTTTTTTCCAAGTTTTTTTTCTAAATATAATTGCGAAAAAATTTTTTTTTCCATTTACATATGTCCGTCTGTCTGTTTTTATAACCCTTTTGATTGTATGATGTCAATTCATTTTGAAAATTACTGTAATTTACTATATCAATATTATAAAGCTCTATAGAAGTCCTTTTGAGTAAATGTAATTGTTGTTGGCTTGTATAGGAGTATGAATGAATCCTTGTGTGCGAAAGGAGTTTGTTTGCTTGAATATTTTTAATTCGATCACTATTTTACTTTTATATGCAAATTACAAGTAATTTAATATAAAAATGTTTGTCTTACTATTAAAATAATACACAAACATGCCTAAACATACACATACATGGTTAAAATATTTACTAAAGCATACTTTTTAAGGGAGGTTTGAGAATAAATTATTGTCATGCTAGCTGCTATTCAAATTACTAGGAGGGCTCAAATTAAGAAATTGATTAGTTAAACAGTAAACCTGAAATTTTGCAAAAAAAAAAACAAGAAGGGAATATTTGTGTAACAAAGTCACTTTTAGTGTAAAATATTACGACTTTTTTTTTTTGGAAAATTTTGACTTTTTGTACAAAATGTGACTTTTTGTTAAAAATTTGAATTATTTTGTAAAATGTGACTTTTTGTGATATGTATGACTTTTTGAGTAAAAAGGAACTATTTGTGTAAAATGTGAATCTTTTTTTTTAAACGTGACTTTTTGTATAAAATTTGACCTTTTGTGTAAACTGTGCCCTTTTGTGTGAAATGTGATTTTTTGTATTAAATGTGACGTTTTGTATTAAATGTGACATTTTGTGTAAAAAATGACTTTCTGAGTAAAATGTGAATTTTAGTTTTATGTATGACTTTTTGTGTAAAATGTGACTTTTTGTGTAAAAAGTGGATTTTTGTGTAAAATTTGACTTTTTGCGTAAAATTTAATTTTTTGTGTTGTATGTTAAAAAATATGCCATTTTGTTTAAAAAGTGACTTTGTTGTATAAAATGTGACCTTTTATATAAAATGTGACTTTTTGTGTAAAATTTAACTTTTTGTGTAACATGTGCCCTTTTGTATAAAATGTGACTTTTTGTGTAAAATTTGACCTTTTGTGTAACATGTGTCCTTTTGTATAAAATGTGACTTTTTGTGTAAAATTTAACTTTTTGTGTAACATGTGCCCTTTTGTATAAAATGTGACTTTTTGTGTAAAATTTGACTTTTTGTGTAACATGTGTCCTTTTGTATAAAATGTGACTTTTTGTGTAAAATTTGACTTTTTGTGTAACATGTGTCCTTTTGTATAAAATGTGACTTTTTGTGTAAAATTTGACTTTTTGTGTAACATGTGTCCTTTTGTATAAAATGTGACTTTTTGTGTAAAATTTGACTTTTTGTGTAACATGTGACCTTTTGTATAACATGTGACTTTTTGTGCAAAATTTGACTTTCTGTGTAAAATGTGAATATTTGTGTAATATATGACTTTTGGTGTAAAATGTGCCTTTTTGTGGCTAAAAGTGATTTTAGTGTAAAAAGGGACTTTATGTGAAAAATATGACTTTTTGTTTAAAAAGTAACTTTGTTGTATAAAATGTGGCTTTTTTAATAATATGTGACTTTTTGAGTTAAATGTGACTTTTTGTGTAAAATGTTAATTTTCGTTGAAAAAGTGACTTTGTGTTAAAAGTGATTACTAATTTTGGATAAAATTTGAAGTATAAAGATGTAATTTTTGAGTGAATATTGTATTTTCGATATTCTGTTTTAAAAACTCATTTTTTTGGCAACCTTCCTATTATTTTTAGAGACATGAATTAAAAAAACATTTTTAATACTTGTTGAACTAAATTCTATTGGAAAATTATATGGCAATTTTGATTAAAAATTGCAATAGCAACAGCTGTTGCATGGCGGACAAAGACAACTGGACACTTGCTGTTTTCTAGCAACAAATTTTTTTTTATATTTTTTGTAATAAAAGTCGAGTTTTAAAGCGAACACACCTGAAGGCTTTTTTTTGTATAACACCAAACCAAAAAACAGAGTGCAAAGAAAACCAATTTTAAATTTCAACGAATTTTGGATGAGAAATTTATTCAAATTGATTTATTTTTTAAGTGAAAAATACCCTTTTTACCTAGAATTATATTTTTTTTGGAATATTCATAAAATTTTAAACTGTTTAGTGAATTTAAGAAGTGTTTATGTTGTTTTAAAGAGCAAAATTTATAATTTGAATAGATGTATGTCATTCTAAAGGTTTTGCAATAAACGCTTACAAAATCTTAAATATTTAAGTTGTATATAAAATGCTATATTTTTGAAAATACGACATTATTGCCTATGCATTAATATACAATTGGGTTATTCACAAGATGTGCTATCAAGTCATATCATCATAATGACCTACAATTGTTTACAAAAATTATTGTTGTGTTTAAAACAAAAAAAAGATTTGAATGCTGTGTTCGTTGATTCGTCATAACTGTACCGTTGAAATCTAAATTATAGGCGGTTGCCCACAGCAGTCTTGTAAGTATTTTAAGACATATGACCTTACAACTTTATGACTACCTTGTGAATCCCCCAAATATGTATATTTTGTCTTTTTTTTGTGTTAAATTACTGAACAAGAATTTAGCACCTCATATGGCATATTTTTTTTTTAATATTTCCATAAATCTTTTTTCACTGCCCGCATTTATATTCAATTTATATCAATTTTATTTTCCTATTTGTTAATACAAAATACTATTTATCACTTTTAATAGAACATTTAAATATTGCATAAATATCAAAAAAATCGTGTTTAAAACAAATGTTGAGAATTTGTATTGTTAAGCGAAAAAAAGTAAATAAATAAATTGTAGTATTAACGATAAACAACAATTGTTTAAAACAACTTTTTATTAAAAATTTTTCCCATTGCATTTACAAAACCAATAATAACTTGTAAAGTAGAAAAAGTAAAACAAAATATGTAAAATAAGTAAAATTATTTTAACCCACCCTCCAAAATAAATATAAATTCCAATTCAAATATAAAAACGAATAAATAAACACAGAGAAAAATTAAGTTATGTTCATTCAAATCGTACAGAGTGGCGCAGAATGAAATAAATGGTTTAAATGGTTTTATTTATGCGAATATTATTACTTTTTTTAAATACTGTTGGAGCATTCACAAGGTGTCGTATCAAGCCATATTGGCATAATATCCAAATATTTTACAATAAATTAAAAAAAATTATTGTTTCGGTTTTATACAAAATCCTAAAATAATAAGACGCTTTACACTTGGGGGTTCACGAGTTGTCATAAAGTCATAAGTCTTAAAATAATAACATGAAAATATACGACTGTTGTTAACAACCCCTCATAATTTAGTGTGCTATTTTAAATTTAAGTCAGCTGATTTAAAACAAATATAAAAAATAAATAATTTCAAAGTATGTATTCCCAAAAATTAAAATTACTTTTTGATAATAAAAAATTAATATTTACCAAAAATTTAAATTACTTTTTGATAATAAAAAATAAATATTTACCAAAAATAAAATTATTTTTTAATTGTAATCCATGAATTAATAAATTAAATTAGATCTTTCCTGACTATTTTCCATTTTTCAGTCGCAAACTACAAATAAATTTTACTTTGTTTGTTTACTAAACATCAGAGTCCTAAGCCGATCTAATTTGACGCCGCAAGTGTTTTGTTGCAAAAATTTCTAGCCGCAGATTCAATTCGGATGTTAGCCGGATAAAACCATACCATCAACGGCGACGGCTACAAAAACTAATGCGGTTCGGCTCAGCCGCTCAGCGCAGGTCTCTTCTGAATAATTACGACAGCACAATGAACATACCAAGCAAAGTTCTATTAATTTAAGACACTTTTTGTTTACAAAGCAACAACCATTTCTTTAAACCATCGTAAAATGTTAGAACATTACCCAGTAAAAACTTCGCCTACAAAATAATGTGATAAGTAATCAGAAAAACATAAGAGCACTACTTACAATTCTACTGAAAGAACCAATGAATTTTATATGTGATGTCCCAAAATTAACGCATTCAAAAGTAAGTCATTATTTTTTTACATTAATATATCCAGAAGAAAGTAGTTATAGAAGTTGTTTTAGATGTAGTTATAGAAGAAAGCTACTAAATAATGAGTTAAAGAAGCTATTCATTTTGAAAAAGTAAGCGAAGTTTTTACTGGGTATGACAATATAACATGATAGCACACCTTGTGAATACCCCAACTGTGTTTATTGTTTTGTCGTAACTACACACAGGAATTTTAATTGTAAGAGTGCTCACAGCACTCATATTTTTTTTCTTATTATTATTTCAAGACACATTACTTTATGATTTTTATTTCAATTAGCTGTTTTAAACATATTTCCCATAACTTTTCGCAAAATTTCCGGCGTAATTAGTTTTGTTCGATTGTACAGGTATTTATAAATTATTAAACCAAGAATTTTTTTCACAAAATGCTGAAAAAACAAAGAAAAAAAAAATAATAATAAAATAAATAAAAAAGATGGCGTCATAGAATCAACTTTTTCTTAATTCATTAATCGAGAACATTTCTTTCATGCTCTGGTGTGAAAATGATAACATTAAATGGGATAATGGTACCTCTAAAACTGAAAGTCGACCCCAGGCATTTTACGCTTTTTTGCCTATAATGCATGTGTCAAAAAGTAGGTTCAATATAGTTACAAGAAGGAAGTAACATGCAATCATAGGATGTCTAGAGGCATATGATGCGTAAAATGCAAAAAATATGTATACACTAACAGCGTGCGCTGTGTTGTAATTGATTTCCTTTCTGTTGAAACCGCATGTCAGCAAGGTTGAGGTTACATTAAAAATAATTAAAATTAGAACAAATTTTTTCCCTAAGTGTATGTATATGGCTGGAAAAAATATGGAAATAAATAAAATATATTGTACATATAAAAAAATCATACATAAAATATTTTTGCATATTTTCAATTTACAACACGAAAACAAATTTATCTCTAACAAAAGCGACATAACCAGGTTATCAAATGTAAAACTACCGAAAAAAAATCAAGAAAAAATTTAAAAAAGTTTTTGTTTTTTGCTAACAGAAGAACAAAAGAATAATTGCAATCATGCCTCACTCACCGTACAGAAAAGTTAAACAAAATGTTGCAGCATTAATTTTGTAAATGAAACAACATGCCAGTGTTGCAGGCAATTTTGAAGTGAAAGAACAGAGTAAAATAAAATACATGATTTGGATGCTTGTTCACGAGCAGCTCAGGTTGCATTTAAAAAATTTTTATTTTAACAAAACATGCAACAATCATTGTTATTTAACAAAAATTGTCAAAAACTCGTACAAACTAAATAAAACTGCATGCATGTTCTTCAAAATAACAAAAAAAAAAACTCACAAAAACTCTGCATGGAAATTAAGAAAAATATGAAAAGTGACAGGTACCGAGATTACGCTTTTAAAGTTAAAAAACTGAATTAAAAATAAATAAATAAATAACACTATAACAATGTCAAATCAGAAAGCAAATGTCATTTAGAATCCAACTAGCACGAACATGGGGAAGATAGAAGAGCCGGGCGCTGTTATAAATAATTCCCATTTAGTTAGTTTGCTTAGCATATGTAGCATTATACTACAATATGTAGCATGATGTTGGTGTTAATAAATCTTTAAAATAATGCAGCTTGGTTTCTAAATTAATTTATTTAAATGTTTAAATCAAATAAATAACTTTATATGGATAAAGGGTGTTTTTTAAGGCCCAATAAAACTTGAAATGTTAGAAAATAACACAAAAAATTACACTAAAAAAAAAATCGTTATTCGTTTCGAATAACAATGATTATTCGAAATGATTTCTTGATAAAGCGCATTCTCAACGTCCAATTTTGGGCCAACGGTTCTGGCCGTATGTCACGTATAACACAAATGATGTTGTTCTCCAAAACGTCAATTGTTGATGGTTTATCATTATAAACCAGTGACTTCACGTTGTCCCACAGGAAATAGTCGAGAGGTGTTAAATCGCACGACCTTGAGGCCAATCGTCAGGTCTCTTTTTTTATATAAACTTATCGCGAAATTTTGATTTTTTGGCAAGTGGTTTCAACAAGCTGGCACTGTGCTTCAGCTGGTTGAAACCACATCTCATCCGGATCTTCTGTGCCAATCTTCTTAAACGCGAACTCCGGCTTTATTTTGAAAGAATCACACCAAAATAAAATAAAGGTGTCTAAAGGATCTGTTGTGGTTTTGTCTCACTTCATATATGGCAGTTTGGCTTAATCACAACCCGTTAAGCCACGAGTCTCACCGCTGAATACAATTTTGCGATCAAACTTCAACAGCTGAATTTCAAAGTTTCAGAAAATTGGATATGCTGGTAGCGTTTTCCAACCGTAAATCTGTTAATGATAATTTAACAGAGAATACTGATCATAATTGTGAAAAAGTGAGTCCAGTATGACAGCTCGTTTGACAGCAAATTCTTTCGTAAGTTTAAGCACAAAGTTCATTATTCAAAAAAAAAAAAAAATTACTAGCCGAAATAATACTTTAGCAATTTAGAATAATATAATAGTAAAGGATAAACCAAAAATAAAGGAAAATAATCTACAGAAAATGGAAAAAGTTTTACAAGAAATAAAAATTTAAAAAAGCCCTCAGGCACACCTTTTTTTAATCAGAAATTTTTTTTATGAAATTTGGGTTGTATTCAGCGTTAACAGTCAACCCTTTAAGACCAAAACTAGGTAAATTTGGAATAATACCAAAATGGGTTAATAAGAATCAATTACGAATACAAAAACGTTTAAGCTTTAAACGCAAAAAAACATCTCAATGATAAATTTCCAAATATTTAATGGTTAATACAATCAAGTTATTGCCACGCTAAGCCAGGTTTTGGCGCTACCATATTATGGTTACCTCTGATCACGATTATGTTAAGAGAATCGAGAAAAATTTGTTTCCTTTAGGAGAGATAGAGACAATTTTTTATTAGGAAAAACGAGGAACAATTTTATTTTTCTATTAAAAAATAGCTTTAATTGTAGAAAAGGTTTTATTTGAAAGAAGAAAATCTTTTTCCCAAAGGATACAAATTGCTTCACTTAAAAATTTATCAAAGATTATCTTTAAAAAAAAAATTTCTTTTATAAGAGCTGGTTTTTATAGAAACATAATTTAGTAAGAGAAAAATTTTCGTTTTTTCCGATAGACAAATATTTTTTCAAGAAAATGATTTCCCTGAGTATAAAATGGTTTCTTTAGCATAATTGTATAGAAGTTGTTGTATAGAAGAAACAGGTTAACCCTCATAAGAGCGGCAGACTTTTTTATATGTAAAAATCAGGGCTGTGAAGTCGAAGTAGGAGTCAGAGTTGAGGTTTTTGTACCGCAGTCGGATCGCAGTACCCGCAAATCCTCGGGACTCCGACAACAACCATTTTTCCGCATTAAAAATTTTCTAATATTTTTCAATAAATAAAAATTGTAAGAGGGTCTGCTTTAAAAATGTTGAAGTTAGTAAATAAGGACCAGTCTCTCTTGCATATGTAAATAATTGGGTGTTCAATTAATCGGGTTTAATTTTTGTTCGATTAAACGATTAATCGACATTTGGCATTTTTAACCAATTCGATTAAATTAATAAAATTATAAATATAATCGATTAATCGAAAAATTCTAAATCCAGAAATTTTATAAATTACGAGATTTTTTTTAACAATTTTAGAAAAAATTAGCAGCTTGAGTAAATAAATTTTTTTTTTATATGAAACTTGTGAATTTAACTCCAAATTATTGCTTCACTTTCGCTACAGGCTACAGGAAATTGCTATGAGACCATTATGTTATTTCACTGACCTGTCACAAGGTGTCAAAATGGGGCTATTAACCCTCTCCTAGGATATTGACATGTATAATGCGTAAACACTAGGGCCGGTCCCTGCCACTTTAGAACTGTCACGTGACAAGTTTGGTGTCAGTTCTTTTTCCCTAGGAATGGATACTATAATACTACATCCAGCGATAAAACATGTTTAAATATGGACACCTAAAACAATACTATTTTTAAAGAAAATTTTAAGCATATTATGTTTCATTTAACCATATCATTGTCGCCGACAACCATATTATGGTTGAATTAGTTCTCCATCAAGAAGCCTAAACCATATTATGTTTGCCTCCGAACATTTGTTTTTATCTTGTTACATCGATACCATTTAAAATTCTATAATGTACCACAAGCTTAACAGTCAGTATATGAATGAATTAAATTCAAGAATTGTTTTTGTTTTTCTAAAAGAAAAGTACCACCAAATTAATCCCTTTAAATATGTCTGTAAAACTGTGAATGCTCTTGAATGTTTGCATGTTTTTTTTGTAGTACATATAAAATTTTGTATATGGCTGACATTCCGTTTGGCAACCTTTATATTGCCTGTTTTATGTATGCACGTGTATGGCTGTGTAAATAAGTGTAATTTTTAACCACAAACATACACGTGTACACAAAAGTATTGGTAAATGTTATAAAAAATGCAATACATGGGTATGTAGATGAGTTCTTTTCGATACAAGTTTGGAAATAAAAGTGCGGTTTCTATTTTTTGTTTTTTTGCAACACAGCATGTATTTGTTTCCAATGAGTATGTATCTGTAACTGTCTCTATATGTGGTGGTAGCCTCTAGATAATGTGTGAGGTAAAGCAAACGGAAGTCTAACATAAAAAATCATTTGTTTTTTTTGGCAGCATATTTTTAAAAAATAAAATTAAAAAGAAAAAACAATACTCGAGATACAAATACAAATTTACATTGGAAAGGAAATTCCTTTTGAATATCTGTATGTTTTATTTGTGTTTTTTGTTTGCAGTTGTTATCTTGTATCAAAAGAAAATTATTGCTTATTGTTTTATAAACACAATTGAAAATATGACAAAAAAAAAATAAAAAATACATAAATAAATTATAAAAAAGGTTAAATTTTAAATATTGTAAAGATATACACATGATTGCAATGTAAAATACAAAAGTTTTCAATAACAAAACAAATCTTTTGTTTAATATTAAAGGATTGAAAACAGTTTAAACAAGTTTATGGAGAAAAAAGGAAATTTTCTAGGGAAATCAATAAATTTACATCCGTTATGAATTAAAATATAAGACTTAAGAAAATTTATATGAAATTTAAACACATTATATCTTTTCTTTAAATTATCTATATCTATAATTAAGGTTTACTTTCTTTTTTATTTGTTCTCAGAACAAAAGAAATAATTTTCCTTTTTAACAATAAGTAGAGCACAATTTAACGGGTTATTCTTAGAAGTTTTCTTAAATGATCAACCAATAAAAATTTTTAGCTTTAAGCTCAAAATATTAAAAAAAAAAATAAGATTTACAATATCTAAAACCCAAAAAAAGAGGGCTAAATTCGACAATGCCGAATCTTATGTTACCTTCACAATAGTGCAATCAGAACAGCAAGTTATATAAATACCGTTCCTTAGATATAAATAAATCTATTTTCTACTACGACCCCTTCCCTAATTTGGCTCTTGCCGTTCCCCATACGCAAAGCAAAAACACGTTTAAATATGGTCAGCTCCAACAATACTATTTTTTAAGAAAATGTTGAACATATTATGTTTATTTAACCATATTATTGTCACTACCAACCATGTTATGGTCAAAATAGTTCTCCATCAAGAAGCCAGAACCATAATATGGTTGCCTCTAATAATGTTATGGTTAATTATTACAATAATTTGATTCAAAATTAACAATAATATTTTCCTCTATTTTAAGAGCAACATGCTATGGTTGAAAAACAATCATGGTTTAGCCATTAAAAAATTCGTTTAGCCATTAGCCATATTTTTTAGCCATTTTTCAACTTGTTTAGCCATAAAATTTTTCTTGCCGTTTTGCTTTAAAAAGAATAATTGTTATTTTATTATAAAAATTTATAAAAGCAAAATAAACATTTTTAGCAATTAAAACGCCTTTAATTTAAATCACAACTTTTACAAATGTTGAAAATCGCTTCAAACGATGATGATGAAACATCTTTCAAAATAAAGGAACAGTAGTCCAGTATTTAATTAAAAAAATGGATCAACACAAACATCGGTGTTTCTTTCTAGTTGCAAATATTTCAATAAAGAGATGTAGGCGGCTACAATTTTTTTTTTTGAAATTTATTTTTACAGAATTTACAGAATAATGTTGCTCTCTCTTCCTTGGTCTAATGCTGAAGTAGATAGGGTATTTCGCCAAGTAAACATCGTTAAAAGTAATTTGAAAAATAGGTTACATTTAGCAACCGTTAATTCGATTTTATCAATGAAATATGCGTTTGTGCTGATGTTTGTAACACCTTAAAATATTGGTCCTAAGCCCACCTTTTCGTATACCGATTGACTCAGAACCACTTTCTGAGTCGAATAAACGATGTTTGTCCGGCTGGCTGGCTGTCCAAGTAAACCTTGTGCGTAAAGTACAGATTGCAAATTTGCAGATATATTAATAAAATTTGGTACACAGGTACTAATGAGGTGTAGGGTATCATATTGTAGATCTGGAATCAAAAGGTTGAGTAAATGTTGTCGTGATTTATCTTCACATTAATTAAAACTAATACGCACAAGTGATTTTTATGAGATGAACAATAACGACATAAAATGTATCGATGATTTAATTTTTTAAATATCTTTCAAAATATTAAATTACGTTTATTTTTATTTAAGAAATTGATCTTATCTTACAATTTCATCGTAAACAACTTTAAATGAATTTTTCTGTTTTGTTATTGAATGTGAATGTGTTTTTATTTAAAAAAACTTTTAGCCATTTTTTAGCCCATTTTTAGCCATTTTTAGCCTATTTATAGACATTTTTGGTCTCCAAGTTTTGGCAACACTGGTGGTAAGAAAATGGTCGGAGAAACGATTACGCATAACATTGTTATAGAAATACAACTTCAACTGAAAACCCTGCAGACAAAGTAATTAATATTAAGCTAGAAACATACTGGTTGTTTTAATCTTGAACTTTTTTATTTGTTTTCATATATTGAACCAGTGTTCGAAAATAAACAGTAAATTATTTAGCGTTCGGCTCACACACTCAAGAACGATAGATATTTTTTTAGTGATTGTTTAGACGAACACAACCTTAATAACGGTCGTAACTATTTTCAAGAAAGCGCCAAACAGTTTTTTATGTTCTCTTCTTCGTTAAAAACCAGAATAATTGTAGTGATAAGTACTGTAGACAAACATTATATTCTAGTGTTCTATAATGTTTCTTTTTTTACATTGATAAAGAAATGAACAAACAAACATTTTTAGCAAAGACTGCAGCAGGAATATTCTGTGTGTGTATTGTGTACATGTTTTTTTGTTGGTGTTAAATTATTTTGCTGGGTTTTTTTTCATATGTGTATTTTGTTTTTTTAAAAAATGTTTGGTTTTTTTTTACCAGCCAACAGAAAGGAACGAACATTAATGTGCTGAACCGAACACAATGAAGTTTGTGATTTAAAAATAAAACTGAGCGGAATTAAATGTTCTCATCTTTTTGTTGAATTGAATAAGGACAGTATTGTTTTTGTGTTCGAATGATGACAAACAGGGAAACATTATTTTTAATGATTTTATACACAAACTCTATTAGCGTTTGTGGTTTCCACAAATCTACCGAACCAAACACTAAGGAGCAATATTTAGTGTTTATTTTTGAACACTGTATTAAACTCTGGTATTTAACTATGAGTTGTCGTAGGAGCCCGACTGGTTCATTTGTTTTTATATATTAAGCATTAAGTCAATACATCATTTATTAATTTTTATGCTCTTTTATAATTGCTTACATTAAGTGTAAATAATTTTTTGAATGTAAGAGTTTTGTTGTTTTTATATTTACTCGTATTTTCATATTCATATTTAGTTAATACTTTATTCTTAGCACTTAACCATGGTAGCAGAAAGAGAGAGAGCGAGAGAGAATATTATAGTATTTATTTCCCTGTTACACCGGGCTTCACTTTTGTAGAATATTCCTTCGTTTACATTACAGAAGGAACTCCTAATTATAACAAACCAGCAGAATGCCCCGATATGGGTTTCGTTATCATTATACATTCCAAATTTGGTGAATTTAATTAATAATTTTAACACAAATAATTCGGGAATTTAACTTATTTTTATTTATTTTTTAAACATGAAATAATTTTGCTAACTGTTAAACCAACTAAAAATTTACGTTTTTTTAAATTCTTTTTTTTATTTGCAGGATAACTTATAACTACAACTAAAAACAATTCCTAACTAAATTCACGTTTGTAACAATATTCTGGTAAAAACAACTTATTTACAACATAATATTATAGCCATTTATATTAGGCAATTAAGTTTTATTTGAAAATTTAAATTAAAGCATACTTTTAGGATTTTTCTTAGAAAAACAAATTCTTTACAATTATATTGACTTAAAATGGTTTACTAATTTTAAATAGATTTCTTTAAACATTTCACGATTCGGTCATTTTATAGCATGCAAAACTTCAGAATAAGTTTGTTCTTAAAAGTTAATCCTACTTTAGTGAAATCTTTTTTATTAATGATTAGATTTAGAATCTATAAAATCAGTTTTAAAAATAATACATTGTGATTTTTGTGCAAATAATAGCTTTTTTAGGTTTTTAGAGATTTGGTTTTTGTATTAGTTAAGTTTTGTATACCTTTTTTGAATTAAGGAAATTTTTTTAATTTTTTTTTTAGATTTTGAGGAATAAGGAACGCCATAGAAGGGATTCTTTAAGCTTTAAAATGTAAGATATACTTAAGGCATTTTTTTAACCAGTTGCATAAGAAACTGATTTGATTTTAAATGTGATATTTATCACTTTCTGTTAAATTTCAACACACAGAAAACAAGACTAATGTAAAATTAACATGGAAAAATGTTGATTGAGAATCATGTTAAATTTCTGCAAAATTATGCCCATTATTTAAATTTATCATTATTTCATATTAATTTTAAATAAAAAATTTTAACATAATCTTAAATCACGCTTATTTAATATTATTCACTGTTAAAATAAATAAAAAAAAATATTAAAATATAAATAAATATGGATTCAATATTGAAGCCATTAAAAACTTGTTTTATATTAAAATCAAAAGTTTATCTTGTTAAATTAACATGCATACATAGTTAAGTATGTTAATTTTTTTATTTTATTCTTAAAATATGTTTAAAAAAAGTATACAATTCCCGTATTCTTTTAATTAAAATTATTTAGTTAAATAGTACATCAAGTTTTTAAAGTAGAATGATGACGAAAACCATATCAGGCCATTCTGCTGATGCTTCTGTTAAAAAAGGAGTATACGAAATAAGTGAAACATGTGTTACAGGGGTAAGTGTATTGAATTATTCTTAAATAAATGCATATGTTGTCTCTGAAGCTTCTTCACACTGTTATAACACACTCAAACCAATTTAATTCTACATGATATTCACGTTGTTTCAACTTTAAATAACTTTCATTTAACGTGATTCGGATTGTTATTTCAATATAAATTACATTTTTCTCTAACTTTACTGCAATATTAAATTAACATGAATTATAGTTATTCTAAAAGAAAAAAATGCAGTTCGCAAGTTATTTTAAAATCAGGTTGAATCAACATGAAAAGCGTATGAAGCAAAATCAGCACCGAAAATTTTTAAATCAACCTTGTTTTCTACGTTTTTAACTTGATGTTTGTCTGTGTGTACCTTTTTTAATTTTACATATTTTTGTTTTAAAAATTCTATAAGAGACTCTAAGGGTCTTTGCTTTAAAAAGTGTAAAATATATATTTCGGAGTTTTTTTCATTCTTAATGAAATTAACTTTAAATTTCTTTGTTTTTTATTAATAATATTAAAACTTTTAAATTTCTTCATAAAGTTTTACACAACTTTATATTCATCCTAATCGTATTTGGCAAATTTAAAATACGTCTACGATTGTTTGGTGATAGATTAAAGAAAAGAGTTCACGTTCTCTTTAATCTTTTACCAAACAGTCGCAGGCGTATTTTAAATTTGCCAACCAAGATAAGGATGAATATTAAGAAATCTATAGCACACTTTAGGGCTTAGTTTTGTATTTTTTTTAAAGGTAAATCACATTTGTAAGGATTTGTTTTAAAATTAATTTTTTAATATAAATTTAAGATTTAAATTGCCTTTTTGTACTAGAATATGATAATTTTATGGCTGCTCTCAATAAATTTCATCTTTTTCCATATTTCATTAATCAAGATATTAAAAGATTAAATATTTCTAAAGCATACAAGTCTTTATAAGGTTTTCTCTAATAAGTATAGACTGTTTTTAGGATTTTTCTAAGAAATCTTAATATTAAATTATTTTATTAATATTTTTTAGATTTTCCTTTTTCACAGGGTTTCTTATTATATTTAAAAAAAAAAAAATTTTCCATTATATTTCGATAAATATATGTATGTATGTTTGGTCATATGAAAAAGTAGCTTAAGTCTGCATAAAACAAACGTGAGTAATTACTATTTGAAATGGTTGCAAATCTTAAATATTTACTAATATGTTTGTTAAGCCTCTATTAAAATTGTTTCCAATAGCATAATATACAAAGTTAAAGCAAAAACTCGTCAAATTAAACTTCAAAAAAACTGAGAACAGCTGCAAACACAAAGTTCGACAAAAGCTACTTTTCCATATTGGCACAGATATGAACTTTTGGTCCTTTTATCTCTGTTTGCTTTATTTTTAAAGCCTACATTTCGATTTTTTGTTTGTTTTGTTCTTAAATCTTTATTGTTATTATAATATGATGAACCATAGCATACATTTAAGCTGCCTTCTTTTCCAATATGCAAATTGAAGCATATTTTTAGGGGTTTTACTTAAAAGTCTTTATTTAAACAACTTACTTTGAATTAATATTCACTTTTTTTTTAATTTAATATTTAATTCAAGCAAATAAATTAATATGCTTTTAATTTTATTTTTTTTTTTGCATTTGCTTCTCCATTTCACTTACAAAGAGACCCTTTGGCAAAACTTAAATGAAATTTATACTCGGCAAAACCTTATAAAATTTTTATAACAAAACAACTCTTATGCACTACAAGTCGCTCTCCCTAAGACTTTTATAGTTTCTTCAAAAGTTTTTTTTATGGTTGGATTTTTTTCTGATTCTTTTTTTTTCAGTTGCACCCCAAGTCTTGTTGTAACCATCTTTGGTATAATAGAAGTTATTAAATTTCATTATACTATTATAATAGTGGGTAATTTGCTTTTGCAAACTTCCTTCCGTCCACATGTTTTAAGTGACTTGGCTGGTACTTTCATTTTACACTCAAATACATTCTCAAACAGTAGAAGGCCAAAAGAGTAAGTTAAAATTTGTTATAGAAAATTCTCCTTCATTAAAAGCTTGGACACTTCTGAATAGAACAAGTTAATATTTCAGGGAAATGGGTATTTCAACAGAGGTGCACGAATGTGCGAAAAGTTCTGACTTTCACTCACATGGGAGTGTCCAGAAACGATTCCTCTGTCGGAATGTCCAAGCAGCTCACTACTTCCGGTTCTTCAACAAGTATTTCCCGGGCAATGGCTTTGTTAGACTCTTCAGAAAGCTAGCTAGAGTGAGAAGGCGACCAGACATGTAGCCCAATGGCTACAGACATCTTAATGTCGACCGATCGATTGCTGTATATCCACAATCACCCGTTTTTAGAGGGAAATATGTAAGGACAAAATACGGTCTTGGGTTCGTATGAAGGAAGCCTTAAAGACTAAAAAACAAACACAAATTAAGGCCAATCTGGGGCAATCACTCATCTCGTCCGAAAATCAACGGATTACTGAAACCATATAGATAAAGAAAAATACAAACCCCGAAAACCGATGACAACCTTTGGCATGAAAAAGGAAACACGAATTGGATACTGGAACGTTCAGATGCTAAACGAGTCTGGACAACTCAAACAACTCACTATGGAATTTCAAAGATTTAACCTCGACATACTAGGCATTAGTGAGTGTAGATGGCTAGGAAATGGCGAGTTTACTACCAATACAGGAGAAAATTTCATTTATACTTGCAACGAAGATAAGCACACAGAAGGCGTTGGCCTTATACTAACCCGATCCGCGGCTCTCTCCCTGATCGAATGGAACCCCGTCACTTCTAGAATAATTACAGCCCGCTTTAACTCCCGCAGGTTTATGCACCAACAGAAGTAAGCAATATTGAAAGTAAAATTGAAATTTACAGTATGCTGGAATCTACTTTTGCTCCTATCAAATCTTATGGGCGATCTTAATGCCCAGATAGAACCCGCTATAATATTGATAACCTAAAGTCACCAAAAACAAAAGCTTAGTTCATAACATTCGTAGAAAATAAAACAACATTAACATCGATCCAGGATGCAAATATAAACGAAAGTTGGTTTTATCTCAAAGATAGTTTCATAGAGACCTGTAACTCTGTGCTCAAACCCCAACATGTAGGGAAATCCGAGTGGATAAGTGATAATTCGCTCGAACTGACAGAACAGCGAAGATCGACAGAAATAAACAGAGAACAGGCAAAAGCACTAACAGCAAAGACAAATCTGCATATACAATACCGAAACTGGCATAAACTAGTCAAGCAATCATGTCGCAATGACAAGCGCAAGTGGGCAGAAGACCATGCCGCACAGGCTGAAGATGCTTCACGAACCCACAATCCTCGTATCTAATATCAAATAACCAGAAAACTAACTGGAAAACCTTCAAATGCGTCCCGGCCCATAAGGGACAGCGCAGGTAACAAATGATGGCGGCACTCCTATTTCCAAAGCATCTTTAGCCATGCCGATACAACACCAAGAATCCAAATGAAGCCCTCATTACCCACCGAAAACACTGCCAACACACAAGACACCAACATATGCGCAAACCCGCCATCCATTGAGGAAATTATCTCAGCCATCAAACAATTAAAAATTGGCAAAGCTGCAGGAGTCGATAATATTGCAGCAGAAGCATTCTAAGCTGACCCTAGAATATTCGCTGTAGGCTATCAACCGCTCTTACCCGATTAATGGCTGCAAGGACTCCTTAAAATCAAAAAACCATCCCGACAAAATTTATAAATCTAATCAGCTCATTACGAATTTAAAGGAAATTTTGTTGCTATTCGTATCATGCAAATGAAAATATTTTATCACCTTCGTACGCTAACTAAAATAAAAGCTTGCCACTGCTCTTTTAAATTAAAATACATCTACATTTATTTTTATAAAAATATGTATATGAGAAAATTTTAATAAAACGTTCAATAAATTAATAACCACTTTAAACTAAATGTAACTATAAGATATCGCTGACTTGAGGGGTTGAGGGTTCTAAACGGGAAATGTTAGACGTACGCTTTGTTAAGTTTCAAACAATTTTCCTAACATAGAAAATGTTGAGTATTAGACAGTGATAATAGAAAATTCAATAAAATATTTTATGTTGAAAGAAAGTTAGAAGCTAATAATTAAAACTTTTGTAATTGCATGTTAACTGAAATAATAAGAAAGAGAAAAAATTGCTGCCTAAAAGTACACTTTAATTTTTTATGATTCTAAAAGGAATTGCAACTTTTAAGAACAGCTGCAGAAATAAATTGGTAGACAAAAGCTATTTAAAAAAAATTATTATCCAGATCCAGAGAATTAAAAAGAAATAATTATTTTTATTAAATTTTTGTTAAAATTGGATTAAATTCAAAATATTATTAATTGCTTTGTAAGTAAATCTTTTTTTTTTTCTTCTCTCTTCTCAAGTATTCATTAAACGCACTTAAAATGCTTTTAAAGAGCTTTAAAGTACTCTTTTGTTTGACAAAGTAAATTAAATAAAATATAAAAAAAAGAATCCTCTTAAACACGCATACACTTATGTATTTTAAATAAATAAATCCATATTGCTTGTTTTCATAGCAATAAATAAATGTATTACACAAACACTTAGACAGGCAAAATTTTTACATCAGAGATGGAAACTTTGTAATAGAAACGAAACATTTTTAAAAATTTGCCTACAACTCTGAAATTGACATCATCTAGTTTCTTTTAAATTTACGATAAAGGTTTTAGTTTTAGTTCAGTTCTCTTTCAGATTAGTTCCTTCTCAGTTCAGTTCTACCACAGTTCTAGTTTAGTTTAAGCTTGGTTCTACAGATATTCCAGCTCAGTGTAGTTCTTGTTTAGTTAAGTACTAGAGTAGTTCTAGTCTAGTTCTAGTTCAGTTCTGGTTCAGTTAAAGTTTAGTTCTAGTGCAGTTCTAGTTCAGTTCTACTTCTGGTTGATTTTTTGTTCAGTTCTACTTCAGTTCTAGTTATAGTTCAGTTCTAGTTCAATTCTAGTTCAGTTCTAGTTAAGTTCTAGGTTCCGTAATTTTTATTTTTTTCAACATTAATCTTAGACCCTCTAAAGTATATACATTCTGGGTCCTTATGAGGATCGAAGTTGATTTAACGAAATTCTTCAATCCATCTGTCTGTTGAATGCGTTTTTCGAATACCATAGAAATGCTCCGTTAAATTTTGCTGCTGAAATTCAGCTTGATCGGTCCACAAATGACTGATATGTTAGCAAAAACCTCGACTTCCTCTGTATATCTCTGAAAGGCAAGAGCTAGTTTCCAAATTCGGTGCAAGCATTTTGGTTATCATACATAACCTCGAAAAAATGGCGGAATTGGAGAAGTTGGCGTGGCACCTTGCATACAAAGACGTTACAGGTTTCTATATGTCTGAAAAACGGCAAGAGTAAAAGTTTAAAAAATAGGCACAAACATCTTGTTTGTAAACACACAACACCCGACAAAATGTGGGCGGAATTGGAGAAGTAGGCGTGGTACAAAATAGTTCTATCTATACCTTAAGAACGGTAGCAGAAAATTGTTCGAAATTTGCAAAACGTAGCTGGATTATCCATACACAACCTCTTTAAAAAAGGGTGCGATTACAAAAGTGGGAGAGTCGCCTTTCATATACTACGTTTATACGTAGACTATTCGCTAAAAAAAATTATTTGCGATTAACTAACTTACTGTTTATATGTCCTTTTTTGTTACTGAAAATTCTAATTTTTATGAGATGCCGGATGGAAAATTTATGCATTTTGTAGCACTGTATGTATAACATTTTTTTTATTTTTTAATGAATAATGAAAAATTAAACATTTTTGTGTATTTGTGAATTTTATTTCCGCAATTTTGAAATAATTTTACTTTTGTTGTCGTATAAATGTGCCACATCGAAATAAAAACGTAAATCGGTTAAAAGTGTGGCAACGCTTATTTGCAAATAGTGTCGTTAATCAGGAATTGTTTTCGTCAGTTAGCTATTCGCAAATAAAAATTTAATTCACTGTTTATGCGGCAATTTTCTTTACTTAGACATATATTTCTATATATATACTTTGGCCCTATGCTCCTTGTAGGAGTTTAAAGGCCGGGTCGATTTGTGGGGAGGCAAAAAAATCGCCCATGGCTCGGTGAAAATCGTATTCTAGGGATCAAAATAAGAAAATTTGCCGAAGGAACCATACCTCTAAATCGAATTCTACTACCCCCCAAACTGTTGACTTTTGTCCCGTAGGGTCAAGTTTTGAAAAATGTTTGTATGGGGAACCCCCCAGGAGAGTTCCAGGGGGTGTGCCACTGGCATGGGTGGATCGGCCCTCCAAAGTTAGTGGGGGTCGGTCATACATTTGGACTCGATTGGGGCACTCTAAATGGGTCAAAGTGGGATTTTTCAAAACTTGACCCTACGGGACAAAAGTCAACTGTTTGGGGGGTAGTAGAATTCGTTTTAGAAGTATGGTTCCTTCGGCAAATTTTCTTATTTTGATCCCTAGAATACGATTTTCACTGAGCCATGGGCGATTATTAAATCGACCCACCCTAATATATATATATATATATATATATTTCTATATGTTTGGAGAATCGTAGCAGTAAAAGTTTCCAGATTTGGTACAAATAGCTTTATTGTCAATGTATAATATCTGGAAAAAAAGGGGTGGAATAAGAGAAGTGGGAGTGGAACAAAATACATTTCTTTATATCTGGAGAACGGTGGGAGAGAAATTTTCCAAAGTTGGCTGCTTTCTAGTTTTGGTTTATATTTATGCAGTTCAGGTTTTCTTTGTAAATTTCGCTTATTTGCTGCGGAATTCAGCAAAATTCAATTTAGGGGTAAGTGATGCGGAATTATTCGCTATGTTTATCTCTATATTGTGTATAAAATTCATCTTTATATATTTTATTCTTTCCGTGTTTTTTTCTAAGGGTTCGGAGCAAATTAAAAACTTTAAGCACACTTATTTCGAAAAGTATTTTTTGAGTACTGACGACGTTGGATCAAATAAGATTTTACAATTACACGGGTTATAATTAGGTTATACATCGGCTCCTAATTCATTTTCTGGTAGATGTTCCACGTCGGGCTTAAGATCAGGTTCCATATCAGATTAGCTTAAAGCTTTTAGTGCTAGTTCAGGTGGTAGTTTAGGTTTATGAGCAAGTTTAACTTTATTTTTTTTAAAAATTATAGTTTTATGATCAGGCTCCATTATAGTTAAAATTTTTAGTAAAATTCTGATGTATCTGGATTCTTGCTCTGCCTCCTAATGCAATTCTTGTTTGAGTTCTTTCAGTTAAGTTGTTTATGTCGCCCATAGGGTATACCAAGCTTTCCGTCCCTTCCTTGACACAAAACCAACTGTATCAATCTTCGTGCTTTACATTAAGTTTTTCCATTTGCTATTTTAAGAAGCTTAATTTGAAGAACAACAAAAATATATATAAGATAAAAACTAACTATAAAAAAACATTTTCAATTTTCCTTCAATTATTTTCATTATATAAATAATGTTGCAATCTTTGTCAATAAATTTATATTTAAGTGATTTTTATGGCACTACAGACACATACTGCATCATTTTGTTGTTTTGCAAATTATTTATGCGCACACATACAGCCACATAAGGACAGACATATTGAAGCTATTAGATAGTCGAATATACAAAAACCCTTGAAATAATATAACAATAACAACGACTTATGTTTTGGTGGGGGGGGGGGGGGGAAGGAAAAAAAATTAAGGAACAACTTAATGTACAAGTTAGGGAATAGGACACTCAAATAGATTTAAAAAAAAAAACTTAAGCTCGTATTATGACTTCAACACAAAATAATAAATAAAACTTGGAAAACTTTAAAACTAAACTTAAAACAATTTTCAAAGCGAATTAGCACAATGGGCCAAAATAAGAAATTAAGGCTGAGAGGCAAAGAAGTTCTAACAAAAAATTGCATTTTGGAAAATATTTAAAATGTTTCATACTTTAAAGATTTTTCATTATTTTATTTTTGCAGTTTGTTTAGATTTTCAACTTTTTGGAATTTTAGATTTTCGATTTGTCTAAAGCCTTTCTGAATAATTAAGATAATTGTTTTTCTTCTTAAATATTGACCGCACCTTTCAATTTATCATATTTATAGTTTAATATTAAACTTTTTATTTGTCCTAGGAGGTTTTGTTTGCCCAGGACTCAGACAATGATAGATGTAAATTGTAAATAATTTAAATGATCCAAATGTGTAATAAACAAAATGCAAAAGGCGAAGACATTTACAAATACAAGGGAATAAAATCTAAAAACAGACCAGGGCATTTGTAATATACATACATATAAAAGTAAGTAAGAGGTGTTTGCAGCAACATAAGGACAAAGGATGTATATCTAAAGTCCTTCATGGAATTTGTAACGAAATGATTGCATGTCTGTTTAGTTGTGAAGCATAGAACAACAAACTATGTTTTATATACTAAATAGAGACATTAAGGTTGAGACAATCAAGGACATTGAATTACTGGTGGATAGTAAAATCATAATTTCTAAAAAAAATCTCTTTTAAAAAATTATTAGTCCTTCTTTTTAATTTAAAAGTTAATCACTTTTTTATTAAAGTCACTTAACAATTTAGCTACTAAAAGAAAAAACTACAATTGAGACCAAAATCCAGCCATTTTCTCAAAAATAAAAAGTATATTTTGTGAAAATATTCGCTTATTTTTAAGAAAACAAAAATAAACAAGTAAGAAAGTATAATCAGTCAAGCCCGAACAGATGAAACCCTACACCACAATATTTAAAAAGAAATTTTCTAGGGTGTATTAATTTGGGTGCCATTGGCAATTAAGGATCCGCCGAAACAAAATTATGAAATTGAGTTTAAGTTTAAGTTTAATACAAATTTTGATATTTCAACCAGTCTAAAGTTCATAGAATTTAATTTTCATTAAATAATTCTTATGAAGAAAGTTATTTTACCATATTAAATAAATTAAAATTTATTGATAATTTTTCATTCTTGACTGCCGCGGGAATCGAACCCACGTTCACGGATAGGTTTATTTGGCATGTTTCAATAGTAACCACATTATCTCTACCCAACAAAGTTACGTTACCGACGAGGCTGCCAGGCAAAAAGACAGACGGACGGACATCGTTAGATCGATTCAAAAAGTGTTTCTAAGTCTGCGATCGGTCTCTTAAAAGTTGTGCCTGGGACTAATATTTTAAGGTGTCACAAAAATTATCACCAACGCATAATACCCTATCGACTTTTATGGTGTAAGTTAAAGAAAAATCTAATTTTTTACACCAACATTTTACATTTTAAGCAATAAATCACTATTAAAACAGAAACTTAATTTTTTTTTTTTAAATTCGTTCATTACTTGTCGATTTTTACATAGAACAGTCAGTTTTCCAGAAAATTTCGCTTTTATAGGCAAAAGTTACTTTTTAAAAAAAAAAACAAACTGCCACTTTCAACCAGTGTTAAAAAATAAACATACAAAAATGTTCTTAAGTGTTCGGTACGGTAGATATGTGGAAAACACAACTGCTTAAAGTGCTTGTGTAGTTAATCATTAAAAAATAACCTTTCTCTGTTCGTGATTTTTGAACACAAGCGTTCTGTTTTTTAACCACAAAATTCGTTGTGTTGGGTTCAGCACATTAAAGGTCATTCCTTTCAGTTGTGCAAAAAATTTTTACACATGTACACTATACATACACACAAGCAATTCGTGATTTGGTCGTATAAATTGCCAAGCAGCAACAACAATGCTAGGGAAAAGCGTTTTATTTGCTCATTCATTTATCATGTTTAAAAACACTTAAGAAAATTAAAATATAATGTATGTCTACAGAACCGCTACAATTGTTATGTTTTATAACGAAGAAGAGAACACAATATGATGTTCGTTACTTTCTTGTAAATAGTTATGAACGGTTTTAAGAGTTGTGTATTTATCAGTGTTCGAAAATTAAAAGAACATTATTAAGCATTCTGCTCACACACCCAGGACCGATATCTATTTTTTAATGTTTGTGTTGGCGAACACAACCATTAATACCCTTCGTACCTATTTTCAAGAAGTATTTTGTTCTTCATTAAAAAACCCGTAAAATTGAAGTGATACTGTAGACAAACATTATATCTAAATGTTCTTTAATATTTCTTTTTTTTATCATTGATAAAGAAATGAAAAAACGAAAAATTTTAGCAACGACCGCACCACGAACAGCTTGTGTGTGTTGTGTACATATAAGTTTTGTTTGTGTAAAATTATTTTGCTGGCTTTTTCTTTCTTTTTCGTATGTGTATTTTGTTGTTGTAAAAAATGTTTTTTAAAATAAACCGAATGGAATTAAATGTTGTCACCTCTTCGTTGAGTTGGATAAAAACAGTAAGTTTTCTTTTTGTGTTCGAAGATGACAAACAGGGAAACATTATTTTCTTAATGATTTACTTCACAAACACTATTAGCGTTTGTGTTTCCCTCAAATCTCCCCAACGGAATACTAAGGATCGATATTTTTTGTTTATTTTCGAACACTGGTATTAATACACAAATACTACAACATGGGTTCTTGGTATGCAAGTCTTGCTTTAAATAATGTTCTGTTTATTTTCGAACACTGCATTCAACACAAAAAGGGTCTTTTGTTAGAAAAGGTGACTTGTTATCACACAGTTTTTTTAAAAATTAACAAGCAGTCACTTTTAGACAGAAAATAAAATATTTTTTAAATTTCACACTTTTTACCAAAAAGAAGCCAGTTTTTCCTACAAAACAGCATTAAACATGTTCATGTCTTAGATTCCACTGTACTTCTGCGTGAACAGACTATACGGACACATAGTCTGCAACCACTACAATAAGAAGGAAAACTTTGCACAAGACAACAACAGAATAAACAACATACCAAAACATACTCGTCGTACACACTCGAAGTTGTAAGAACATCTTGGCAACGCACTACAATGTTTTACAGCTTAACAACAACTTTTACACTAGAACTTTAGGGAAGATCTACAACCACCCACCCAACCTGTTTGTGCATTTTTCTTAACTTCAGAAATAAAGGAAGAAGAAACCCTTAAAGGCAACTCATCATCTCCTTATCAGCAGCATCATAGTCAATGTCAACCGTCGTCATCATCATCCTCATCATCGTTTTCATGAAAATAGCATTTTGTAACGAAGCTGCAGTAAAAAAACAATAACGTTTCAACTATTTTGTATTTACAACCGGCTTCTACGATTTCCAGAACCTCTCTCTCTCTCTTCGCAAAAGCTCTTAAATGCAACTAAACACTACACGTACATATTCACGTTCCTTTTGTGTGTTTGTTTGTGTGTGTTTGTAAATAGTCTAAGTATTTGTTTGCTGCATTTAATTGTTGTTGTATGCAATATGGAATGTCTTTCTATTCGTCTGTCTATCTTGTTATTTACGTCTAAGTTTTTTTTTCATGCGTTTGTTGTACTCCTAGTAATAATGCGTATTTGTATGTGCACTTTAGTATTTGTGTGTTTTATTGTAATGGCTTCTCTTCCTTATTGTTGTAGTTTTAGTTACATACTTCTATTATTTTTTTTTTTTATTCTCTAACGAATTCTTACCAATAAAACGTGTAATTGCTTGTATAATGAGTTTTTCCCATAGTTGTATTTATAGAAATTTGTTTGCAACTTATTGCATGATGTTGTTAGTTTTAAAGTTAAGACAACAGCAATAACAACAACAACAAAAATAAATGTTATAAATTTGAAGAGAAAGAAAATGTTCAAAGAATTTTTATATGCCAGGTAGTGAGTGAGTAATTGAAATAATTTGTATGACAGATAAATTTTAATACAATTTTAAACAATACAAAAAGGGTTTTTAGGTTAATAGGAACTAACTTTTTGCACAAATATTTACTTTTTGCCACAGAAACTGAATTTGAACACAAACAGCCAAGTTTTGCATACAAAAGCTGACTTTTACATACAAAAATTCACATTTTGCTACAAAAAACTAATATTTTACACAAACGTTCACTTTTTGCCAAAGAGCTTGACTTTTTGCACAAAAAGTAAATTTTCGAAACAGAAACTGATTTTTCACACAAAAAGTTACGGTTACACACATTAACTTTTTGCCACAGAAACTGACTTTTTCCAAAAAAAAGTCGCTTTTCACTTAAAAATTAACTTTTTATATAAAAAAATACAGTTTTTTTTTGAAATAAATATTTACTTTTTACCCAAAAAGTCACTTTCTGCACATGAAACTCTTTTGAACACAAACATTTGTATTTTTAAATATTGATCATAACTTCTAACCGAATGTTTCTATTACAGTGACCCACAGCTTATTTCGTGTAGATTTAAAACAACACTTTTTCACCTTGACAAATTAAAACTAATGATGTTATAAATAAATATTTGTATAATAAAATTCGTTATAAAGAAAATCTGAAAAATGTATCTTCCTTTTATAACGATCAAAAAACATTAAATAAATATTTCTATGAACAATTATTAAATAAATAAATAAAATTAACATTAAGCACGACAACCAAAATCTTTTAAATTGAAAACAATTTTGTATCACCAAATAATTACATTGATAATAAACTGGCAAGTGCACGGCTAAAAAAACTAAACTGGCAGCACGCTTGATTTTTTGCGAAAACAATAAAGCAAGTTGTTTTTGTTTTCATTTTGTTTTTTCTTAACCTACTTATAACTACAATTAATGTTGGAAGAATTCCAATCAATTGTAGTGGGGAATGTATGGAAAGATTATCTCAATGTTTATTGTTGTTGTTTTTGTTTAAGCTTTGATGTTGTTACAAGTAAAGCTGTTGCTTGTAATTCTAATTCGCTTAACAGTTTTATATGTTTAATATCTTTAGTTTTTCTAAAATCTTTGGATGAAGTTTCCTGACGATCTGGCCTAAGCAACCAGTGAAATGCGCAAAGGAATAGCTTATCCCTTCAACAATAAATTTCAGTGTTTTTTATCAAGAATAAAAATTGAGAATTAAGCACGACAAATAAAATCTTTTGAATTAAACATTTTTGTATTCGTAAAAAATTACTTTGATAAAAAATTAATTTTATTATTCAATGTTATTTTTTTTTAATTAAATTTGGAAAATCAGGCATTTAAGGATTAAAGATGTAATTGACCTGAAGATAGGCCATAACAAATACTAAACTATATGAAAACTAGTTGCTTCTTTCTTTCCAAGAACCAAGAATTTTGGTGTATAACTCTTGAATACTGATGAACGGGAAGTGGTCTTTCAAATCGTTTTTTTTTCGTTTTTTTAGGTAAAATGCATTTTTTCAAAAAATATAAAAAAATCTTGCTTTAGTACTTTACCTCTCTAAAAATATGCACTTGAAACTTGAACATTTTCAATAAAACCCCTTTTTTCAATTTTATTTAAAAATATAAATAAAAATTGTATTGTTGTTTTTATTCTATTTTTATTCAAAGGTTTAATATTTTTTTAACTACATTATTTAAATTTTTGTTTGCATAATCAAATTAATAGTTTTTTATGTTATCAAAAGTAAACGTTTGTCTGATAAAATGCTTTTGGAAAATGATCTCTCAACGGCAACTTAAGTTGAAGCATACTTGAAGGATTCTTATTCATTTGGAGAAAAGTTATTTTCTAATTCCGATTCTACATTTGATTCCAGATCGAAAATAGTTGAAAATTGTTTTATTTGAAATGAAATCCTATTTTTTTTTCAAACCGTTTTGGATTTTTATTTGTTAATTTTACTTTCTGCCATATCAAATTATTTGGGTTGACTATTAAGTGAACTAAGTCCCCTAATCTAGTAATTTTTTTGCTAATATATCAGAAGTTTGAAAAATACAAATGCTAATTGACTTTTGATGTTATTTAAATTGAATATTTTTTTGTACTTTTTTAATTGCATAAGTATCGGTAGCAACAAGTTCTTCAAAAACATTCTTAAATTGCTCAAAGTTTTTTAAATAGTATTCTTAAGCATCTAGCCAGGTTCCCTTTCTTGTTAGTACTGGCTGTGGTAGTAAGGATACCAAGGGATACATCTCATTAAAAATTGCAACTCGTAAAGGAGTCTTTAAAAATATTTTTTTCCCGTGTGAAACCAATAAATCAATATAATCGAATTTGCTTCTACAGTTCGGTGTATCCCATGTGCCAAGCAAGTAACATGTAACAGTTTTGGATTAAATGCTTTAGGCCAATTGGCAGCCTTAACCATGTTCGGTGCTGCATCGGTTAAAAATTTAAGGATCTTTTGTCGAAATCTTGAAAATCTTGTATTTTAAGCAGAGCTCCAATTTAGAAAGAACTTTTTTTACAATATGGAAATTTAAAAAATTTTTCACTCAAATATGTTCAAATGTGCATTTTAAATCAAAATATAAAAAAATATGCATTTTCACCAAAATATGCAAAAGCAAAACGATACCATTTTAACTCAAATTTAATGATTCGGAAAGATCATTGGTCGACATCGATCTTAGACTATTGACAAAAAACATGCATTTGCATGGATATCGCTTCCTACTTATTGCATGCATTAGAAAGCTTATTAATTCTTATTTTTCCTAAATGTTTCTTAAAGCCACATTGCCAGCCATTCCGTTCGATGGGTTTTAATTCATAGCTTTACAAATTCAGATTTTCCAACACGAACTTAAAATTTTTTTTTAATTTTTGCTTACCATTTCTTATATAAATATTGAACGAGGCAAAACAAGTATACCAACTGAGACGGTCTAATATACATACTTAAACACATGAATATAGAGTTTTTATTTAAATAAAGGAAGGTCGGTTTTTGCATTTAAATTTTTTTTGATATCATCTTCAGTTCTTTTGTTGTGAGCGTTAAAATTTGTATTTTAAGGCTGCATCTCATGAAACGGGAGGTCAAACTACTCATATTTACCCAAAATAAAAAGATAAAATTACTATATTTTAGGAAAAAGAATTTTCATTTTTATATCCTAAAAATGCAGGTAATTGTCAACAATTTTCCTTTAAATTGCATTAAAGCTTCCTTAAAATATGCTATAGTTTTTTTTTACAATTTATTCCTTCCAGTTAACTTTAGTTAACTTTGTTTTTTCATAATACAAAAATTGCAAACATAAGATTTTTAGATAACTTAAAACTACAGAGTATTATTTTAATTACAATTGTATACATTTGAGCCTCTTGCTTAACGACTTTAAGTAGAAATAATCAAATTACAAAATTGATTACAAAAACATTTAAATACAAACAGTGCCTGCTCCCGGCTCTTAATTTTCCATTCCTTCCAATTATACTTTCTATTCAATACTAAATCTTTAGAAGCAATCAAAAATATGAAGGCCTTTAAAATGATCATACTTTGTGCTTTAAAGACCCCAAACAGTTAGTAGTTTTAAATCGAATTTCTCTATAAATGTCTTAATTTTTCAAACATTTAATCACAAATTGCTGCTAATTTTTTCTTTTTCTAGAATTTTTTTTGCCATTAAGTTACTTATTTCCAATTAAGAAGACATATAATGTTTTTTTTTCTTTATGGATACAATTAAATTTTGTAGTATATCTTAATTTGATTTTGTCATAAATTTAACATTAACTACAGAGGAATAGAGAAAGACAGTATAACCGACCACAAACGGTTTTGCTGAATATGTGGGAATATCAAATTAAGTAATTACCCTAGAGGGAAGCGAACTGACACTGAAGTAGTCCCGTGATGGGTCTTTGGTGGTAGGGACCGGTTCCAGTTCTAACACTTTATATGAATAAGACCTATCACTTTTACATGGGGTTGTCATGGGAGGGGGTCAATTGACACTATTTAACCAATCACAGACCTATTCTTAATGAACCTGCTTAGTATCAGTTACTAAAATGTAGTATTATTTAAATACAATGTAGTATTATTTCAATAAAACTTGTCCAAGAATTAAATTTAAGAGCAACATTTTAGAAATTACCATAAAAATGTGTCACATCACCGCTGAAGACTGTTCTGTAATTCATTACTTTTTCTACCTTTTTGTTCTTTATAAACCAGTTAAGGGATTGGTTCTTCTTTCACTGGTCATGAGTCCTTTCTTTTTGCACTTGTTCTATTTTCACAAATCCCAGGACCAGTCGCTTGGACCAATTGACACAAATTTCCCGCAGGGTAGTGATATTAAAGAGAGACACACAGATAGACGTACAGACTAACGGACACATAACGTTTAAATAAAAAACATTTAGTTGTTAATAGGCGGATGTAACCCAAAACAATTGGATGTAATGGATCATAAATTACAAAAAAAAAAAAAAAAAAAAAAAGATTAAGACAATTTATATCACAGCAAACAATTAATAAACTAAAGTAAATATTTTTTTTTTTAACTACTTGAACACTTTTAATTGAGTGCGCTCTATTAGAGTTGTGTCGTTCCGGAACGACCCAGTTCTATTAAACGATTCCCTTATAAGAACGGTTTCAATAGGTTCTTTTTTATCGTTCCTCCTTCCGCAAATGCAATTTGCTGGATCAGCACATACGTTTCGTTTACTTATTTCTGTACACTTAGAACAAAGTTGATTTTAATACCCTTCACGACAGGAGGAAAAGGGTATATCTATAAGTTTGTCATTCGGTTTCTAATTTCTACAATATTGATCTAAGATCCAATAAAGTATATATATTCTGGGTCCTTATGTATGAGAAGATAAGTTGATTTAACGATGTCCGTCCGTCAGTCTTACGTTTGATATGTGTTTTCCGGACATGATAGCGGCTAGTTTGTTTTACGTTTATGTCACATATAGTCCACCATTTCTTGCTACTGAGATTCAGCAAGATCGGTCCACAAATGGCTGAGATATGACCAAAAACCACGAGTGCCTCTAATTTTTCAAAAAAGAAATCCCTCGTGGTTATTGTGTTATTTTAATGGGTTATATTTTACGCATACAAATTCATTTGCATTTATGTATGCTCATAATATGCCGCTCAAGACTCGTGAGCTTGCATGTTCGAATCTGGGTAGCCCGAGTTTAAAAAAAATTAATTTTTTTTTTTTTATTTTTTATGTCCTTAAAACGATTTTAAATTTATAAAGTTTTTGGATATTATCAAAAAGTAATTTCAATTTTTGGGAATACAAAATTTAAATTTCAAAAGATTTTGTTATTCGTGCTAAATTCCCAGTTTTTATTATTGATAAAAACACTTGAAATTTATTGTTGATGGGATAAGCTATTCCTATGCGCATTTCACTGGTTGCTTAGGCCAGATCATCAGGAAACTTCATCCATAAAGATTTTAGAAAAACTAAAGATATTAAACTAAGTAAAAATGTTAAACGTATAAGACTTATAGCAACAGTTCTACTTGTAATAATATCAAAGCTTAAACAAAACAACATCAACAATTATATTTTAATATTTTATATTTTAATTTTATTGCCAATGACACAGTATTTTATTTCATTTCGGCAAGCATATACTTCCGTAAAAAAGTTTTATGCAGGGTTTAAAAAGCTGCAGTCAAAATCAAAAAATTGCTTTTTCTTCCACTTTCTGATTTTTCATTGGACGAAAATAAACCGTTGCCTTTACTTCTGATTCATTAAATGAAAACAGTCGTAGTGCAAAAGCAAAAACCGTTTTTTGTTTCGTTTTTTGCTTTTGCCTTTACTGCGACTGTTTCCATTTAATGAATCAGAAGTAAAGGCAACAGTTTTTTTTTGTCCAATGACAAATGAAGATGTCGAAGTTACAGCACAATCTTATGACTTTTACTATCTCAACTGCAGCTTTTCAAACGCTGCTTTTATGTAATTAAATTAAATCCGTACTTATTGTAAATACATGTGGACAAAAGCTATTTATGAATGTAGGCATTGCTTTAGTAATTGTTGTTGTTATGTTTTGTTTTAGAAATGGAAGCTGTTGCTACGTTTGATCTCTTCTTACATTTTTCTTGGCTGTTGTTTTTTTTTATTTTAATGTGTTTAATTTTAGGCATACAAACCCATACACATTTATGTACTTATATACTAGACTTGGTATTTTTAATTTAACGCATCTTCAGTAAAAGCGTTCGTCGCCGAGTTGTCTAATTTCCCGCCTGAGACTCGTGAGGTTGCCAGTTCGAATCTGGATGTCGCAGTTTTAAAAAATAATTTTTTTTTAATTAAATTTTTTTGTGTCCTAAAAAACAATTTTAAAATTATAAAACGAATTTAAAACATCATCTTTGGCAAAAGAGGAAACGCACTTTGGTATATATTTTTTTTTGATTTTGTCATATTCTTTCGGCTGAATTAATATTTATTAATATCTTAAGAACGTTATTTATATAACTTTTGTTGGGCAAAGCCGAATATAGCACTCTTACTTGTTTGTGTAGGGATCAGTTTTGATAACTTTTGTTTATTTATATCGTGACATTAATTTATTAAATTAAACCTGTACATATTTCCGAAATTTCATAAGCATATTTGCAATTTATTGAAAAACGTATTATAATTTCATTCTTTGTTCATTCATTGATCAAAGTAAAAAACGGGAACGATGAATCAAAGGAACGACCTAGTTCCTCAAATCTTTCGGATCGGTCGGAACGATTTTGCCTAACTTTACCTTCTATCGTGTTAGTTTCTAAAACTGTCATTCCTTAAGAAAATGTTCTATATTTCTTCGCTTTCAAATGTCTTCTGGGTTACTTTAAGCAAAAAAATAATCATAGATTTCCAACACATGTTTTAACCAGGAACATACGAACATAATAGTTGAAAAAAAAAAAAAAATAAAAAAAAGAGAAAAATACATTGTTTCCTAATTTATTGCCAAAACAACAAAAGATATTTTAGGGACAATAGTAAAATAAAAATACTTTATTGTAATAAAACTGAAAGCTTTGGTTGTAGGACAAAGTGATTTAAACATGAGCTAAAGTAACAACAATAACGAAATTGTTACAAAATACACAAAAGAAAATAACAAGCAAAACATATAAATTATTATGTAAATGTAAAGCAATTCAATTCATTTATTCATTTCAATTCATTTCATTACATTTCACTGTAATTCAATTAGAGTGTACGTTCTTATTTTTTCATGGCAAATATGTGAGCACTAAAAGGCGAACCAACAATACCCAATAGGTCTGGTAGTTGTCTACTACTGACTTTGATTTAAGTTCAATTTATAGTTCCAGTTGAGGTTTTGTTGTGTTATACTTTTTTTAATAGAAATGCATATCTAGTTCAGGTTCTAGTTCAGGTTGTAACTCATTTTCTAATGCAGTTTCCGGTGTAGGGTTTAGGTAAGGTTCTGGTTCTAGTTCAAGATGTCGTCTAGGTTTAACATGAGGCTCTAGTTTAGGTTCATGTTATTGTAAAGGTTTTGGTTCAGGATATGCTTGAGGTTTTAGTTTAATTTACAGTTTATGTTTTAAATCATTTTAAATCAGGGTTTGATTTGTGTTCTAGCACAGACATTAACCTAAAATGTTATAGTTAAGATTCTGGTTCTACTTAGAGTTAAGCTTTAACTCATCTTCAAATTAAGGCTTTAGCTTAGCTTATATAGGATCATTCCATTGGGTCTTCCGAAGGTTGACAGTTGATCGCGGCCAAATCGTTGATGCTTCGGCTATCGAATTGATTTTCATTTACCAGTTTGCTTTGCTTCTTCTTTAGGGGCAGGTATAGCGATGAATAACACGTTTAAGTCTACACATAAGAATTATTTTTTAACTTTTATTTCGAGGAATTATTCTACTTGACAAGAACATGTTCTTGCTATTGCCATAAACCTCCATATACATAAAAGATTGCGTGATTTTTTGCGATAACTACAAAAAACTCCATACTAAATGCAGGTGGTCGCAGCCAGGTCCAGGTGGCAGTTTGTGCCATACAAATAAGCTGTCTTCTTCTTAAGGCATAGTCGAACAATCAAGTTCAGCGATAAGACCCATTTCAAGATAATTGAATTGAATTCGGAACGATATCAATCCAAACGAGATCCAAAAGCGTCCAATGCATCCCGTAAAAGTGACAATTTGATGATGTGCATTCCGGGCTGGCAATTCCTAAACTGTATAATTGGGTAAGCCAACAAACGAAACTGCGGAATTTTGGACGCTATCAATCCAAATAAGATTCAAGAGCATCCTGTAAAAGTCGCTGTTTGACGTACATTTTAAGCTGGCGTGATATTTTTCCTCGAGAACGACGTAGATAATGCCATCACGGTCAAAGGCGGGCGCTTAAGTCGATAGTAATTGCTCCCATTAGGTCATGAAGGGAAACATTAGAAGGATATTCCATTGTTTGGTATAACCTCTTTTGGAGAAATTAGGCGTCGTCAATGCCTGGAATTCGGTAGAGTTCAAAACTGACAGAGCTCTTGAGATCGCGGCTGGCTATTCGTGGAGGCACCCTCGGGGACCACGTGGCGGTTGTGGTTGAAACCTAAGACCACGGGAATGGAGATTTTCAAAAGTCAGCTTCAAGAGCTGATTCTCAATAGATGTGGTTTATGTTCAAGGTCGTTGGAAGGGAGATTTAAAACATCAGCTTCAAGGGCTTGTCCCTACAAGTGACTGAAGAACGGCCTGCTGGCGTTTTTCCCAAGGTGCTATAGTTATTCAACAGATGCTGCTTGCATATTCCAAAAGTAGCAGAGGTTAGATATTTGCGGTTCCTTAAAAAGGGGCGTATTATTCTGCGAGTTACACACAATGGCGGTGGGTATTTTTTATTTTTTTGTCGTTCAGTGTTTAAGGCATCCATGGGATAATGAAGGCAGGTGCTTATTCAAATCGTTTTCTTATCGAAACTCAATTGAGCGATATTGTCGCTTAACAAACTTTAGTCAAAGTGGAAAACCCGCCATTTCATCCACTACTTCAATTGTCATTGGTTAAAAAAAATAAAACTGTTGCTCATTAAATGTAAACAGTCGCTTTCAAACCAACTCAAAAAGCGAAAAGTTGTACAAACATTTTCGTTTTTTGTTCGACAGTTTTTTAACCATGGACACACACGACATGTTATTAAAACAGAATGGCGCTACGTGCCAACAGCTCACGAAACCGGGACATTCTGTGATTTAAGGGCATGGTCAACTCGCGTGGAGGTGATGTAAACACCATTATACTTTTTCATTAAACCACAGCGGCCCCTAAAGCCAGCATTATCCATGCCATCTATTTAGTCCGATTTAGTTTTTAGTTCATGATTAAGTTTGTGCTTTAGTACAAGTTCTATTTGAGTTTTTTGTTTAGGTCATAGATTAGGATGCAGTTTGGCTCGGGGCCTTAGTGTCATTTCGGTTTTAATCTTTTTAAGTGTAATTCTAGTTATGGTTCAGGTTCTAGTGAGGGTTAAGTATATTTTCTGATTTGTACATTCATTGCAGCTTGCTTAAAACAGACACAAGGATTTCTTTGTTTTGGACAACTCATACAATATTAGATAAAAGGTTATTTCAGGCGGAAATCTACGCCATCATCATATGCGCTGGGGAATGTCTCAGAAGGAGGGCAAGGGGCTTGAGACTGTATATAATGTCGGATAGCCAGGCCGCTCTTAGGGCACTTCCTTCTTTGGAGATAAAGTCCAGGCTGATCATGGACTGTTTTGCGATTCTGAAAGAGTGAGGGTTCCCGGCCATGAGGGCCATGCGGGTAATAAAAGGGCTGATTGCTTAGCATACAGCGGCGCTCGTAGTCCATTTGTAGGCCCGGAGCCTTTCTTCGGCGTCCCTGTGGGTCACATGAGGAAGATGTTACAAAAACGGTCCGATCGTATATTCTTTCACGCATGGACGTCCACTTCTGGATTGAGACAGTCCAAAAGATTTATGACACTGTCCCGGCGCAGGGCATTTAGGATTCTGCTGCTTGAGAAAGTGGATCTTAGACTGCTTGTTGGCTTATTTACGGGGCACTGCGGTTTTAGATACCACCAGTTTAAGATGGGTAATACATTTACCTAAATATGCAGATTCTATGAGATGGATGACGAAACGTCGGAACATCTGCTCTGCTTATGTCCCGCCTTGGGGACTTCTAGGCGGAAATTGTTCGGGGGAAAATAGTGGGCCCGACTGCTATTTATGATCTTTCACTGGGCAGGGTAATGGGCTTTATACGTAGCCTAAACCTCATATGGTGAGACACATGTATATCGTTGGCCCCCACAAGGAAAACCCTCCCACATATGCAAACCTGCAACTCTTCAGCACATTTTACTGGAGAGACAATAAACTTTTTTTATTTCATATTTGCAGCTTGAATGGAAATCAAAAAATTTAGTTGGTTTTACACACTTCAAGACTCTAATTGAAGAAAAACTACATGCTGGTCGACGCGGCGTATCTTTCTCTACCACACGGCATCAAAATCTCAATTTACTTAAAAAGTGGATTTAGCAGCTTTGCATTTTATGTCGACGATATATTTCCTTCTCTAGAATATAATTTTTTAAATAACTTTGCCGACATCCTTCGCATACACGTATTCCCATAAATATTGCAAGCAACTCAAGCTTTATATTAAATACAAAACCAAACATAAAAAAATAAAATAAAAGCTTTAGTTAACTGAATTAAAAAGGTAGGGTCGAATACATTTTTAACTTGTATTTGGCATTACAGATATAGAAAAAAAAAAAGAAAGAAAGGAAGAAATACTTTCTGCAATTGTATTGATGTTATACAAAGGACACTTTTTATACACAAATCTGCTGCTAAGAAGAGCATAAAACAACAAACAAACCAACAAAAAGAAGAAAAAAACATCAATGGTATTCTGTAAATGATGATTGCATACTTTGTTTCTCTCTATTGTCCTTTTGCCTTTTTAGTTTGTACTTGTTTTTTTTTCATTATTTCAATTTAACTGCTCCCTACAAATATGCTACAATTGCAAACAAATAGCTCAACATTTGACCTTAATTTCATTGAATATATGAATATATTCAAAGCAAAACAACAACAACAAAAGTCAATGAATGAAAAAAAAAAAATTTAATGAAGAGCAAGAGAGCAGATAAAAAACTAAAAACGCCAACACTAGGACAAACATTTTACTTCAATGGACGTGAGTATTTGAAAACAGTTAACTAAATTGGTACTTGTTAGTTTTTAAGGGAAGAGCTACGAAGGTAACACACATGTAACTTAAGGGGGGAAAATACAGTAGGATTAAAATATTGCATTGTTTTTTTTTTTTGTCATATCAACAAAGATAACACGTGTTTCAAGTTGAAGTTTAACTTAGGTTTCAACTTAGGTTCTAGATGAGACTTAGGCATGGGCTCCAGGTATAGACTTCAGATTCTTCACGTAGAAAAAAATATGGTAGGAGGTAACCATATTCTAAGAGCAACAAACTATGGTTGGATTTTAACAATTTTTATGTTTGCAGGTTACCATATTATATTTAAATATGACCATCGTATGGCTTAAATAAACAAAATTTTGGCTGAAGTCAACCATAATATGGTCAAAATTAACCATATTTTGGTCAATATTAACCATAATTATGGTCAAAACTAACCATATTATGTTCAAAATGAACCATAATATGGTCAAAAATTCCCAAAATGTTGACAAAAGTATCCATACTATGGTCAGAACTAACAATAATATGGTGAATGTTAACCATATTATGGTTATTTATTTCATCCATTTTTTCAATTTATTTTTTTAAGTGTCAATTTATAATTTTATTGAATTTTTTATTCTTGATAGGTCTTCTGTTCCAATTTTATAAAAAATTCTCTTTGATTCATATTCCAGCCTGTGACGACCTTCATTGCCATTTTTTTCTGTTCTACTAGTTTATTCTACGTAAATTTATGTATTTTAATCAAAAATTAAAATAAAATGAAATGAGAAACTATTGTAAAATACTTACGACCAGTAGTACCATATTATTTTATATTTAAAATTAAACATACAATGTTTTTAAATGTTATAATTTTGAACATATAATTGTTATCAAATATTAACCACAACCTGTTTGGAGGTAACCATAATATAGTTGTGACTTTTAGATGGATGAATTTAGGACAAATCTTAAAAATAGGAGACATCCAAAAATATCACTCCTTTATTGCAGCAAAGTCATATCTACAAAAAAATCGAGCTTGGCAAAATGCGATTAAAGTTTTCAAAATGTACCGATTTAATGATATATTTTGCTATAACTTCGGTTCAGTTTGAGATAAAATACCGATTTTTTGTTACGAGAAAGTATGAAGGAACACTTTGCTTAATTAAATTAAAATTAAAAAAAATTTGGAGATATGACGATATGTTTATAAGGTGATAAACATAAATTTGTTTCATATTGTGACGGCTTATATAACCGGGAAGGCGGAAACATTCACCCCTATCGTGAATAATTTTTCCCTCGTAATTTTTCCCCTTTTCACATATTTGCGATCATGAAAAAGTTTTTTCCCCCGTAATTTGTTCACATTTCCCTTAGATTTGCTTACTTTATTTTTGCTAGGGAACAGAACATGTATGTAAGTAGTTTCTCCTATAAATCGAATATTCAGGTTTATTTCCGTTAATAAGGCACCAACCGATATATTGGTCAACAAAATGCAAAACAAGAGGCTGATTGCCGGCGGATTTGTAAAGCTTTCGAAAGACGTGGTGGCAGAATTTTGGGAAATATTTTACTACATAAAATTTTTAAAATGCAAAAAACTAACGTTGCAATCAACCTGTCCCGTCCCTCCAATACTAATCATTTAGCTTTATTATTTTCACTTTTCTTTAAAATATATACATACATACGTAAATATTTTTGAACATAAATTTCATTGATTTTTAATATTTCCTAATCTTTCTTCTTTTTTGTTACATTCACTGGAACTGATAGCGTGAAAAATTTTTCACATGAGATTCATGATTGCTTTTTTCCCTTCGAGGGGAATGAAAATTTCATGGGAACAAAAATTCCACTTGTTATTCACGATAGGGGTGATTGCAGCAAAGGAGGCTGCTGAAGCGTTGATTGATGCGGGTGTACTGGGTAACCGAAATAAAAAAAACTATGGAAACTCGTGTAAGATACTACAACATACAATTTTAAAAACACATTTTCCTAAAGATTACAGGTGGATCTTGTAAGATGAAGTTCGTTTGATGCTATTTTTTGCATCAATCTTGACCTACCTTTTGACTGATATAGACGGTGTTTATAAAAAAAGAAAAACTACTTCGGACTGTGAATTAGAAATATGCAACAACTTTAAACTTTTGCACTTTAAACTATTTGTCCAATCTCGGTAAAAAAGTGAACGAAATTTTTCGGAAACATGGTTAAAAGTAAATAAAATAAGAAATATACTCTTTCCCGACTTTCTTAACGATTTGAGTGTGTCTTAATGTTACTTCCTAAGCTGCTAAAAAATGTTAATATATTTATTTAAAATATTTTATCCACAATTAGAATTGTGGTTATTTTGTTGAACTATTTATGGTTTTTAATCCAAATTTTTTAATATTTTAATCAGGCTTAAGTTCATCAAATTTAATTTTCATTAAATTATTTTTATGAAGAAAGGAATTTTACAACATGAAAACTAATTAAAATTGTTATTGATAATCATTCATTCTTGACTGACCTGAGATTCGAACCCAGGCGGCTGGTTACCATGACATGTTTCGATCGCAACCACTCGATCTCCTCAGATGGATTTGCCGTCTTACACTCGCAGCCATCGACGACTGCTGACGTCAATAGTCAAACATCAATCCTTAAACCAAATTGTATTTTAACCTTTGGTAGATCGAAATTTGCTTTTTTGAATGATTATCCATTTTAATTGATTTTACATGTTTTTCCTAACTTCTGTTTTTTCCGTACTTATGTAAAAACATGTAAAATAAATTAAAATGGATAATCATTCAAAAAAGCAAATTTCGATCTACCAAAGGTTAAAATACAATTGAATTCGTAGCCAAAAATCGCTAAATTATCTTTATAAAAAAGTTTTAGCGATAGATATTTAGATTAAGCAAATAACAGAATACGGTTGCAGATCGTACTTATTTTGCCAGCCACTGTTTATTTATGCTCAGAAATCATGTTCTAAGTTTTATTTTATTAATCTAAAAAAATGCTTAAAAATCTGTTTTGGAATATCTTCAGGGAAAATCGTTGTTGTTGATTTAGCTATTAAATTGAAAACGTTCAAAAGTATTTTTAAAACTGTTCGAGAGTTTATTAAATTCGATATGATATACAGAGTCAAAACGACTCGTAAACATAAAAAAGTAGCATACCTTAGGGAGAAAATTATTTTTCAAAATTAAATTGCATAGAGAAAAGTCTTATGATAAACTTCAAGTACCACATAAATTTAGGGAATAATATGTGTATTATTTTTTTTTATGAAGACAGTATGAACGAAACAAGATTTTTTCTAAACGGTTTTATGTATATTTGTTATAAAATAGTAATAGATTTTTAATTTAGTTAATGCAAATAGTTGTTAAACAGCAAAAACTTTGAACATTAGGTTTATTCTGCTACCTTGAATGCTTTTTCTTCTAAAACCATATTAAAACTTTTATCTCTTGGTTTTTTCTTTGTCTTTAATTTAATTAAAACCCGAAAATTTCTTTGCTAACTTTTTTATTAAATCATGGGGTTTAGAGGGCATCACATTTCGGTTTTATTTTCTCATTATTTTTAAGCAATCAAACCTCAAAAACAATTCACACAACTTTTCGTATATATTTAAAAAATTTTATTCAGAAAAGTTTTTCATTTACGAGAAAAAAAAGTTCCAACATATCAGAAACTGTTTGTTGTTGTTATTTTTTTACATCATCATTATTGTTGGGTAAAAGATCACACACAATTTAAAAACTCTGACAGCCTCAAATCATGGTTGAGTTTAAATAAAACTAAAAAGGAATTTCTGTTTTAATTTTCCCCCATAAAGCATTTTAGGTACCCAACGACCATACAGAGCTACAGTTTCTACAGATACGTTACATACATACGTAGGAGGAAATGTATATTGTATTATTCTTATTAAGGATTTAGCAAAATGAAGGGGTTTAGCTTGTTTGAAGAGACAGGAATTGTTGTTGATGTTTTTGTGGAGCTTTTTCCGACATGTATGTTAAAGAAGGATACTCTATTGTTACTCTTGAGTTTGATAGTCATATTGAACGTATTGTTTAAGTGTGTTAAACATACAAGTAATTACTACC
The DNA here is from genome assembly GCA_949318255.1 of Pollenia labialis. Taxonomy (NCBI): domain Eukaryota; kingdom Metazoa; phylum Arthropoda; class Insecta; order Diptera; family Polleniidae; genus Pollenia; species Pollenia labialis. The sequence goes on along the minus strand of OX439141.1, from coordinate 34,196,061 downwards.
TCATGTTTGTATGGATATTAAAATTTTTGCCAGTATATGAGCTTGTTGATATGTGTGGATGTGTGTTTAACTATTAACTAACGACTACACAGGCAAAAAATGAGTTAAATTGAGTTTAAAATTTTTATGGTGGTTTTTTACACATGAGCAGTTGTTAATACAATATAAATTAGTAAAAGTAATGATGTGAGGAAATAAAGGATTCAAAAAATTCTACAATACAATTTTATTGCTATACCTTACGTTTTCAAGAAAATTTAATTACATCGATACCCGGATTTGCGTAGCTAATTGGGACTAAAGAAACTCGAACCGAAGCACTATTTTCATTTAATTGGTTCCGAGATTTATAATTTTAGCTGAAAAAATAAGACTTGATAGTGGATAATTTTCTTTAAGATCTTTAAAGAAAGTAAAAGCTTTCTTTTAAATTACCAATCTGATTTAAAGACACTCTTCGCCGATTTTATTCTTCAATCCAAACGCTAAGATGTGACTCCGATTTATTCATTAAGGGACTTTTCATTTCTATAACCTGTTAATGTTGTAATGATGTTGCGGTTTCATTAAATCCTTTCATTACAAAAAGTACTTTTTTCACAAAAAGTCCTCTTTCAAACAAGGCCACTTTTATATAGATTTTCGGTTAATTGGTTCCGATATTTATAATTTTAGCTGAAAAAATAAAAGACTTGATAACGGATAATTTCTTTTAGATTTACAAATAAAGTAAAAGCTTTCTTTTGCATAACCATTTGACGTAAGCACATGCTTCTTCGCTGGTTTTGATCTTCGAACCAAACTCTAAGAATTGTCTCCATTGTTTTCACTAAACTACTTTACACTTTTTTACCTTACAATGTTTTAAGGATGTTGCAGTTTCAATCAGGGCTGTGGAGTCGGAGTTGAGGTTTTTGTACCGGAGTCGGAGTCGTAGTACCCACAAAAACTCGTGACTCCGACTCCAAAATTTTTCGGCATAAAAACTTTTCTAATATAAATATTTCAAAATAAACCATTTTTAAGCGATTCTACTTTAAAATTTTGAAGTTAAGAGTAGGTGAGTTTCAAAAATTGAGATAACAATTGATTTTGGCAAATCTTTTAATACTTTATGAGAATAAAGTGCCTAAAGTGCCGTTTTTTTAATAAGATTTCTGTAATAAAAAAATTGTATGACAATTATTATATAAATAATGCTCTATTAAACAGAATTTTTTAACAAAAATTCTTAAAATTGGATTAAAAGTTTAATAAAAAGAACGGCCAAATTCTTTCGTTTTACGTTTTCGATATCCATGACACCCCTGACAGATTGTATCAAAGCATGTCTTTTTCTATGTTTTTATGAGTGCAAATGGTAACAAAACTGGTTCGATTCAGTCACTAGACATTTTCAAAACTATCTCTTTGCATTTTCTGTAACAAAACTCGTTTTAAACGTTCTGTTTGAAGTGCGCCAAGGTGTTGTTGATGAAATAGAGTCGAATTAGGGAATTTAAAAATGCAGAATTGTGAACAAGTTCGCTTGGATATATTTGGTTTTTATAAATCTTATATTGAAAAATGTTTTTGTAGCGATGTTCATATACATTCATATATGACTGGAAATCTGCTGTATCTTCTGTGGCGAAAACACTTAACGAACTTCATTTTTAATTACAACTTTTAAAGTGAATGATAATAGAAATAAAAGGAAAAGGAACTCGAAAAAAATATATTTGCCATCAATGTGGGGGTTAACCTTACTTTAGGGAAAACCGGAGAGAAAGTAAAGACGTGCAATATTATAATTTGGTCTTAGACAATAATAATATTGATTATCTATGGGACGGAAAAAACTATGGCGAGTACACTAAAGAAAAAGATTTCAATTTATTTGTTTAAAAAATCATATTTTTTTAACTCTCCAGAAAAAGAAAAAGATTTCAATTTATTTGTTTAAAAATTCATATTTTTTTAACTCTACAGGTGGGAGATAAACTACACCAAGCCACACTTTGAAAACTTTAGAGCTGACCGCAAAAACATGTTGACAATCTCAAATACTTCTATTTCTGTATTTAAAATTTTCATTAGTTCGAATATTTTATATGACTTTAATATATTTTTTCATGTCGATGATATCCTAAATAAAATTACGTCATATAAGGTAACATACATTTACTTATTAAATTGGAATTGGTGTTCCTTACCTCCCATGATGGTATAGGTATCTACTGTTCAATCCCTTAATACAAACATAACCAAGTGCAACAACAAAAGGTTTGCAATTTCCCAAAAATAATACAAGGCTTACAACAATTTATTTTACCTTACTTTTCTCTTCGAAATGTGTTATACAAATTATTGAACTAAAATGTCTAAATAAAAATTGTCTGCAAATTCTGTGGTTAACCACACTAAATAAATTTGATGCAATTTACGTCTAAGCCAGTTTGAGTTAGTATTGTTATCAACTTTTCTATCTCAAAAACTACATTAGATAAGACTTATGCGAATTTACACATCCATAGAGGAAAAATTCTGATTTCAACAGTATAAAAAACGTATTTTGAAAAAGATGTGAATTGTAGTTTATCCATCCCCTACAGAACTATAGTTACACTTTTAAGCACTGTTTGCATAATTTTAATTAATTAATATAACTTTCAAAATATACTTCAGCTCAATGAATAATTTTCCTGGTGGTTAATAGTGTATTGCAACACTAGTTCGATCCCATAAGGATTCTAGAAAAATTCGTTTCTTTCTTTCGAAACTTCGTAGAAAAACTCTTTAGTTCTAAAATAAAATCTATTTTTTTCTATATTTCAGTTGGTTTTAAATTGTTCAACTGTTGAGTAAATTATCAGGAATGGCATAACACTTCACAATCAAAATAGTTCAACTAATTTGGTCCATTTTATCGGGCTTTATATGTTTTTTGCATTTTCCCCAACTTCGAATAAAGTGTAACGAACGAGTTCTACATCTCACCTACTCATATGCAAATAACTATATTTAAGCTCAATGCGGCACGTGTTAAAATTGAAATACCGATTTGAAATTTTTATAAAATCTTTTTTTGTTGTTACTAGATTTAACCATTTAAAAGGAACTTCATTAAAAAGTAGTTTAAAGTCGAATAAGGACCAGTCTCATATACACTGCGAATCAAAGGAGTCGGAGTCGAAGTCGTACATAAAAAATTTCATTGGATGGAGTCGGAGTTATCACTTTTTCTTGACGACTCCCCAGCCCTGGTTTCAACAAATACTTTTTTAACAAAAATACTTTTTATCACAAAAACAAATTTTTTTCACAAAAATACCTTTTTTCACAAAAACAAATTTTTTTCACAAAAATACCTTTTTTCACAAAAACAAATTTTTTTCACAAAAATACCTTTTTTCACAAAAAAAAATTTGTTCACAAAAATACCTTTTTTTTCACAAAAATACATTTTTTTTTCACAAAAATACCATTTTTCACATAAATACCTTTTTCACAAAAATACCTTTTTTCACAAAAAGTCGTTTTTCCACAAAAAGTCCCTTTTTCACAAAAAGTGCTTTTTTCACAGTCCTTTTTCCACAGATATTCCTTTTTTCAAATAAGTGCCTTTTTTCACAGAAAGTCCTTTTTCACACTTAGGCCCAATTTCACAACCTACCGATAGCTAAAGGTAGGATTTTATTGGTCATATGAAAAGTGTTCCATTATTACAACTTTACTTTAACCATCCAGGTAGGATTCACCTTAATTTACGTTATCGCTCACTTTAGGTTAAAGTAAAGTTTTAATAATGGAACACTTTTTATATGGCCGGTAAAAGTCTTCTTTAAGCTATCGGCAAGTTGTGAAAACGGGCCTTAGTCACTGTTTTACAAAATGTTTCCCTTAATCATTCTTTACATAAAAACTTATTTTTTACAGAAAAAGTTATTAACCCAAAAAGGGACTTTCTGTGTATATAAAAATTGACTTGCTTTTGCCATAAAAATTCACTTAATTTTTACACAAAAAATAACTTTTAATACAAAAAAAAATCCTTCTGAATACGGAAAGTGACTTTTTACAGAAAAAGTTTCTTTTTACAAAAAAAAAAAAAAAATATAAATTCAAACAGTACGACTTCCTTTTTATATAAACAAAATAACTTGCTTTTGTCATAAAAGTTAATTTTTCCAAAACCCAATTCACTTTTTATGTTTCGCATTGTTTAAGACCCAAAAAGGGACTTCCTTTTTATATGAAATTCAGCTGCTTTTGTCATAAAAACTCAATTAATTTTGAGAGGAAAAACAACTTCTAATACAAAAAGTTTCTTTATAAAACGAAAAATTACTTTTTAATAAAAAAAATCACTTTTTATATTTCCCATCGCTGAAGACCTTTTTTTCAGTTCCCAAAATTGGCAAGCAATAATATTAACCTTTTAAACAAATTATTGTTAAAAAAAACTTTCAGGTTGGCTTTAAAGCCTTCTAATAACTTTATGCAACAGTTTAAAATAAAATTGTAAAAATTTTTTCTCACATTTATTTTAGAACAATAACACAAATTGGTTTTAACTTTTTTGCCTGAGCTGTTGTTAATTAATTTTCTACTACTTTGAGGATTGCAACAGTTTTTGTTGGAAACTTTATAAAAATATGAAAAACTTTTTCTATTAAATTTTGCTTTAAATTAAAAAATAATAAAACATTCTACAAAAAAAAAAAAAAAAAAAACTATCTTTTTAAAAGCTCCTGTTAGATATGCCATGCTTTGTACATTATTTGATTTTATTGTTAGAAACTTTTTTTTATTAAACATTTCAGTTCTTTTTTTTTCTCTGCTGTTTGCAACAATTTCTAACAGCTGATGTTGAATACATGCAAAACTCATACATCCATATCCTTAAACTTTCCTTTCCTATGTTTTGTTCATGTATGCCCGGGTTAAAACTGAAAAAAAACTTTTAAAAATCCAATTAGTGCACTTTTGGTCTTTCTATTTGCACGCCCTCTTCCTCCGTTCTTTAATAATTGTCTATGTAACTCAGATGGTAATTCATCGCATTTCCTTTTAATAATTTTTCAATAAACCCTGAATAAAGTTCCGTTTTCCATGACGCTCCTCACATTTCTACATATTTATGCGCATAATTATTTAGGCCCTTTAGCTATTTTTTGTTATAAACTTTCTGATTTATTTTTTTACTGTAATAAAACTTGTTTTCATGTCTTACAACCAGAACTGTTTTTGCCACTAATTAGCCAATAATAAAACACGTTTTTAGGGAGAGAAAAAATTACACATAACAACTGAATTGATTAGGTTATAAAACATACATTATCGGATAAAATGTGTTGCATACATTTAGGAGTTAAAACTAACGAACTGATTCAATAGAATTCGAACTGAATAATCTAAGGTCTTATAAGTTATTAAATGATAAATATTTTGTTACAAAATAATTATGGGTTGATATCAAGGCAAATTCCTATAGGTAAGTACAGAGAGAGCTATGCAGATAACGTTATTTGATATTTAGCAAACATACATACAAAAAAGAGACGGCTAGCATTAGCCCTAAAAAGTGTTTTTTATACCCTTCGTCGAAGCCTTTTTCTTTTTTGTTATTAAACTATGGTCAACATTCATCAGAAGTCCAATATATACCCCAACCCTTCTAAAGAAAATGTTATCTAGAAGTTGATATTGAGATCAAATTCGACACAATACATTTTAAAATATATTCTAATCTCGAAAGTTAGTGTTTTTTATACTTAAAATGAAAAGGGCCCACGTTAACTACGTTAAAGAAAAATTATTTACTATATCCCTTAAACTATTACTTTCTAAATCATAATCTTAGGAGACTTTAATTTATCCTGACGAAATCTTACTGCACATTAACAGACTTTTAGATTACATATATTTAATTGTTAAATTTTTTAACATTATTGATTTACCAATTCAAAATACTTTGCTTATTTAAATATAGCAAATTAAGTTTATTACAAATACTACCAGCCAAAAAGTATGCTTTATTATTAACAAAACTAATTGCTTTTTCTGTATTATGCAAAAACAAGCAATTCATTACTGCTTATATAAACTTAATATTAAAAAAAAATCTTAGATTCTGTGTAAAACAATACGAATATTTTCAAATAATCTACTTAATATTCATAGCAAAAATCTCGTATTTATTTAACTAAATATTTGCTAAAAGCATAATTAATTTTGCTATATTTACCCAGTTTGGGAGAACACACAATTAAAAATAAACAATAAATATCCATTTGCATATTTTCATAAAACAAATAAATTTATAAAATTTTTCCGAAAATTTAAAGAGAAAACTACCCAGGCACATGCCACATGTAGCACATTGTTTTTGAAAACATATTAATACAGGTTATATTTTCTTTTGTTATTTGAAGAGCTCTCTGCATAATGAAAAACAAAAGGAATTTTTATTTAATTAATAATAAAATACTTTACATTTGGAATGAACTCATTAGTTCGTTTTATAAAATTTAGCTAAGTTTTCAACAATTGAATTATTTTGATTAGGGCTTTCGTGCAAAGGAAGGGGAAATATAATTTAGTAATTAAAAGCAATCCAACAAAATTTTAGAAATTACCCGGAAATAACAAACTATTAATCTAAATATTTTGTTAGAACTGAATTAAAAACTTAATTAGAACTGAACTTAAACTGAATTAAAATGGAACTAGAACTGAAAAAAAGCTAGAACTGAACCAGAACTGAACTAGAACTAGAACTGAACTTGAACTGAACGAGAACTGAACTAGATCTGAATTAGAACTAAACTAAAATTAACTTTTTTTATCTTATTTTTTGTTCTTTATTTATTTTGATTAAAAAAATTTAACAAAGTACAAGAATACAATATTTTGGGTTATACTTCAATTTCGAACAATAGAAACAATTTCAGCTTATTTGTTTTTATATCTTGAACATAAAAAAAAAACTTTTAAATTAAATAACAACATTACAGTTTAAACAAATATTTAGCAAATTTAGCATAATCAATATAAAAAAAACAAAAAATAATACAAAACTCAGAAAAATAAAACTTTGTCTAACTTAAGGGAAAAAAGCTCTAAGCTCCATTTACATTAACAATAAAACAAAGTACTCAACTTACACAAAGAAAAAATAAAAAAAAATATATAAAAAATGGAAAATTTTTATTTAAACAACATATTTGAAAACATATTGTAATTTTACACATTTTGTTCTTCTCTGCCCTAAAACTGGCAACCAAAAAATTTAAAAATAAAAACGAAAAACAAAAATGGAGAATGAAATGTAATGGAAATAATTTATTTAAATTGACTCAAACAAAATTTACTCGTTTAGATAGAACAAGACTTAAAATGTTATATTGAGGGGGGTTTTTTTTTGAAAAAAATTTACAAAAACAAAAAAATAAAACAAACCAAAATTCATTTCGAATAATGTAATATATGAAAAATTTTTCAATAAAGTTTTCTTGAAAAAAAAAACGCACAAATAAACTTTATGAAAAGTTCTTTGGAGTTTGGTCTATTCTGATAAAAAAATTTACGTAAAATTTAACATATTTTTCTATTCTATTCTATTGTTTTTTCTAACTTAGAGCAAGAGTATTTTATATTAAAAATAAATTACATACATACCTTAAATAACTAAACTGTCTTTCATTTAAGTGTAAAGTATTTAAAGTATGCTGAATAAAATTTTGTCATATCAGTAAAAAGTTATTAAGCAAAACCAAAAAGACCCAGCAAAAAAATTTATTCCGCAAGAAAAATTAGCTTAAAACTAAAAAAAAAAGATTCCAAAAAAACATATTAAAAAAAAACTTTTTTAAATCGTATTTAAAATATTAAAATTTGTATTCTATTAAAAGCTTAATACATAATTCTTTACCTTAAAATTTAATGTATTCTAAAGCTAATTTTTCAAATCCAACTTTTTGTTTCCAAGTTATCATGGTTTTTGTACACATGCCTCTTAATTAATATTAATCATACGCTGGAATAAACACAATTCGTTTCTAATAAGAATTTTATTAAGAAAACAAAAATAATAGAAACTACCCTGCGGGAAATTTGTGACTGGTCCTGGGGTTTGTGAGAATAGAACAAGTACAAAAAGAAAGGACTCATGACCTTTGAAAGAAGAACCAAGCCCTTAACTGGTTTATAAAGAACAAAAAGGTAGAAAAAGTAATGAATTACAGTACAGTCTTAACTGGTGCTGTGACACATTTTTTTTGGTCATTTCTAAAATTGGGTTCTTAAACATTGTATTCAAATAATTATACATTTTAGTAACTGACACTAAGAACGTTGATTGAGAATAGATCTGTGGCTGGTCAAATGGGGTCAATTGACCCCCTCCAATGACAACCCCATGTAAAAGTGAAAGGTCTTATTCATTTAAAGTGTTAGAACTAGAACCGATCTCTACCACCAAATACCTTTCACAGGACTACTTAAGAGTCAGTACGCTTCCCTCTAGGGTAGAAAGTGAAATTGCAGAAAAAATATAACAGGGAACATTTCTTAATAGATTTTTTTTTTTAAAACATGACCAATTTCACCAATTCTATTTAAATATCAATTTTTATTTAAATATAGGTTTTCATGTAAATTTATTTTTATATAACATGAAAAACGAATTTTAAACATAAATTGATGTATAAATAAAATGGTGAAATCGGCTTTTAGCCTTAAAAAATTTAAATTTTTGAAAAAATTTTATTCCATCTGAATGCTTATTTTCCTGGCTATTAAATATGATTTAGATTTTTAAAAGAAATCCGTTGTGTTTGCCAACTTATCTAAAATTTAGTAACTTTACTTCCCATTAATATTAATCATACGCTAAAGTAGACAAACAAAAATTGTTTTTGTTTGAAAAACAATTAAATAACAAAATTTTCAGATTAATTGAAAAAAGGCATTTTTATATAAAAACTATCATCTTTAATTAAAATTATTTTATAATTTTTGTTTTTATGCTTAAACACCGCCATATGATCCTTACGTTTCAAAATTCAGCCAAATCAAACGCCGTTGGTTTGGACGTCATAACGCAAGGTTCATAAAGTATCAACTTTATAATACACCCTATAAAAGATTTGTATAACACAATTATAACCGCCAGTAATTTTCCGACTGAATGTTAATATTCTTAAAGTTTTTTGAGCGACTTGTATAACCAAATAGTTGAAAATATTAACTAGTACAATTTATTAACTGGCCGTCAATCAGGTCTAAGATCTGTTTAATCGCCGTATCCGTTGTAATCGAGGATATAAGAAGTAACTTCGGGTACGAACAAGTCTCATTATTAGTTTTGTTCGACCATTCAAATGCCTTTAATATGGTTCATCACTCAATATTGGGGCCTACTATATCGAGCAAAGTTTTTTATTTTTGTATCATGACATTCGCTATCGACTGAAATGTATAGTAATTTGAGATGCTACCATCCGATATCGAGTAACCAAAAACATAAAATCTCTCGAGTTTTCATTTGATATGTCAGTGTCTATCGTATGCGGAAAAGTGCGATAGTTTTCTCGTTATTAAATACGGTTATTAGACCCCTGTGCTTCAAACTATCTAAAATGTTCAACTACAAGTATAAAAAAAAATATGGTTGGAGGTAACCATATTCTAAGAGCAACATACTATGGTTGGATTTTAGCAATGTTTCTGTTTGCAGGTTACCATATAATGGTTTAAATCCACAAAAAAATTCCCAAAATAAACCATAATATCCTTAAAATAAACCATGTTGTGGTCAATATTGACCATAATAATGGTCAAAACTAACCATATTATGTTTAAAATTAACCACAATATATTCAAAATTTCCCAGAATTTTGACAAAAGTAACAAAATTATGGTCAGAATTAATAATAATATGGTCAATGTTAGCCATATTAAGGTTATTTTTTAATTTGTTTGTTAAGTGTCAAATTATAATTATTATTATTATTATTTAATTAAGATTGAGGTCTCTTTTTTTTATAAAAAATGTTAAATTTATTTAAACTAATATTTAGGCACTCCGTTGTGTGCCTTCTTCAGGGGGTTTTCTTGAATCTTTGACAAAAATTAAATAAAAATAATAAAAATTTAGTAAAGGTCGAACAAGAGTCAATTTATGTCAAATTATAATTTTATTTCTGTTCTGTTCCACTTTTATAAAATATCCCTTTGATTCATATTCAAGCCTGTGACGACCTTCGATACCATTTTTTCTATTTTACTAGTTTATTCTACGTAAATTTATGTATTTTGAACAATAACTAAAATAAAATGAATGAGAATTTTAAGCAAACCAAGCAAATATGTATTGTAAAATGCAAACGACCAGAATGTTGTTGCTTTCTAATCGTATTTTTTTTTAATCTAAAAAGAACCATACAATGTTTTAAAACATTATAATTACAACTATTAACCATAACATGTTTGGAGGCTACCACAACATGGTTATCGCGTTTGAAAAGATGAATTTAATCATAAAATGGTGTGCCGTGATAATAATATGGTTATGGTAAACATAATATTTTAAATTGTATAGTTGTAGCTTTATTTTATTTAAACATTATATTGTTAAATTCAACCATATTTGAAGTTTCAAAGGAGGTAAACACTTTCTTGTTACATACATAGAAACAAAATATTATCAATCTTGAAAAAAAATTTGGTAAAAACAACAAAAGTTTGTTTGTTGCAATCGCAGGGAACATTATATGTTTTTTTAACCATACTTGAACCATGTTTATTCTCTGCGTTTATTGCCGTTATATTCACTGACAGATGGCAATACAACAAAGGCAGTTTTTCTTACCCTCTTCACGTGACAAGAGGTATTCCACATAGTTCCCTACTAAGACCGTTGACGTATTCGATCTATGCTAACGACATAGCAAAACAGCTAAAATATTCCAGAATCCACATGTTTGCTAATGATATTCAGGTCTACCTTGATATCTCTTAAGCTGTCATTATCACCCGAGTTTCAAATCTTAGCACCAATCCAAACAAAATTTTTCTTTCCACGAATTAACCCTTAGAAACCCAAATATACATATAATTATTTGTCAAAATTAAATCTAGAATTAATATTGTAAATTCTGCAAGAAATCTTAGAGTGGTTTTCAACAGTACACTAACTTGGACAGATCCTATCAACAAATCATGTGGAGTGTGTGTATAGTATGCTAAGATGTTTATGGGATGAACTAACACTAACTAAGCACTAAAACAAAGAAATATCAAATTAAGTTGGGCAAACAACTTGACGTAAAGGTATGACTCACAATTAGCATCGTGCATTATGGTTGGACCACGTTTTATAAATTTCGAGCCAGAGTCAAAAAAATTGATTTAAAAAAGAATTTAATAAACTATTTTTAAAAATTTATAAAAGCTGTTAAATTTTACTTTATGAAAAATCTATTTTATATAAAACTTGTTTTGCAAATTTTCAAAAAATTACTTTTTAAACTGTTTCAAACTATTAACTGGGTTATTAATAAACTTTGCTTTATTTTAAATTTCCTCTTAAATATGTCAAAAATCCTTTTCCAAACAACTAAATGAATGAATGACTGCGTTGCATAAAAACTTAGCATGTGCTAAAAGTTAAGGAATGTGTTAAAACTTTAGCAGCAGACATTGTAGAATTTTCGTAGTTTTTAAAATAATATATGACACCCGAAAATAAAACCACACAAAGAGAACACCCGAAAAATATTCATATTTTTAAGAACAAATATTTGAGTTTTATTAGTTAAGAAATTCTTAATTATTTAAACTACAAATAAAAAAAAAAAAAAATTACACAAAAGGAAATTTAATGTGAAGATATTGGAATTTTTTTTCCATTAATATTTATAAAGAAGTTAAGAATGATTAGAATTGTGGTTATTTTGTTGAACTATTTATGGTTTTTAATCCAAATTTTTTTTTTTTTTTAATGACGTGTAAGACGGCAAATCCATCTGAGGAGATCGAGTGGTTGCGATCGAAACATGTCATGGTATCCAGCCGCCTGGGTTCGAATCTCAGGTCAGTCAAGAATGAATGATTATCAATAACAATTTTAATTAATTTTCATGTTGTAAAATTCCTTTCTTCATAAAAAAATAATTTACTGAAAATAAATTTGATGAACTTAAGCCTGATTAAAAATGTTAAAAAAAAAAATTTGGATTAAAAACCATAAATAGTTCAACAAAATAACCACAATTCTAATTATTGTTAAAGCTAAGGCACGAGCTCTATGTGTACATTTGTCCTTCAAGTTGTGCTGAAAAAGGTCAACAAGAAAAAGAAAGACAAAATGAAAAAAAACAAAAAAATGTACTTTGGACTTCAAGAAGAATTCTTGACATAAGTACGGAAAAAAACAGAAGTTAGGAAAAACATGTAAAATCAATTAAAAAAATGGATAATCATTCAAAAAAGCAAATTTCGATCTACCAAAGGTTAAAAATACAATTTGGTTTAAAGATTGTTATTTGACTATTGACGTCAGCAGTCGTCGATAGCTGCGAGTGTAAGACGGCAAATCCATCTGAGGAGATCGAGTGGTTGCGATCGAAACATGTCATGGTAACCAGCCGCCTGGGTTCGAATCTCAGGTCAGTCAAGAATGAATGATTATCAATAACAATTTTAATTAATTTTCATGTTGTAAAATTCCTTTCTTCATAAAAAAATAATTTAATGAAAATTAAATTTGATGAACTTAAGCCTGATTAAAAATATTAAAAAAAAGAAGTTAAGAATGTTTAGTTTAGAAGTTCAGGATTCAGTTCAGACTCTACAAAAATTTTTAGTTATTTTTCATCATTAAGTTACCCAGTAAAAAAATTTATATTTTTTGAAGCACTTAAGAAAAAAGCTTATAATCGAGCGCTTCAAAAAGCGAGCTATTATAAAGTAGTAACCCAGTAAAAAAAAATTGGGTTTTTTGAAGCACTTTAGAGAAAAAGCGCATAATAGAGCGCTTCAATAAGAGAGCTTTAATATATAGCAGTAAATGATAAAGTATAAAATATAGAAAAAAACTGCTATTTAAGTGCTGACAACGATGAGGTTTTTTCAGCGAAAAAATACAAATATATAATCGTTTACGAAAATTATTGAAACAATGCATTTAAGCAATTAAAAAATATGCTAATATGGTTATCCCTTAAAAAAGCGCTTTAGGAGTGCTTTGTTGGCACGTTAAAAAAGCGCTTATTGTCAGCAGTAAATAGTCCTCCAAACCGGGAACACTCCATACAAAAATCAGGCATCCCATCAGCAGGTTTGAAGCGATTTGAGGTATGAATTCATATATAAAACCTGCTCCTTTCGGAGCACATTTTTTACTGGTAAGGTTTTAGTTCAGGTTCGCGTTTAGTTCTAGTTCAGTTCTAGTTTATTTCTTATTCAGATCTACTTCAGTTCTAGTTCAGATCTAGTTCAGTTCTAGTTCAGTTCAGTTCAGTTCTAGTTCTGTTTTAGTTCAGTTCTAGTTTATTTCTAGTTCAGTTCTAGTTAAGTCCTAGTTCCGTTCTAGTTCAGTTCTTGTTCAGTTCTACTTCAGGTATTGTTCATTTCTAGTTCTGTTTTAGTTCAGTTCTAGTTCATTTCTAGTTCAGAAATAGTTGGGAAAAAATCCAAAAATATAGATCAAACGTTAATAAAATATTTTAAAACCGAAAATATGAATATAATCACAAATTCGTTTGCACAAAACCTTAATAATAATGTAAATAAATTAATACACAACTGTGATATTAAAACACTCAACATTACACAAACCTCGCAACAAAACTCCATATATCTGTCTCAAACTTCTGAAGAAGAAATATACAACATTTTAAAAACCTTAAATGCTAAAAAAGGTCCTGGTATTGACAACATTAGACCAAAGGATTTGAAATATAATGCTAAAATAATAACACCAATTATTACAAAACTTATAAACAGCAGTTTAGAAAGTGCAATTGTGCCAGATATCCTGAAAACATCTATCATTAGACCAGTGTACAAAAGTGGTACAACAAATGATTATAACAATTATAGACCAATAGCCTTGCTTTCGTCGGTTGAAAAAATATTGGAAGAAATAGTTGCAAGGAGGTTAAGTGATTTCTTAATCAAATACAAAATCATAAATAATAACCAGTATGGTTTTCAAAAAGAAAAAAGCATTGACAAACTGCTTGGAAATTTTGCAAACCATATAAATGACTGCTTGAGCAAGAACCTACATTGCCTAGTGTTATATATAGATTTTAGCAAAGCTTTTCACACACTTTCCCACAAAAACCTTATACAAATCTTAGAAAGAAATGGCATCCCAGCTCACTTCTAGTTAAGTTCTTGCTTAGATCTAGTTTAATTCAAGTTCTAGTTTAGGTTGCAGCTCATGTTGTTGATCAAATTGTAGCTCTTGTTCAAGTTCTAGAAATTTGAGTTTCTACCCATAAAATTCTTCAAATTCATTTTAAATTTAATTTAAAAATTTAAAGCTTCTTTTTGTATTGCAGTTTATTTAAACTTACAATTTATGTTCCGTTTCCTGTTCATCATTTCGTTCTTGGTTTTCTCTCTAGTTCTGGGGCAAAACAAATTCATAAACAATATTGTTAAATAAATCATAACTCTAAAAGCCACAAATAGACATTGCCAAGAATTTTCCATGCTGGTTGGTTTTTTCTCATGTCCAAACAGACTAAATACTACTTCAGAATAAAAAGAGCAACAAAACTTGCTAAAAACAACAAAATAAACTCATACGAAAAGGAAATGAAAAAATGGACACATACATGTTATAATAAAATAAACGAAATAAAAAAAAGGAACTAAAGAAACCTCCTCACAAACATGATGCTCATAAAGTGTAAAATAAACTCCAACAACTGGCCCAATGACCATAGACAATGTCCGAACAATTCCAACTAAATAAAAAATAAATTAAAAAAAAAAACCAAATTCCCTAAAATCATGACCAAAACTGAGAATGTTCTGTTAGATAGAGTGAGATAGATGGGACTGTAAGTAAGTAAACATTAAGTGTGGCAGAAAAAAAGAGCAACAACAAAAAAGCAAAGGCTTGTTTTTGACCACTTAAAATTGTACATATGAGCCAAAGTAATATGTTAACATAATTTTAAATGTAATTCAGGCTTATAAATAGAGCACATAAGAGTAAATGTAACAAAAGACAGGGACACTAAGAATTTACTTTGAAAAAAAAATAACCAAAACGTGACTCCAGGCACAGCTGACACCGAAAACAACAAAGAACTGTAGAAATGCTATATTCGGCTTTGCCGAATCTTAAATTCCCTTCCCATTAATTGAAACTGCCTAATACGGTTTAGGCGATATCGTGCATTTAATTTGAATAAGTGCATTTTGTATGGGCTCTAGGTGAAATAGTAGCTCGATTTTGCTGATTTTTAAATGTTTTAGCTCAAATTTATCAACCCAGCTGGTTTTTTAAGACCCACACTGGGGTAATTAGGACTGATTTATGAGATTAATTCAACCAGTCGGTTAGACAACCTAATTTGTGCTTCTTTTTTTTTGTACAAAACTGGTTAATTTGAGGGAATTTCAATCATTGGGTGTGTGTGAAACGTTAGCAAAGTGCTATGGTGAATTAAAATTGTCAAGAATTTATACTAGCCCCTAGGGCTAGTGAAATTTTATTCACCACAATAGTGTCAAAATTTTACTTCCATGAGTACTTTGCTACCATTTCACACACACCCATAGACAGATCAGCCTACATAAAACACACAGGGTTTATGCTTCATTAAATTTCTGCATCGGATTTAAGTTAAGGTTCTCTTTTAAGATCTTCTTTCATTTCTAGTTCATACACGCGGAGAATAATCATGGTTTAATATGGTCACCTCTAACAATACAATTTTTAAAGAAATTTTTAAACATATTATTTTTAATTGAACCATATTATTGTCACCCAAACCATATTATGGTTAAATTAGTCCTTCCTCAATAAGCCACAGTCTTTGGCATTTCTTGTTATGTCGTTCCGTGATCTTCTTAACGTGTGACCAATCCACCGTCTTTTTATTCCCAAAGCTTGTTGTTGGACACCACTCTAGGCCAGAATATTCGCAATATCCTTCGAAGACACTGATTAACAAACACTTGGATATTCTGCATGTCTCGAGAGGCAGCGTTGTATGTTTCGCAACCGTAAAGGAGAGTGGACTTGACATTTGTGTTAAAATTTGTTAGATTTGTGCGCTGAGA
Source organism: Pollenia labialis (assembly GCA_949318255.1). NCBI lineage: Eukaryota > Metazoa > Arthropoda > Insecta > Diptera > Polleniidae > Pollenia > Pollenia labialis. The sequence continues at coordinate 34,179,768 of OX439141.1, read as the reverse complement.
TAGTGAAGACGAATTCCAAATGGGTCTAAAACGACCGAAAGTTTGTCGGGCTTTCTGTACACGGTTGTCAATGTCTGTACTTGACCCGCAATTCTGGGAAATTATGCTCCCAAGATAACAAAACTGGCTGACATCCTCCACTTGATTACTTCCTATTGTAAATAATTCCCTAGACGCAACATTAACTCGCATTGTTAATCTTAAGTCAAGCCGCATCTGTTGTTGTTATGTTTCGCAGATTTGGTGCCAGATCTGCGAAGCTGTGGGCCGGTAGGCAAATATCATCCAGGGGGGTTACAGCGCATTTCGATTCGAAAGAAACCATTTACGGATTCGAACAATATTTACTGAGTATTACGATTTTCGAAATCGTTCGAAACGATGACAGGTTGTATTTTTAAAAAATGGGAATTTTGATGAAAACTTTTTGTTCGTAATAGAGAGTGGCTGTGAAGAAAGGGATTTTTTGTTTTCAATAAAGTAAAAAAAAAACGTCCGTTTGTTTGAAACAAATATTACGAAAATCGTAATATCTACACAGTACAAATTGTTCAAATCCGTAAATGATTTCTTTCGAATCCCCCCAGATCGTTTCAGCGGCCTCGCAGTCCCCAAGTAATTCCCTTTCCCTTTTTTAGGGCACTTTTAAGAACTGTGTCTAATGCCCAGTTTTCAGGATTGATATTAAAACACATTTATTTTTAAAATCGATTTAAATACAAAATTCTTTTCTTCACTAAAAACTTAAATCAAACTTAAGTCACCGATGTGGTACACTTAATTTCAACTTAAGTTTCCATTGTAATATTTTAGCAAGGTGGCCTCAATATCATAACAATACAACAACAACAGGCAAAGCATTAACAGTCAGCTGTTTTTTCAGACCACCTTGTAGATAATTACACTTTTTTATATTTTTTTTTGTATTTAGTAGTGCTACCATACTTTTATCTTAATTAAATAACACTTTTCAAATAAAACTCAAAAACTCAATCTGTTTTAAATACGATTTAAGTTTGTTATGAAAATTAACTTAATATAGATTTAAATACTATCCTGAAAATTGGGCATAAGACTATATTAAATAGAAAAACACAACCTTGGCGAGCACCGATTTCCACTTTTACCCTCCTGCTTAACTCTTTATCATGTTTAATTCGACAACTGGCATTGTGGTAAATGCACCGTTTTTGCATCGAAGTGCGCTCCAAATCACGCTGTGATTTAATTTGTCAAATGCTTTCTCAAAATCGATAAAGCACATATAGAGTGGTGATCGCCATTCAGAAGACTCGGACTGTTTATATGGTCGATAGTGGATTTGTGGGGTCTTAACCGCACCTGTTCCATTCTCAGTGCTGGTGACACCCTTGCGGAGATTCGTTTTGCGATTATTTGGGCAATGACCTTGTTGACCATGCAAAGCAAAGTAATACCACGCCAATTATTTGGGTTCGTAAGATCTCCCTACTTCGGAAAGTTTATTATTACACAGAAAAAATAGAAACTCGACTTTAATTAAACAATTTGTTCAGACAATTAAATATTTAACTAATTTTGCCCCTGCAAAGGAATTGATCATATCAATTAACGGATTTGTATTTTCGAGTCATGGGACACAAATTTAGTCAATTAAAAAATTAATTGCATGAACAAACAAAATACACCACACATACACAAACATTTAATTTAATGGGTTTTGATTAAAAAAATTAATTGCAGCAAACAAAAAATTAATTGAATAATTAATGTACACCAATTATTTATTTAATTTAATAATTTTTTACAAACATTTTTCCTGTGTATGCCTTCTATGACTTCGTCGGGGAGAATTTCATTTTCCCAATGGAATGCGGATGATTGGGTGGATTATTTTTGCGCTTGAATAAAAGTCTGCTTTTAAGAATTAATCGATATAATTTAACAATAATATTGTTAAATTAACCATTATATGTTTAAAATTTTCTTTTTAAAAATTGTTGTTGGGGGACCATATTTAAGCATGTCTTTCTCGGGGTGTATTACATAAGATTGAGGTTTTAGTTTAGATTCCACTTGATTTTCTCAGTTTAGTTTTAATTAAAGTTCTGTTTAAGGTTGTGGTTCAGGATTCCACTTTAAAATCTTTGCTCGGGTTGTAGCTGGGTTCTACTCTAGTTCTTGCTTTAGTTTTATTTTAATGAATATTTTTTCTTTTTATTCTGTTTATAGTTTGTGTTGCCCGTACAATAAAAAGACAACGAAGAAAGCTCCTTTTCGCAAATCTTATTTGTTCTACTCTCCAAAGGCTAGTCAAACATCAGAAATAAGCCAACATCAGCTGTTCTGCTTTAACACTTTAAGACAATAGAAAACAAACAAAATATAAACTCTAAACTTTAGAATTACACAAAAATCGAAGGACATAAATCGTCTTAACAAAAAACCAAATCCCCACTACACTGCGCTTTTTTAGAGACACAGAGATATTCAGTAATGCAATTTTGAAAAAAAATATAGAAAAAACATTTTAAAATCAATAAATTTTCCCGTTTATCTTGTACATTTACTTGGCTCTTAGACTGTGAAAAAACACAGCACAAAATCCCCTCTCACGAAAAAAAAATTAAAAACTCAAGATTTGTTTGCCTTGTCCTTGAAGGGCATTAGGAACACATAACAAAAATAGGCAAACTATCATGTGAACACCTAGACACAAAAAGGGGGAAGTTAACAACAACAACGAAAACAAAAACTGTAGTCAAGATAAATCTTTAGGATTTAATGCAACTAAACAAATAAAGTTAAGTATGACTGTATATGGGGTGTTCCATATATAAGGAATTTATGGCTGTAAAATTAAAACTTTTTGATTTTAATGTTAAGTACACAAAAAAGCTGGTAAAAAGTTGCGGAAAAAATAAATATTAAAGTTAAAGAAATTCAGGAATTTTGAAAAGCCACAAAAATAAATTTAAACATTTTGGGTGTTCCATAAAGAAGAGCTGTTGTTGAGAATGAAGTTTTTTCAATTAAGAACAAGTTTCATAGTACGGCTAAATGATTTTCTTGCGGCTGCCGAACTGCCGGTCAACTGGCTAAGGTTTTATCGTATATCGAGGGATTTATGTATGTTGATTAACTGAAACAAACCTTTCACACTCGGCATGTCACCAGCGCGAAAGTCTCTTGCGCAACTCTTGGTTTGTAGTCGTAAGCGGTAAGGTCGGGGTAAGGAAAAAAATTTGCACAGACTTTGTTGTACTCGACAAGTAACTTGCGCAACTAACTTTCCGATTCTGAAAGGGGTCAAAGCAAAGTTGCCGTAGCTGTTTTAGCGGGTGTCTACGCCTCATCTAGGTTAACTGCTAAATGTCAAATATATTTAAATAAAATTGGATTGCGAAACATTCAAAGTTAACGCTCATATGGATACAAGACATACGGACTGTCATACGCAGATGAGCTTGCCAAATAAGGTGGTCTTCTGAATGATAGATTTGTAGGTCATGAAACTGGCAAGTCACTAGGAGAAAACCGTATACCAGCAGAAATTCTTCAAGTAAAAGCAATTACCGCTGCAGAAATTTCACATACATACTAGACGGAAATTTGGCAACAAAAATGGCTGGCAAAAAATTGGACAAGTGGTGGGATAAACAAACTGCCCAAAAAAGCCAATTTGACAGACCGCAATAATCGGAAAGGATTTTCTTTATTATTGCCCACTTTCTTTTGTTTATATTTATGTATTTGTTTCTTTATATGTAGCTGGTGGTTATTATTATTTAAAACCGACCTCAGGTCATTGGGCTTTCACTCGTGGTGAGCAAGACGGTTTTCGACCACACCGTATTTCGTCGATCAAGCCTATAAACTTCGAATAATTATCGAACAACCTGTTCAATGGAGGGTTCCCCTTTATTTTAGTATCATAGATATTTTATAGATAAAACCTTTGAACTTGTTAGAAATAATTCAATTATGGAGTCCCTTGAGCTGGGAAGGAGTCCCGGAAAAAGTAATAAACCTCATTAAAGCTAGGAACGACAACGCTTCATTGAAAGTCCGACATAACAAACGAAACGAAGCGAAATATTTAGAACAAAAATGTGGGCTTGAAGCAAGCGAGTCCTCTTTTCCCACTATTGTCTGCTTTAGTTCTTGACAACCGCTTTGCCAAAATCTGCAAAAAGAGGACAAGAATTGTTTAGAGTTTGCAACTCCACCTTGAAAATTAGGATAAAGCAGAAGATGAGATGCAGAGCATAAAAATTAATTTCATTACTCTCTGCAAATGTGTTGGCCCAGAAATAAATATCTAAAGGACAAAGGCGATGCGTATAAATAGCCACAACAACTATACAACCATACAAGTAGAGAAATCCAAATTATGAGAAACTTCTGTTATCTAGACTGTATCATGTCAGCGTCAGGGGGAGTTAACGATGATGTTAACTTTAGATTGGAAAAAGTCAGAGCAGCATTTTGAAGCTTTGTTAAGGTATAGAGATCGCCGCAAATATCTATACACAGCAAGCTACGGATTTTTAATGCATCTGTGAAAACAAGCTTCATTTTCATTTATACCGATACAATCATCTATTCATAAATACCAAAAAATTCCAACTTATATAGAAAGTAATCTCTATTCATCACACTTTATTCATGGTCCCTTGAGCCGAAAAAAAGTCCCACCCTCCGAAATTCGTCCACATTAAAAGCTTTTGTATGCATCTTTGCGTATTTCGCTACCAAGGCAGTCCACCTGAAAGCCCGTTCCAACCTCTCGTTTCAAGCCATCTTTTTCATGTTTGTCGGAAATCGTGGACTACCGCGTAAAGTTGTATCTGATAGTTTTATTCCCACATACGCGCAGTATATGAGCGATTTATGGGAAGCCGCGGTTATACGAGTCGCCGTCTCCTATCGCTTTAGTTTTGAATAATTCGCCAGCGTTCTAGCACGAATCGAAGGTTTTTTAAATTCCAGGCCTATCCCAGCTTTGTCCAAAACCCCTCAGATCTACCGCCTTAACTTCCTGACATTTACTCAGAGGGGGCCGCTTCCTAAGCCATTCGCAGAAAATCTTTCCTTAATAAACATGGCTTAAGCATATCCATACTAAGAAAACTTTAACCTGCTAATAATTTGGCGTAGTTTTTGGCTTAGTACCATAACCAACAGCGAACTGTAGAGGAGATCGAAGGAAAGGCCCTTTGACAAACAAATTATTAACAGCCCAATTACATATGAATAAAAATTCCCCGGGAGTTTTCTCCCTTCTCCAATTTTTCCTATGTAAATTCAATTGTATTCATAATTGGGATGTAGAAGAAAGTGGAGTTGGGTGGTTCATAACCTTCGGGAAGCAACCGAAAGCACCGCAAGTATGCATTAGAATGGAACCACTGGCAAATAAAAGCCGTCGATGTCCGACGAACACATGACGAAGATCTCTCACAAACATGAATGAAAGAAAAAACATATTTCATGATAGAATAAGATGGAATGAACATGTAGATACCCTTTGCGTTTAAGTGGAATAAGAAAAGGTAAAAACAAGATTTCCGCTTTCCGACTGTAAGTCAAGTCTTATAGACTTATGCGATTGTGCTGAACTCGTGATTCCACCTGCTCCTTAGCCAAGACTTTGTGGCTTAGCTACCACTATCTACTTAGGTTCAACAGCCAACAAATTAGATCAGCGATCTCAGTGATAACACGTCATTGGCTGGTTGGGGCTAATGCCTAAAATTCTAGAAATTATCATAACGAGGAGGAAGAGGGAACTGTATTTAATTTTTGGGTCAATGTCCATGAATTGAGGATATTAGAGAGAGAGAGAGAGATATCTGAGGAAACTAATGCTAATCTAATTGAATGATGTTTATAAAATAGAACTAAGACTGTGCTCTGTAGGAGCACGCATGAAGTGGGGGTCCCTAAGGATGATAATTGGCTCCTGATATCATAAAAGTGACCTCATTAGGACCGAAGGGGGTCGTGAAGAAAACACTTCTAACCTTTAGCGCGGCTTAAATTTCGTGTCAAATAAAGAAAATTCTTGTATTACAATGGATCATTAGGTCTTAGAGTGTCAGATAGATACTGACTGCAATTTCTAACTAAAGAAAAACCTTAGAAATCTCCTGCAATTTTACTGTTATAAATATAAGGAGTATTCCACAAGTTCTACTTCCACAATCCAACATATTGAAATTCCTCCTTTTTTTAAGTAGCATATAGTTTTTGCAAAGTTTTTCTCCTTTTCTTGTTAATGTTGTTCAAAAGTTACTGTTAAAATAAACTTACCAGCATTACAAGTTTAGTTATTTTCAAAAGATGTTGTCTTCAGCCTTTTTTATTTTTGATTTTTCTATTCATATGTAGAGTATTTCTTTTGAATCCATTTTATGTTTTCTTTCCTCTTAAAACAAGTTTCTTTGTAGTTTTCTTTTTGGTTTATTTGGTGAGTTTAAGAAAATTCTACTCGTACTTTAGTTTCCTGTATACATCTTTCTTTTTTTTTTTTTTTGTAAAATCTATGCACGTGATTCTGAAAATAGATGGTAAAATGAGGAAGAAAAATGTTATAGAATTTGTCTGTAGTTTTGTACTTAATTTATTTACAAGATCATTTAAATTTGATAAAGACCAAAAAAAAAAAACAAAAAAATTACAACACCAGAATAAATAAATCAAAAACTATAAAAAAATAATAAATTTACTAATTTAAACATGATAAGGAATTGCAAGTATGTTAGGAATAAAATTGGATCATACGTCGTCAGAATGTATGACGTAAGGCCGTAAATGGCTTACAAAACACGCTCGATTAATAATTATGTAATACATGACTAAGCAATTCACAAAGAGTTCTATTTTATTATATAATTTGTATTTGCTATAATTTAATGCCTCTAATAAAAATTTTGTTTTATTTTTCATATTAAAATTTTAATATGACAATAAAAATTTGTAACTTACGTCTACTCACACTTTAAGTGGGACACACAGAAGAAGTCTTTTGTTGATATGTGTGGAACTCAACATACAACAGTTCAATCTTAGCACTTAAGAATACTTCTAGACAGGTTTTGTTTTCTTTTGAAAAAATAAAAAAATGCTTGTTTAACCCGTATTCTGCCGGTTTATGAAATAATCATCCGATTATTATAATATTTGATTCACGGCATGTCTAGGATACCTTTAGTATGCATTTGAAAAGAAAAATGGAATATCGGGTCCAGTTTTCGAGAAAATGGGTGTCGTCATATGACGACGCTATTAAAATAAAGGTACAAAATTGTTCATATGGATTTTAGTTTTCAAACTTTTATTTGTACTTCAGTTTCAATTCAATTAATTTTTCATCAAAATACTGAACTGCAGTCAGGCCTTCCTCAAAATTATTAACAGGTGCTTGAAATTCTGCGATTTGAGATGTTTTTCCTCCTAGTTTCCAAATGGTTTCCTTTTGCTTTTTTTCATGCACTTTTTTTCTTTTGATGTATTGTTCTTCGGTGATTGTGGGAAGCTCATCATTGGTTCTTCGTATTTCAGCAGGTGCCAGAAGTTGGTTACGAGACAAAGAATTTATGTTTCCTTCAATGTCCTCATCTGAGTCTTCATCAGTCAAAACGTCAACATCTGGAGGTTCGATGTAAAACTCGGTTGTTCCATTTTCTTCCTCTAAAATATCTAAAATGTCAGCGACGCTAAGAAATTTTCTGATAAAAAACGAAAACAAAAAAAAAAAAAATTATATCACATAGTACTCGTTGTATCATAGTGTCGTCATTTGACGACAACCAAATATATTCCCAAAAAAATTATATTTCTTCTACAACTCCAATAAATTTTTTTAGAGAATGCCATTTCTTTTCCCCTCTCTCCTAAAAACTCAAGACTTGACTTGACTTGTGTGAACCGGCACATTGTTTCTATGCAATAATAACGGTGCTGGAAATCCTAAACGTTAAACGCCAAAATTTGAAAGTTGTTTTTAATACACTTGTTATCTATTTTTTTTTATAATTTTTGTTATAAAATTCTGTTAAACAGAGAAATATTTGTATAATATTTGTCAGAAAAATCTTTTATTACAGAAATCTTATTAAAAAACGGCTTATAAAATTCTTGCGTTGTGTGTGTTAATTCATACAAATCATGTGAACGGCCTTTAGATATAAAGGTATGCTGCGAATAAGTATTTTATCACAAATAAGCAGTTTCGGACAGCCAGCGGATGTATGCGATGTTGGCGACATCGACAAGGTGAGTAAGTACCACCTTTAAATTTTTATTCCCCGAACATCTCAGCGTCTGTTCAATTTATTGGTACGGCTACCAGCGGACGTCTGTACTTATATTAATTGAAATATGTATAGTAGGGTATAACCAAATTTTGGTGATAGAGAATATTGTGTTATTTACGAAAACAATTTTTTCTATTGGTCGTTTGAAAATAAAAACCTCAGCCACAAAAGCGATTTTCTAAAATCCCTAAATAGAAAAATTTTATAAAAAAATTTTAAATATTTCATTAATAAATGAAAAAAAATGTTAAAAAGTTTCTTAATTATTAAAGGACATGCATTTTAAATTTAGTGTGCGTGTTATTTTGCTAAAGTTTTTGGTTAAATGTTTAAGTAAAAATAAAAAAAAATAATTTTCCAACTTAACCGCGTTTTGTGGGTGACCGCGAAAAATTTATATAATTGTTTTCAATAGTTTTCAATGGACTATTTTGAACTTTGCAATAAATGGGAATAAGTTATACCTCTAATGTACAGCCAGTCTGAAGGCTAAGATGGCAGCCCCATCATCAGAATTGGATGCAGTAGACTAATCTTTTGCTCATCCGAGATATAATGATTAACGAAACCTCAAATAACATGAATGGAGACCCTATGCTCCCTATAGGACCGATGGGAACATATATATATATGTATAGGCCGCAATTTTCCATTTGTTGGCTACAGGCCTCGTTACTCTTACGTAAACGTATACGTTGTTTCGTTTTCCTTACCAAGCTTATGTATAAGTACTCTTACGTAAACGTGACGTTGCGTTGCGGACGAACCTGATAAAATTTTAATTCTATTCGCTTTTTACGTATCAGCTGTAAACAGTTTTATATTTGTTTTCAAGCAGTGTTGTCATCAGAATTTATTAAACGGCGGTTTACTTTTAAATTTTATTAAAAAGATTCTCTTAAAACATCAATTTAAAGAAAATATACATACATTATTTATCTATATATATAGAAAGAATGAAACCGATATATTTTCGAAATTATCCTACAGCTTAAATCAATTTTTTTTCATTCGAATTTATATAAGCTACATTGGCATGTAGCATGCACAAAAAGGGAAATTTGAGGCACATTTTGATCAACCCAGTGGAGACTGAAAAATTTTAAAGTTTTTTACAGAAAGAAAAAAACACTCGGGGTTAATCAAGTTTTTTATGATTACTTTAGGTACGCGTCGTACTCAAAAATTCAAGTACGAATAACACTAAAACGTACTTAAAACAATCCTGAATGGGAATACTTTCGAAAATCAATCTCGTAATTTCTTAAAATAAGTATAAATTTCTTAAATCAAGTAAAAAAATATTAAACTTTTCGTTGATAGTGCCAATCTGAGATTAAAATTACAAAAAGAGTATTTTAATCTCATAAAACTTATTAGTCTCATCTCTCAGCATAGCTTTCTATTATGCGTGCATACGTGTGTGTTTTTCAAATTTTTTTTGTATATTTACAACAATACAACACAAGCTTGGAAAAAACGATTTGCTTATTGTGTGCAAAAAAAAGAGAACAAGAAGAAAAACATACATATATTATTTTCATATTAAACCCTCCGGCTTACGCATGCTTTGATTTTCTATACACAATGAAAAAAGGTTTGGCCAGACAAATGTGTACCACGAATGGTTATAAAGTAAATTTGAACTCGTGCTTCTCATTCAGTTTATATCTTTGGTTCAATATTTCTAAAGTAAAATCCATATCGGGCATGATGTTGGTGTTTTATCATTCTGTAAGGTGTAATACGGGTAAGTAAATCAATCAAAATAATTTTTCTTTCTATTTCTTTTATAGTTTTTTTCAAGCACGAATTCGGGATAAAATCAACTTTATAATACTTGAATCAACCACATTTTATAATTGATTTAATCTTAAGGCCCAACCATAATGTGCTTAAGTTAGCTTTAGCAAATGTGGGAATACATGTAAATCAGATAAGGCAAACCATATTAAACTTAAGGAAACTTTTTGTTAAGTTTAATGAAACTGCTTATTTGCTTAAGCAAAGTGCGAAAAAGGTCGTATATTTCGCACTGAACCAAATGTTTTTGATTTTGTTTGTGTGTGTTTTTTTTAATACATTTGAGAGACTTTTTGTTGGCTTTTCACAGTAGGTTAAGCACGGCCTTGCATATTATGGTTGGGCCTTTAATTGTATTAAATCAGTCTCATTTTCGAATTATTTCATGTACGAATTCGGGACTGAAAATGGACAAGTTAAGTATATCGCGATTGAAAATCCGTTCTTGAATCAATCTTTCTGTACTTGATTCAAGAAAATCCGTACTCACGGTACTATTAATACCGCTTCGGATTTATTTAAGGGCGGATGGATTGATTTTTCTTTTGAGTGCAGGGATATACAACGTTTTTTAAGTACTTATTTTTGAGATGCTTGTATTCATTTATTTAACTACGGTACAATGTCGCAATAAAAGTACATTTTGCAGTTCCTTTAATGTATATAGCGAATTTTAACATTTGTAAATGTTGTGATTTAAATTAAAGGCGTTTTAATGGATAAACATATTTATTTTACTTTTATAAATTTTTATAAAAAAATAAAAATTCCTTTTAAAAGAAAACATGGAAAAAAATTGTATGGCTAAACAAGTTAAAAAATGGCTAATGGCTAAACTCATTTTTTAATGGCTAAACAGGTTGAAAAATGGCTAAATTGGCAACACTGTTTGGCATAAAGGTAGCAAGCAAATAAAGAACATTTGAGGGCAAAATAGTGAACAAATCCGTACTTTTGCTACTTATTGTAAACATATTTTTGTTTTAATAATTTTACTTGAACTTGCAACTTATGTTCTTTAAGTTTTGGTAATTTTTTTTGCAGTAATTTTAATGGTTTGAATCCGGGCAACAGAGGGATTTTAACAGCTTGTATATACATTTATATGGCAGGTGTGTAAGCCAGCGTTACACTATCCTATACAGTCGTACGATTTTTCAAAAAAAAAAATCGTGTGTGCTCACAAAGAAGTATAGTGTGGCATAAAAATGAATTGACTAACAGATGCTGGACAAGTCTGCCCGACTTGCAAATGTTTTTTAAAATTTTCATAAAATGATAGTTTATATGCCGTCATAGTTGCATTTTCTTGTAAAGTAGCTGAGTCATTTCAGTTAACATCGTTTTTGTCGGATAATGTAGAAGTTACAGCAGATTTTGCAGACATTTTCTTATGTCGAATAGAATTCCGTCAGATTTTCGTGTAAATGAATTGTACGATTATACGACTTTTTGAAGTAAATACCAACCATTGAAGTCGAGTGCAACGTTTACGTATCCGCAACATTTACGTAAGAGTAACGAGGCCTTGAGACGATAGGGCGTAGTCTTAATATTTTATCTTCCTATTGATAGAAGTGCAATACTGTGGACTTATTACAGTTTTTCGAAATTTTCGATATTGGGACATTTCCAAACGTAGCACTGGTTAAATTATTCCTCTAGAAAAGAAACCTACGTTATGGCCTTGCAAGATGAAATTTAATACATTTAGAATGAATTATAGAAGTAGAGCAATGGTTTGTTATGAACCTTGCGCAACAAAATTTTGTGAGGAGGTTTTCATTAACAATTATTTGCGTTAGTTTTATCGGTATAATGGGCAGTTAGGGTTCGTTTTAATTCATTACATATATTTTACTATCATTTTTATTGCTACTTGAGGTTAATAATAAAGTTTAGATAGAGGCACAAATATTAGAAAGTGATCGTTATAAAAGCTGTTACCGAGTGGTAAACCTGGAATAACATTTTCTTGATATCGGTGAACGGAGGATTTTTTTCAGAAAGAAAATTATTGCAAAAAGGGATTTTTTTTCTAAAAAAACTTGCTTTTCTCGATAATATTACGTAGGGATACATCATACACAGTAAAAAAATAAAAATTTATTTCAATATTTCGATTTCAATTGATATTAATTAAAAAATTAATTAAACCAGTAAACAAATTAGTAGTATCAATTAAAAATTTTTTTTATTAACAACATTTTCAGCAGTAATGTTGTTGATATAAGTAAACTTTTAATTAATTTGATTAAATTTTAAATTAAAACTGATTTTATTTTAGATTAAAAGTTTAATTGAAAAAAATTGGCGAAAAATTTTTCTGTTTAAGCATAGTTTACATTTTTGTATTACAGCTGCCGCTAATATCCGTTACTCTGCAGAAGCAAAATCATCAGGCATTGTGTGGCAGACGTGATCGAGTACTTTCTCGATCCGAAAGCAATTTAATTATTAATTATTTCCGTCAATACTACACAAATCGAAATTATTGTTTTAGTGTTGTAAAGCATTTATTTTAGTTTTACAACACTGAAAATACAATTTCGATTCGTTCATTATCGACTGAAATAAAATTGCTTTCAAATCGAGAAAGTACTCGATCACGACTGCCAGAATTAGGCCTCAAGTCTTTCCAATTTTTTAAGTTTGATTACGGCTGGTCAGAGAATATGGGAACCAGTAGCCCCCTGGTACTTCGGTCACGGACTGGTTATTGGTTAAACTGTGGGTTATGCCTAAAATCAGGGCAAGTGAGGATTTTAAATCAGATTTAATGGCTGATTTTCCACTTTTTGTGGGGAAGTTCGGCTTGCTGGTGGATCTTTCAAGGTGCTGTTGCTTGCTTGCCTTCTAGGCAGGGTGCGAGTGAATGGTTCTACTGGACCTTTGCAGAAATGGCCACCTGTATTTATTGGTTACGTTCACACATCAGGGCATTGGTAATGTCTGAAGAGCACCTTTGGTTAAGATCAGAATTGCTGGTACTTAATTTAATCCCAAAACTTCTGTTAGAACTTATTTGAGCGATTTTCAATTAACATTTTATTTTTCAGCTTTAAGATTATCTATTTTGCTTTTAGTTTAAGAAAAACCATTCTTATTTTTTAACATCTCCTTTTTTTAACTTTATGTTTTACTTCTGTTTTTATACATATTTTGTTCATTTTATAGAATTCATCTGTTTTTTTAACCCTCCGGCTTTTTATCATTTTGGGTTATAATACTTCTTTGGTCTTTCTAGTCTTTTGTTTTAACCTTTACAGAACGAAGTCTTTTGTCTATAAAAATATCTAGAGGAGAACAAATCTACAATCTTGCAAAAGGTCTTTGAAAGCTGTGTTTTGTCATAAAAGTGAAGATGATGTAGGAAAAAAATCAAATAACCTAAAAAAGCCTGTATCCATATGAGTGTTTTTATTACTTTATCAAAATTTTTTTACTTCTTTGTTTATATTTTTTCTTCTTTTATTTAGTTCTCCTGTACGTTTTTCTTGATTAAGATACATTCATCTTTTTCACTTAGAGCATTGTATTCTCTATGGATTGAAGCTTTTTGCTAAAAAAAGAGAATTATTAATTTATGCAAAGACACGTTTATGCATTTAATAATTTTAAGCGTTTTTTTTTTGTTGTTTTTTTTTTTTTTTGTTGTCATCTTTTTGTTTTGCAGAGATGAAAGTGATGTTTTGTCGTCAAAATGTTATTGTTTCTATTACTTTACATTCATGTAGAAAGATGATGTAGATGGGATTATATTGTTTAAGAAACAATATTGTCATAAAGCTTTATGAATGTCTTATTAGGTACTTAAAAGAGTTTTAAAATAGCAGAAATATTCAAAACAACAAATATTTTGTAAAAAAAGGATTTTTTAAGGGAATATGTTATTTTTATTGAAAAATTAACATTTTAGGGAAAATTTTAATTTGTTTTTTTTATTATTAGCGAAAAATTACATTTTTAGTGAAAATTTCGATTTTTAGTGAAAAATTTAATTTTTAGTGAACATTTTGATTTAAATGATTTCGTTATTCGTGCTTAATTCCCAATTTTTATTTTTGATAAAAACACTGAAATTTATTGTTGATGGGATAAGTTATTCCTATGCGCATTTCACTGGTTGCTTAGGCCAGATCATAAATTTTAGTGAAAATTTAGATTTTTAGTGAAAAATTAAATTTTTAGTGAAAAACTTGTTTTAGTGAAAAATAAAATATTTAGTAAAAAACTTAATGTTCTTTGAGTGAAAATTAAAATTTTTGTGAAAAGCTTTTTTTTTGTGAAAAAGTAAATTTTTCGCGAAACATTAAATTTTTAGTGAAAAATCCGATTTTTAGTGAAAAATTCAAATTTTAGTGAAAAATTGTAGGTGGTGAAAATTGTTTGACCATCAAAAAAATTTTTTAGTACAAAGCTAATGTTTAGTGAAAAATTCGATTTTTAGTGAAAACTTTTATTGAGTGAAAATGTTAATGAATAATTAAATTTCTTGTGAAAAAGCTTATTTTTTTTTAGCGAAATATTCAGTTTTTAGTGAAATATTAGATTTTTAGTGAAAAATTCTAGTTTTAGTAAAAATTTTAACTTTTAGTGAAAAATTAAACTTCTAGTGAAAAATTAAATTTCTAGTGAAAAAGTAAATTTTTAGAAAAATATTAAGGGTCCTCATGATGTCGCTTAAAATTGCCATTTGTGCAAATGCGCAAACTTACGAGTCTTGTTTCATGAAGCCCCTTTTTTTACTTTTGTGTAATTTTAAACAATTAATGTCAGTTTGTAAGAAACGTCAATACAAAAATAAATTAAAAATTAAATTTCAAAAATATAAAAATTTGTGTTTAAATTTGTGATTAATATGTATGAGAAATTTGCTCAAAGAAAGCCAAAAGACCAATTTACTGAAATTATTGCTAGAATTTATTGTTTGTGATTTATAGACACTTGAATTTTTCATTGAAAACGACGTTAAAATCATTAAAAGATCTGTTTGTATAAATGCACAATTGAACAGCGCAAGTTTACGAGACAAAATTGGTGGGCAAATTTACCAAGTTTGTGTAAATGAATTCTCATACAATTTTTGACAGTTCATTTACGAGGGCGTAAAAATGCACAGTTTGCACAGATTACGAGACTTATAAACGATATCATGAGGACCCTTATTAAGTTTTTATTGAAAAATTAGATTTATAGCAAAAAAAATTTTAGTGAAAATTCGATTTTAAGGCAAAAATTTGTTCTGAAAAATTATAGCTTATTTCCGATGTGAGAAAGAATTCTTTCTTTCGAACAATTCCATTTAAAACAAAAAGAAATTCTAAAATTTTCGTCTTTGTTTTAAATGTAGTTGTACGAAAGAAAGAATTCTTTCGCACATGGCAGTTAATTTTTAGTTAAAAATTTAAGTTTTATTCGAACATTTTTATTTTAATCCAAATTTTTAATTTTTAACCACAATTCTAAATTTTCATTTTAAGTTAAAAAATTTAAGCTTAAAGGGAAATATTTTATTAAATAAACAAAAACACCACTCAATTTAATACCCAAAAAGTACCCATTAACGTCATGTATCGTCTTTATCATTATTTTTATTATCTCCATCACATTTTTTTCGCTTTTTTTTTTGCAAAATTTTATTTTTCTCTTTCAATTGTTTAAAATTTTTTTTTTTTACACTCCGAAATAATTCATGCCATTTAAGTGAAATGAAACCTTAAAAGAGTGAACGAAGAACAGGCAAGACCAAAGAGACGAAAATGTCTGTATGTCTGTCTGTCAGTCTGTCTTTAACTCTATATTACTTTGTATGAGAATGTATAAGATTATTACAACTTGATGGTTGGTGACGATTTGAATTGTTTGGTGCCAAGCAGTCTGTTGTTGAAGCCTATACAATAACAACAAAAAGCAACAACCTAATTAAGTAGCTGGTGTTGTTGCACGTTGTGATGTCTGGTATTGTTTAGCTTACGAACGGCTGACATTCTTAGCGCATCACAAACTAAACACGAAATTAAGTGTGAATACAAAAAGGGGGAAAATGGAGATTTGTTTAAGCCTTACAAAAGGGCTTAGAGAATTTTTCTCCTGGAAGCGTTTAAAACATATACCTATACCAAACTTTAACTACGACGATAACAGTAACTCAAATTTTGAGGTAAAAATTGGAATTATTATTAAAAATTTACGACCTCATTTATAAAAAATATAAGCGGTTAATAAAGGGTTTATGTAACGGATTTTGTATGAATATTTTAAGTGAAATATAATAATACAGTCGAACTTCCCTATAATGAATCTCCACGGGGATAGACAATTATTTCACTATATAGAAACTTCATTATAAAGAAATTTTTTTTTTGTTTTTAATTTATTTAAAATAATCAGGTATTTTTGTTTGAACTACATACATATAACTGACTTGTTTTTTAAAATGTTTGATAATGTACTGGGAAGAATTCCAAACTCCTTAGCTATATATTTTTTCTTTGGTGTCCCTTCTTCAACTTTATTACTTACTAATAACTTTTTTCAAGAGAAATGCTATTCCGGTGCGTCATTTTCGTTCACTAAACTGGTGTTAAAAGTCAAATCATTAACTTTTTTGTTTTCATTTACGGTACATTTCTTATTTTCTTAATAAAAAGTGTTGCTAACAAGTGCAAAATAAAGCTGCAAAAAATAGTTCACTATATGGAGACAAAAACACACGTAAAATGTATTTTTGGTTCCAAAATTTTGTTTATTGTAAAGAAAAATTCACTGTATGGAAATTCATTATACGGAGATCAAAATATATTGAAAGTGGAACGAAAAATTTGTGTTCTTGATTTAAGTTCATAATAAGGAGAACTTCATTGTATAGAAGTTCACTATAAGGAAGTTCGACTGTAATTAAAATTAACTTAAAAAAGTACCTCCTTTAAATGAAACATTTTAAAATGTAATAAAAATACGCCCATTACAAAGTACATACATATTTTTGCAATAAAACCTCAAAAAGTATTTGGAAAACATTTTAAAATATTCCATTACTTTTTGATCGGAACCTTTAAAAACACACTATTTTATTAAGATCATTAAAAGAAAGACATTTTTTAAGGTAACGTTCCTTTGTAGATTTAATTCGTTTCTATGAGATTAGTTCGCCTTTAAGTGATTTTAGGATGGGGTTTATATGCGACATAATATTATGGTTAACTTTTGACCCGCAGAATATTTTGTCATGACATGGTAGCTATCGTAAGAGTTTTTGTTTCCAAATTTAATGTCAACCCCAACAGTTACTAAAAAGTTATGGCTCCAAAGCAACGTTGACCACGCTACGCCCCCAGGGACCGAAAACTTTTCGTGATTTTCACACACACACAACACGAATGTTACCGAAAATCACTTCGAAGCGCTTTTGTTAAAAAAAAAAACGAAACACATAGTTAATATCTCAAAAGAGTAAATTTATGTTCCTCTCTTTTCCAGAATTACTAATTTTTTCAGTACAATTTTAATATTTTCTATTCTTGTATGTGTTTGTTAAAATGCGGAAAATATACTGGAGAAAAGGAATTTTTTTTTCATCTGATATATTTAAAAAAAGCTGAATGCCTTGTATTAAATCAGAATTTGAAAAAATAAGTGCTTCTTGGATTTATATAATAAAAAAGTTGTTTAGTTACAAAAATATTTTTATATTTCATATGTAGCTAAAATTGTTTAAGTGTACCAAATATGCACACACCACTCGTACGCATTTTTAACTGCCTCTATTTGCTTTAGAGTCTAAAGCAATAACGTCCAAACACACATATTTTGATATTTGCATTTTCGGCTAACAGCTTCGGCTAAAAGATCTTACAATTTGTTGTTCTTTTTTTTTACAAAGTAAGCAGCAAACATTGCTGTCAACGCGATCTGATTGGCTGTTGTGCTTTTGTTGGTCTGAAAGCACAAAAGCTCTTTTGTAAAAGCTCGCAAATTGTTCTTATGAGCAGCGCTGCCAGAAGTAAGATTTTACCTTATTTTTTAAGATTTTTTAACCGAAAAAAGATTTTAAGATTTTTTCCCCAAAAACAAGACTTTTTGTTATGTCTAGACGAAGGTTAGGTTCAATAAAAAAAAACCTTCCTTGTTCCCATTTAAAAATTTTTAAACGAAATAAAACAATTTAGTATAAGATATTAAATTTTTTGTAATGTTTTTTTGTTTATTTTATGTATTAAATAAAATATGAATTGTTTATATTATTTATAATAAAAAAAAACTACATTTTCAAAAATAAGATTTTTTTTCAAAAATAAGATTTTTTTTGGTGAAATTAAGATTTTTTGCTGAAAATTTCTGGCAGCCCTGCTTATGAGCTAGACTTAACTGCTTTAAAAGTTATGTTCGGGAGTCGTATTTGTATGGGAGTAATGTTAAAATATGGACCGATTCCAATACAATTTGGTGTGATGTTTTAGGTTATCGGGCAAAACGCTTAACATTGGCGATTCTGACTTAATCAGGGGTGTGCTGGATATCGCAAACGTAAAACGAAAGAATTTTAAAAGTCGTTTTAAGTAAGATTTCTGTAATAAAAGAATTTTATGGCAAATATTAAACAAATATTTCCCTTCTAAACAGGATTTTTAACAAACAATTTTAAGAGTTTGGTTAAAAGTTTATTAAAAACAACATCCAAATTCTTGCGTTTGCGATTTCCAGCACACCCCTGTATAATTGTTCGCCACTTTTAATAGGCTTCGTTCTTATGACAATTGCAACTTATACACTAAATTTCTTCAAATTTTCCGCAAAATTGCGACCTTTGCATTGCGCACAAGGTTACATGGACAGACAAACCGTCAGCTAGCCAGCTGACCGGACAGACGGATACTCAGAATAACTCTCTGACAAACTCGGTATACTAAAAGGTGATTTGGACTACTTTGGTCATCCAGAAGTACCCTCTAACAAAACGAGCCTTTCTAAAAAGTACTTTTTTTTACAAAAAATACATTTTTTAAAATAAACACCTTTTAAAAAAGTACATTTTTTAGGAAAGAAAAATCCATTTTTCTAGCAAAGTAATTTTTTACAAACATTTACCATGTTAACAAAATTTCAATTTTCCAACTGATTTTTTTACGATTTTGTGTGGCAAATAAATGCTTTGGTTTCTTATGAGGCCTGCATAATCCAGGGCCTGTTAATGTGTTCGTTGTATGAATTAGTGCGTGTATTTATGTATTAATGCTTATGTATGTCTGTGTTTGCTAAGCAAATTAAACTTAACACTGACTGACTATTTTGGCTTGTTAATGGAATATTGCATTACAAGAAAATCTACCCAGGAAAAATTTTTTGATTTTTAGTAAAAGGTGGTAGTTATTTCATACGTTACATGGTAAGTAGTTGTCATTACAATTGTCAATATTTTGAAAACTTCAATAAGTACTTACTAGTAATGACCTCAGCAACTATTTTTTGCTTCTATTATTATCAATACTGCATATTTGATTGCATATTTGCTTAAGCTCAATAACTACGTATGTATTAGTTGTGTTGTTTTCAGTACTGAATATTTTCATACTGGTAGCCTACTCAAGAACTACTTATCAGGTCTATTAACTAGTGGCTTCTAGTAAGTACATTGTAAGTACTTACAATTCATCTTACTAGTACACTCACAATATTCTGTACGTAAAATTAACTGAAATTGTAATATAAAATAAATGAAAGTTCAATTAAAAACCGGTCTACCTATTTTTCATTTATTTTTAATAAAAAGTTCATTTAATTTTTACTGTCAAAATTCAACACCATATTCCGTAAAATCAAATAAATATTCAGTTATTTTGTAAAATTTTACTGTCAAAAATTCAACACCATATTCAGTAAAAACGATTAAATATTCAGTTATTTATTAAAATTTTACTGTCAATTTTTTACTGTCAAATTGACCCCATATTCAGTAAAAACAATTAAATATTCAGTTATTTTATTAAATTTTCGTTTACTCCACAAAAGAGCCGAATTTCTAAAAAATTCCAGACAGACACCTGTCCGCTTGTTTTTTTTATAAGCGAGAGAGGGAGAATATTTTTATTTACTTACCCAGTTACACACGTTTGTTTTACTTTTGTTGTACTGAACACGTTGTTTTCAGAAGCACTCTCAATTATAAGACACCAGCAGCATGACCGATATGGCTTCGCAATTATTTTACTTTTAAAATTTTATGTAGGTATTTAACTAAATTATTTTAACAAATAGAAAATGGGTATTGCTTACACAAAATAAGCAATTCATTTTTTATAGATAAGTAAAAATTAATTTTTGGTAGTAAAATTATATAAAATAACTGAATATTTAATTGTTTTTACTGAATATGGGGTCAATTTGACAGTAAAAAATTGACAGTAAAATTTTTATAAATAACTGAATATTTAATCGTTTTTACTGAATATGGTGTTGAATTTTTGACAATAAAATTTTACAAAATAACTGAATATTTATTTGATTTTACGGAATATGGTGTTGAATTTTCGACAGTAAAAATTAAATGAACTTTTCGTTGCTTTAAATTACATTTTTATTTATTTTAACATAAAGAAGAATTTAACACAATCAACGGACAATATTAACTGCAACTGAAAATCCGTATTAAATGCACTTAGTTTTTTGAATAACTGTTAGAATCAGTTAAAAATAAATTTGCTTGGAATTTTAAATGTTTATTTATTTAAAAATGACTGAACGGAATATTTCTTAAATAAACTACAGTCCGTTACTGTAAATATATTGTGAGTGTAGGTAAATAATAACTAGATATTTTTTGACTTCTAGTAAGTATATTGTAAGTACGGAATTCTGTGAACACCTCAAACAAAAAAAGTAGTTATTCAGCCGAACAATAAGTAGTGTTTACTTCTCTCCAACATTACTTGCTAACTAACCAACGTTAAACCCTTCATCTTAATTATTTTTTTTATGAAATTTTAAAAATTTTTATTAAAATACTTTTAATGTTTTAGAAAATAAATTTTTTAAATTCCACAAGATAAATTTTTTTGCTGATATTTAGGAACATTAATCCTATGATAACTTATATTTTTATTTGTATCCAAAGGTTTAAAGAAAAATTTGCTATTTTTAAAAATTATGTAAATTTTTAATTAAAAAAAAGGTATTGTTAAAAAACGTAAACAGCCAAAGGCACTAATTTTTTACTTTAAGAACTTGAAGATGCCAATGGGGTTTTAAAAAGCCCTTAAAGGGTTAATATTACAGCTGCTTGGTTTTCCCCCTATTGTTTTTTATGATCATCTTAAAGTGTCCACCATTAAGCAACGTTAATTTAAATCATCAGATTAAAAAAAAAAAACAAAACGAAAAAACGGCTGCTGCCTTCGCATTCATATCTCTCATTTCGTACGCATTTGTTGTGTTTTTAGTCCACTTTATGATTTAATTGCACACACTCTGTCACCTTAATTCACTTTTAATTCATTTCAAGCATGACTGGTCATTACGTTCAGACAATGAATTGTTTGTTCAAGTTTTTCTGCCATTAACATTTAAAATAATTTTTTGTTTTTTAAAAAATAAGAAATTTGAAACTTTTAAAAGTTTTTTTTATTTTTCTTAATTTAAATGTAAAGAAATAAAAATTTTACGTATACAAAAAGTGTAAAGACATAAAAGTAGCAGACCAAAAACTAAAGAAGGTCACTGGTATTCAGTTTCTTTCAATGTTTAATGTTTTTGGTTCTTTTATATAGATTAATGCTGTTTTTCTTCTTTACATAAAGTTAAATAAAGTGGAAATTGTAACTTTTCTTTGCAAATCTAATCAGACCATAAACAAAAAAAATAAATATATATGTATTAGAGAAAGAAGTGTAAAACAATATGTAGTTTTAAAATCCGGTACAATTTCTTTTAAAAAGTTTAAAATAAAATTTTTTTAAATACAAGGAACATAAAGCAAATTAAAGCCATTAGTAACAAAAATGACATAAGTCAGTGCAAGTTATAATTAAAAATGTTAACTAGCAAATTAAATCTAATTAAAGATTGTTTAAAAAGAAAACAAGCATATGTATTTAAACTTAATGACTTACTTCATTTCTTGCCTCAACGGCTTATTCGCAAATAAGGCAACCGACCACAATTGCTTTTAAGTATTTCCTTCCCCCCGTTTTTAAATTATTCCATGTTTAACTTTAATAAAAAAAAGTAACTTAATTCTTTTTTCCAACCAGATAATCTATTAAATATTACTTTTCGTTATTTTTCCTGCACTATATTTCAGTTTCAATTTAGACATTTTGATCATTGAAGCGTCATCATCAATTGTCATTTAGATTACAATTGAATTTGACATTTTAAAAAGAGAGAAAAAAACCTAAAAAAGAATGGTTGAATAAAAATGAATATGTGGCAAACAATGGCATTACAAAAAAAAAAAAAAAAACAGGGGGCAGACACATGTTACGATAAGTGCAAAAATATGTGCTTAAATGTTGAAAGCAGACTTTCAAACATTAACTTTTAAAATGATATAAAATGACGCAATGAACGAAATTTATAAACAAAAAAAAAAAAAATAACAGAAACGAAACGAAAATAAACTGATTAAATTTTTTATTAATCAGCTTGACAAAGCTTTAAATTTTGAAAGAGGTACTTTAATTAAAAGGGTATTTTTAATTAAAACGTACTTCTAATAAAAATATACTCTTAAAACAAGTAATTTTAATAAAAAGGTACTTTAAATAAAAAGGTACTTTAAATTAAAAGGTACTTTTAATAAAAAGGTACTTTTAATAAAAAGGTACTTTTAATAAAAAGGCACTTTTAATAAAAAGGTACTTTTAATAAAAAGGTACTTTTAATAAAAAGGTACTTTTAATAAAAAGGTACTTTTAATAAAAAGGTACTTTTAATAAAAAGGTACTTTTAATAAAAAGGTACTTTTAATAAAAAGTTACTTTTAATAAAAATACACTTTTAATAAAAAGGTACTTTAAATAAAAAGGTACTTTTAATAAAAAGGTACTTTAAATAAAAAGGTACTTTTAATTAAAAGGTACTTTTAATAAAAACACCCTTTTAATAAAAAGGTACTTTTAATAAAAAGACACTTAATAAAAAGGTACATTTAATAAAAATGTACTATTAATAAAAATAAACTTTTTACAAAAAGGTACTTTTAATAAAAATGTACTCCTAATAAAAAGGAACTTTTTGACGACCTCTATCGTAATAGTGGAGTACTTTTTTTTTTGCAAAATGTTATCTTTTGTTTCAAGATTATTCTCGTTAAAAATTAATTATTTTTCAAAATTACTTTTTGATAAAACGAGTTTTTACTTCTTGCACATTTTTGGTGGAAAAACCTTACTTTTTGCATAAAACAGTACTTTTTATACAAGAAGCGCTTGTTTAAAAAACGGATACCTTTGTGGTACTTTTTGAACTGACCGAATATTTTTCTGGTCATATAAAACCAGTGGAGTAAATTCAGCTAAATGTATTTAATTTTAATTTAAATTCATCTTGCAGAATTACAGTTTTAATCAGCAGAGCACGCAAAATTGCAATTAAGCTTCCAAGTGGCCGAATGTAAGTTAAGCAGTTATTGACATTTGGTTTTAACAGGGAATTTAAACAGCAAAATAACGTTTACAATATATTCAACTAGCTGAGTTTAACTTTAAAAATAAACTCAGTTAGTGAAGTATCAATTTTCCAGATCTATCACACTTAGGGCCATTATTACAACTTGCCAATAGTTAAAAGTCGGATTTTGTCGGACCGATAAATAGCTTTGCATTATAAAACCTTCATTTATTATGTTTTCATCTATTAAATATTATTATTATTGAAAATAACAGCAATAAAAAATAGAAGTTGTAATAATGCAAAGCTATTTATCGGTCCAACAAAATCCGACTTTTAACTATTGGGAAGTTGTAATAATGGCCCTGAAAATTTGTCAGCAACTGCTTAAAATTTATTAACATCAAAATCATTAAGTTTTATACCAATTAAAGATTTTGGATTACAATTTTTTAAAATGCTTGTAACAAAAATCCACAACCAGAGTGCAAGGTAAATTAAAATTCAGTTAGCTGAATAATAGTTTAAAAAATAAAACCTTGAATTATATTTAGAACCAAATATGTAATTCATATATGAAAAAATTATTTAAGTCTTAGATTTCATTAGCCAAGCGGGTCGATTAAGATAAATTAAAATTAATCTAGCTGAATTGCTCTCTAACTAAAATTCGTTAATTTAATAAATTTCAAAATAAACTTTAATAAGCTGAATTGGTTAATAATACCATTGCCAATCTGAATTGCATTAAAAGTCAAATGCTGCTAGTTAAATTATTAAAAACAAATTAATTCAGCTGGCTGAATTAATTTAAAAACAAGGCATTTGCCAGTTTTAAAAACAGCAACTGTGTAACTCTTAAGTTTTACACAATTTCCTTTAAGTTTTAAATTGTATTGGCGTTCGAAATATAAACTAAGCTTATTGAGCCGTTAACCCAACCCGCCTATTTACTTAACTTTTTTGAATCCTCACAATTCCTTAAAACAGAAAAATTCAATGATATTCAGGAATTCCTTTCTACCCGCATAACTACAGCTCGTCGGTATTGTTGCTGTTGTTATATCCTCTTTTTTCTTAAAGGATTTGAATTTATTTTAAAGACTTACTTTGTCAAAATAAAGTCCTCTTTTGTGATTATTCTATGCATGTGTAGGCACACACACAAACACTTGCACGCACACTCGCATACATATGCAAATTAAATATTGAGGGCATTTTATTTTCATTCCTGCTTTGGATTCACATCCTTTTTTAATGTTTTTATTTATTTATTTTTTTCTACGAATCTTGATACATTTTCAATTTGTTGTTGTTTTTTTGTTACATATGAAAACACACGACAAGCTTGAATGTGTTTGAAAAGCTGGTGCTGCTTAAAAACATTTACATACGATATTCCATAGATAGAAGCAAAGAAGAAAAAATAAAGCTTGTGATGAAAAATACAACAACTACAGCCACTAATAACTTTGCAAAGCCAACAACAAAAACCGAAATAGCACAATCACACACATACACACACACAGATACAATCACTTGCACAGCTATAAACATCACAAACCTCAATTTACTTTGCATGCTAAACCATTCATACTTCCATTTTACTCGCAGCCTGTACGAGAGCACAGTGGGCGCACACACGCACCCCATGTAAAAATGCAATGCTGTTGATGATGTTGCTGCTGTTACAAACACCCCGGGTTTTAATTTTTTTTTCTACTTTTTGCGTCAGCATCGTCAGCTTCTCCTTCAATACACATGTCGCTGTTACTATGTGTTTGTTGCTGGCTGTTGTTGTTGATATTTTTCTGTATTTATTTAGTTTTCTGTTCATTCAAAATGTTTTGTATGCACTGTCACATACAGGAGGAAATAAAAGGATTTGTTAAAAAAAAAGATAGAACCAACTATTTGTAAAAATTTTAAAAGGATTAGTAGCCTATAATATTGTCCACAGTCTATTCTAGTATTTATGTTAAGGGGATCGGAATCTTATGATAAAAATTTGCCTTGTCCGTTTTGAGAGATTCTGTAGGATGAAACATTGCGGCTACTCCTTAAAGTGTTTTCATCACTTTCCCTGCGGACCTCCTAAAAGCAGTTATATTACCTCATGAGTTTGGTTAGCGTTTACACTCTGGTCAGAGGTATAAACTGTTTCTAGTTCTTTACGTCTATTTGCTTTTCTCTAAAAAATAACATTTACATGTCAGTTTGAAATGCAAAACTATTTCAATTATATTCCCAGGAGTATTATCTCTATTTTATACCCTCGCTCCAGCAGATTCCACAACTTGTTGACTGATTATTTAAGATTGAGTCAGGTGGCAGCTACCCCCTTTGTTTCTGCATACAATCTATTTTCTTAGTAATGAAATTTTAAGTAATATCTCTAAATAGACTTCCCCCATATAGGTTTGTCTAAGGGTTCATTCAATGAATATAGGACTATTATAAAGTAATTCTAAACAATTGGATCACTACCCAATCGATTTAATTTAGTCCAGCTACATATTAAATGTAGCTTCTTCCTCGAACTGCCTTCTCCATGTACATTTGCACAGAAAATATTATCGCCAATTTTTTTTTTTTTAATTAAACCAATACATATTCAAAAATAAAATCAGTTTTAATTAAAAATGTAATCAAGTTAATTAAACGTTTGATCAAGTGAATAAAACGTTTAGTTGAATGAATGAAACGTTTAATTGGTACAATTAACTTCTTTATTAGTGCAAATTTAATTATTTTTTTAATAAAATAACAGATTTTTTAATTGAAATCGATTTTTATTTTTTCTGTGGACGTATGTATGTATGTGATATTTTCGGGTCTAGCCTAGCCTATAGGCAGTCTATAGTCTAGCCTTTGGATTTATCTGTGGTCTAAACTTGGACGAGTCATTATCTAGTTTTCAAACTGCAGGCAGTCTAGTCTTCTAAAAAGTCTATTGCCTGGGGTTTGTTGTAGTTTTTGATCTGCTCTTTAAGCTATTTTCTTGCCCTCGTGCCTGCCTCTAGTGTATTCTATAGCTTGTCTGCAATCTCATTTAAAGTTGGTCACATTCTACCTAAAAATGCTTGCAAACCCTTGCTATTACATACCTATGCATACTTCTGTGTGTGTGTGCCTTCATATTCAGCCGCAAAAAAGCTTAAAATCTTTATATTATTGTTGTTGTTTCTTTTTTTTTTGTCAATGTTGTTAGTTGTTTTGTTGTTGCTAGCGGTGGTGGTGGTAAATAAATGTTTGCGCATTGCCACCCTTTTACGTTGTTCTGCTTTTGATGTTGTCATGTACGAAAATGTGCAGCTTTAAAAAAAGAAATGAATCTGCCCAAAAAAATTTTATTTTTTTCTGAGTGTGTCAAAAAAAGTAGATTCCAAATAAAACAGAATTCTAGAATCCACACACATCTAAAGCGCTTAGCAACATAAAAATTTCATGTTACTATTCGCGTGTATAATTCATATATTTTGTGTGATTTTTTTTTCCTTTTTGCTGTTGCTGCTGGTAAATTTTTCATATTGTTGTCAAGCATTTTTCTTTACATAACATAGTTTCTTTTTACTTTTTCTTTCTATTTTTTTTTCTCTGTGTCATTTAGTTCTTTTTTTTTTGAGATTTTTGTGTAGTTGGTTTTAATTTGCAATGGTCTCTATTTTTTTTGTTTTCTGAAAAAATTGTGTAGCTGTGAACGGTGTTTAAACAACAATCATGTTGTTATACTATATGAATTTGTTTTTATAGTACATATTTCATATTTTCAGCTTTTAATAAATAAGGGATTTTGTGTATTAAAGCGTTCGCAAAAAAAAAAAAAGAATCATTTAAACAACTAAATGTCCACCAGTATGAACCGAAAGCGAAAAGAAAAAACAATCAGTGGCCAACAAAAAATTATCACCAGTATAATAAATGAAACTCTTTTTTACAGCTAAATTACACAAACCTTCATGGAAATCCAAACCAAACGAAAAAAAAACGGTATTAATAAATATTTAACGTTATACATCTATAAAATAATCCTTTTGTGATTATTACGAGATAATTTTTTTCTTTCTTCTTTTGAATTCGGCTTTTATTTATTTTAAAACCTACTGTGTTTTATGAGCAAACTACAACAACAAGACATTAAAAAAAATATAAACTCAATAGGTGGTTGACAACAGGCCTTCGCTGTTGCTGTTGCTGCTACGATTGCCGTTGCCGCTGTTGTTAAGCGACACATTCCATCTCAGCTTTTTATATGGGCTTTTAATATGCAACATCACATACAGGAAGTGTTACTTAAAAGACGATAAGTATAAAGGAAATCAGTACAAACACACACTTTTATACAAAGCACGCAGAGACACACGCATGCATGTAAAACATAAAATGAAGATCCAAAGTAAAAGAGGGTAGCAGCTTTACAAAGTAAACTTGTACGAGAGTTGCATTAATTAAGATTAAATAGTTAAAATTTAAGCAGATTTATTGTAAAAAAAAATTCGGCTGCGCCACATCTTTTTCACCTTTCACCACATTATTGAAAAGGCATTTGTTCTTTAGCTCATATCATATGGGAGCTATCGAATGGGCGGGTTTTCGCAAAACAAGTGATTGGACGTGTAGGGCTTAAAAACCGAGTGCTTTTCAAATAAATTTTACTAGACATTCAATCACTTGTATAGTGAAAATCTGCCCATTCGATGGCTCCCATATGACTCATATCTAATTCGGCGTTTCCATAACCATATACGATTAGAATACATAAAAAAAACAGAAAATAAATATAATTTTTAAGTCAGTTTGCGTTTTTGTTTCATCTTCTTGCCAGTCAGACATGGTTTGGTGAAACTACCTGTGGGCAAACCAGGAAAATCTGGTTCATCACAGATCAAAAAGGAATCGCCGGGCATTTAAGCTGTCCAGACATGACCTCAGAACCCTAATTGCGGTTATAACCGGCCACTGGCCCATTGGGAGGCACGCCTAAAAGCTAGGCCTACCTTACAATAATTTATGTAATGTTCCACCAAGGGGATTTATAAATTTAACTGTTTGGCCGAAAATCCCTTGGGGAAAAAAATTGTCTCACTGCTATTAATTAAATCCGGATCCACTTATTTATTGTATAAACCGAATGGGAGAGTGATAAAATTAAAATTGTAACATTGTAACACAACGGGTACTAATTAATGGCCCCACGTGAGCTGTGCTTGATTACAACTACCAATGGAACCTAACCTAGCCTAACCTTAGGCTACTTTTAGGTCCATAACGTTTTTGCTACAAAGTTGATAATGCTGGATTTTAATCCCAAACGGCGTGGAAGAACTTAAAACAATTCGCTTAGAAACTAATTATTTTCTGTTAAGTCGTTCGATATTGAGCGGAACTGACAGATAGAAGTTGTTAGTTTCCATATTTAAATTAGGTGAAGTGAACAAATTTTCTTGGCGCTCTACAATTTCTGTAAAATTGTCATTAAATATTTTTTTGTATTAACTACAAATTAAATAATTAAGGGGGTAATTTTGTTGTTCACTTCACCTTGCGTTGAGAAAATTTTCATATAAAATTTTTTGAGTTTTTGAAAATTTAAAAAATTTTATATGAAAATTTTCTCAACGCAAGGTGAAGTGAACAGCAAAATTACCCCCTAAATTTAAATTTTTACGAAAACCCCGAAGTAAGGAAAAACATGTTAATCAATTAAAATGGATTATCATTCAAAGCAAATTTCTCTCTACCAAAAGTTAAATACAATTTGGCTTAAAGATTGATGTTTGACTATTGGCTGCTAGCAGTTGTCAACGGCCGTGAGTGTTAAACGGCAAAACCGTCTGAAGAGATTGAGTGGTTGCAATCGAAACATGTCAGGGAAACCTGTCCATGAAAGCCTGGGTTCGATTCCCGCGGTAGTCCAGAATGAAAAATTATCAATAAATTTTTATGAATTTCATGTTGTAAAATTCCATTCATCATAAAAATTATTTAATGAACTTAAATTTGATGAACTTTAGCCTAATTAAAGTATCAAAACATTGGATTAAAAACCACAAACAGTTCTACAAAAATTATCACAATACAGTGCCAGCTCGCTAATTCGATTTAATGTTTGCAGACCCTGATTCGGATTAACGAGATACTCGGATTACTGGATGTTCTGTTATTATGTATTGCAATGCGCTTTATCCGAAAATAAAACACAGACTAGGATTTTAAAACAAATTTATTTTATTTTTATTAATCAAGAATTTAAAAATTAAGTATTTTAGTCTAAAAAAATAATTTGGATATCAAATAAAGGCGAATTTACACCAGGTGACCTTATCTTGCTATGTAAGCAACAGCTGATAACTAACCTTGTGTCAAAATGGTATACCGTTCTGGTGGTTCTGGGGAATCTTTACTAAATCCTATAATTATCGATTAAAATTATGAAATTTAAAATCTGGGTAAGTTATTATATTTCAAAACACACAATTTAAAATTAAAAACAAATGGAAATATTTGTTTGAATAATTGACACAACGTTAAAATATTTTACAGTGTTGTAAACGTTTTCAAAATAAGACAAACTTGAATGAATTCGCCTTGTATCAAACGTATTTTCAAACAAAATTTCTATACAAATTTTTCTGAAAATATATTTCAAGACCAATTTAGTTTTTAATGAATACGGCAGTAAAGCTTTTTTTAAATGTTATGTTTTTTAACATACATAATTTGTGGTGTAGGGATGCTTCTCTTGCAGTGCACATGCTCACACGAAGTATTGCCAGATTTAATAATCCATCTAAGAATATCCTATTCAGAAATTCACACGTCATTATTGCGGTACAATGAGTTGCAAATTTTCAAAGTTTGTACAGAAAATCGGTTCTAAAAATTATAAAAAAGCAGAAAAATAAAATAAAAAAAAATTTGGTTTAGCGAACTTGCAATCAATGCGAATTACTGGATAATTCGGATTGCAAACCTTCGGATTAGCGAGCTGGAACTGTACTAATAATTTAAATTAAAGTTGATTTTATTTTTGATAAAATGATGGAGAATTTGTTCTGTGGAAGGAACTTTAATGCTGATTAAACTAGACTCCTGGTTAAATACTTGACCACAAGTCATACAAGAAACGAAGCAAAGCTTTAAACTATACTAAAGATAAGACTTATAAGACTTAAAACTAGTCTAGGGACTAAACTTAAAACTAAGAAATTACATAGAGACTCGATTAAAACTACTAGATTAGAAAAGGGACATGAGCTTAAACTAAAAGGAACACTCGATTAGACATAAGCCTTAAGACTTGTTTAGGACTACACTAGAGACTGTTTTAACATAAGAAAACCGACCCTAAAATAAAAGTTCTTGCTAAATTCGTTTCCTTCTTCCAAAATATGTATGGCTAAAAGCAAAATTTCGAGGAAACCCCCTGTTCTCTTTTTATTTACGAAATAGGAACCTAAATAAATAGTTAAGGAGAGAGAAGAGAATCGATCATAAACTGCAACGAAGTCTAGAGAAAATAATATACCAAAAACAATAATAAATTTTTACTTGCAAAAAAATCCATTTAATTTCTTTGTTTTCTTTTACCTTTTGACATTTGAAGAATTTCTTACAAATCTTTTTGACATTTAAACATTGTGATTTGTTGCCAAGCATTATGTTTGGCACGAGTTGAAGTGTACGAATAAACAACAATAACATGCAAGGAACAAACAAACAAGTAAACAACAGCAGCAACAATAACAACAAACAAAACTTACACTTTAATAATAGTAAAGTTGTTGACCCTTATTTGCAATACAAAGGGTCTTCTTTTAGACAAAAAAAAAAAAAAACAAACCACAATCCACCAAAGAAAATTTAAATGCGAAGACAATTAAAAGCTTCTGGAGAGGGGCAAAGGGGCTGCTTAAGGAAATGTAAAAGAGATAACGATTTACTGCAAACAAGAATAAAAAAACATCAGTAAGAAATAAAGGAAGTGTTTCTTTTATTTGTTATATAAAAGAAAATAAAACACAAAAAAGGTAAAAAACTAGAGAGAAGCAAATATTTTTATAAGATATAGCAGGGATGGGAAGTCTTAAATAACTATATTAAATATTTTTTTTAGAGAAAGTTGGCTTAAATAAAGAGGCGCTCAAAGAACTCCAATCGTATGTAAAAACCTAAAGAGTCGAGCATATTTTTTATAAGATATAGCAGGGATGGGAAGTCTTAAATAAATATATTAAATATTTTTTTAGAGAAAATGTGGTTTAAATAAAGAGGCGCTCAAAGAACTCCAATCGTAGGTAAAAACCTAAAAAGACGCAAATATTTTTATAAGATGTAGCAGGGATGGGAAGTCTTAAATAAATATATTAAATATCTTTTTAGAGAAAAGTTGGTTTAAATAAAGAGGCCATCAAAGAACTCCAATCGTAGGTAAAAACCTAAAGAGACGAAAATATTTTTTATAAGATATAGCTGGCATGGGAAATCTTAAATAACTATATCAATATTTTTTTTAGAGAAAACTTGACTTAAATAAAAAGGCACTAAAAGAATTCCAATCTTAGCTCTTTTAACGATAAAAATAAGAACTTAATTTTAAGAATTTAGTTTTCTAAATTTTCTTTAACAACTGCTATTGGACTTCCCATACCTGTATTCTTACTTAATTCGCCTTCCTCTCCTAATATACACACCAACACTTTTTTTACAACATAGAATTGAGAGAGCGGCAAAACGGAAGGAACGGAACGAAGTTAGAGCAAATAGCTTTATAACGATATAAAAAAAGACTTTATCTTATTGTTCCAAAGCTGACGTTTGGGGTCACAACACTTCATATTAATACACATGAATGAAGATTCTGCACAAAAGAAAAATGGGCACAAAAAATAATATTGGGAAAAAGATGGCATAAAACGGAACAGGGTACTATTTTTGTAGAACAAACTGCAAAGACATAACAGCCCACGTCAGTTACTCATACTTATATTGGGGGTAAAAATAAATAATCAAAGTCTAAAGCTATTGGGATGTGCTCATAATATGGCTTGTAAAGAATGAATATAGGAATTAAAGTTACAATAAGAAATACAGTTACGAAGAAGGAAAAAAATCCAGTCTTATAAATAAGATTGGAGAATAGACCCGGAAATAGATTAAAATTCAACCAGAAACTAGACTGGGGACTCTAATAGAGACTCGAATAAACGTTAGACTATAAACTACACAGGAAGGTATACCGAAAAATCTACTTAAAACTAGGATCCAAATAATAATTCAAGAAAGCGTGCTTGACAATCGTAAGCTAAGACTTTACACAGAAAAAATTAAAAAAATTGTAATATTATTTAAAAAATATTAAAATTTGCACTTGTAAACGAATAAATTGTATCAATTTAACTTTTAATTCACTTGACCAAACGTTTAATTAACTCTATTATACGTTTAATTCACTTGATTAAATAATTAATAAAAACTGATTTTATTTTTGATTAATGCTTTAATTGGTTAGCAATTTTGAAAAATTTCTTCTGTGCAGACTAGACTAGAAAATAACCTAGAGCTAGAATAAACGTTATACTAATCCAGCGGCTTGACAAGCTGCTAAGCTCGAGACAATACTGGAGACTAGACTAGAGACTACATTAGAGATTGGACTGGAAACTGATTTGAAGCTTAATATATACACAGAAAAAAGAAAAATTCATATTAATTAAACAATTTAATATACATTTAATATACTTGATTAGAAGTTTAATTCAATCGAATAAATTTTTAATTAAATTAAATTTTATATTCGATTAATGCTTTAATTGATGAAAAATGTTATATACATGGTACTAGAATTGAAACTTTACGGGAGACCAAACTCGAGACTACGCTTGAGATTGTACTAGAGACTTATAAGCTAAGACTTAAGGCAGGCCGGAGATTAGACTTGAGTAAAAACTGAACTTGAAAAACTGGCTTTGCTTGAGAATAGACTAGACGATCGACTAAGAAATAGACTAGAGAATAAGATAGAGACTAGATTAAAACCTAAAATAAACACTATGAAAAAGACTAGATTAGAGACTGAACTAATGACTAGACAGCAAACTTACTTAGTTCCTAGAATTCAACTCATTGTTTCACAGGTGTGATTGCAGGCCAATGTGTCTCAATTAATGAAGTTGTTAAAATTACAGAAAAAGTGTGAAATTCAACTCATTAGAGAGGACTAGAAATAATATTGCAGACCAGCAAATAATCTATAATACGAGAGATTTGACTTGAGTCTAGTGTAGATATAAAACAATAACCCAGACTCGAGATTATACTCGACTCATAGCACACCAAAGAAAGAAAAAAACCCAAGAAAAATTAAGTTTTTTATACTTCCAAAAATCGAATACGAATAACATTAAAACGTACTTAAAACAATCCAAAGAAAGAAAAAAACCCAAGAAAAATTAAGTTTTTTATACTTCCAAAAATCGAATACGAATAACATTAAAACGTACTTAAAACAATCCTTAATGGGATAACTTTCGAAAATCAATCCCAGAATTTTTTAAAAGAAGAACAAAATCCTTAAACAAAGAATAAAAAGATTAAACTTTTCGTTGGTTGTGCCATTCTGAGAGTAAAATTACAAAGCGAGCGAGAATTTGTTGAAGACTAGTACAAGAACACGCCACAAGTAGTCAAAAAACAATTTGCTTACTGTGTGTAAATTGAGAACTCTTGCTTCTCATTTAGTTTATATTTTCAGTTAAATGTGCACAATAAGTTTTAAAAGTAAAAATCGCATTGGGATTGATGCTGTTGTTTTATAATTAAAATTCTGAAAGGTTTAAAACGCGTAAATAAATCAATCAAAATAAAATTCTCACTTTTAATTGCATTTTTGATTTATTTTAAGCATAAATTCGGGATTTAATTAACTTTTAATACTTGAATCAAGCGCATTTTGAGATTAGTTTTTACTTAAATCAATCTCATTTTCGGATTATTTCAAGCACGAAAATTCGACATTTAATATGGAAAATCCGTACTTCAATCCATCTTTATACCGTACTATTAATACCGCTTCGGATTGCTTTAAGTACGGTTGGATTGATATTTCTTTTAAGTGTAGAAACTACACCAAAAATGAGGAACTAGTCTAGCAATTAGAGTAGGGAATAGAGCTAAGATTAGACTTGAGACAGAAAACTGATATAGTGGCTTGATTTGATACCAGATTAAATTTTTTATTTATTTATTTGGTCATAAGTACGTCACGTTAACATCGGAGACTTATTTGTACTCCTAATACTTACAGTGTGTAAAAAAACTGTAGAGAGAAAAAAAAAACAAAACATCCACTGTCTCTTTTAATACAATTTAATGCACAAGAACATCGGTGAATGAGCGAAGGAAAGAATAACTGAATGAGTGAGTGACTGACTGGGCTAAAGTGACTGATGGCCGCACACAACACAAAAAGGAAAAATTTGTTACAGAACGGACACATGCAAGCAAACATGACGTTTATTTTAGTAATTTTTCAAACACAAGATTTCAATGGTGTTTTTTAAATGTTGGGTAAGGGAAAAAATAGATAATTCAAAAAGTTTTAAAATAATATTAGTACTGTAGCCATTTTATTGAACTGCTTATGGTTTTT
This sequence comes from Pollenia labialis, assembly GCA_949318255.1. Lineage (NCBI taxonomy): Eukaryota > Metazoa > Arthropoda > Insecta > Diptera > Polleniidae > Pollenia > Pollenia labialis. The sequence continues at coordinate 34,144,407 of OX439141.1, read as the reverse complement.
AATCAAAATTTTAATGTTTTTTAATCAGACTTAAAGTTCATAAAATTTAATATTCATTAAATTGTCTTTATGAAAAAGGAATTTTACAGCATACTTAAAATTAATGTTTTATTATTGACCGAACTGGGAATCGAACCCATGATTTCACGGACAGGTTGCCCTGACATGTTTCAATTGTAACCACTCAATCTCTTCAGATCAATAAATTTTAAATAATTTCATGTTGTAAAATTCCTTTCTTCATAAAAATAATTTAATGAAAATTATATTTGATAAACTTTTTAGCCTGATTAAAAAATATAAAAATTTAGTTTTAAATTAGTTTTATAATGTTTGAAATAATTTTAAATAGAAAATAGTTTGCGAAATTATTTTTTCCCCAACCTATTTGCAGTATTTTTTCAAACTTTGACAATAATGCATGTGTATTGTTCTTGTCGTTACTGTTTAGGACCCCGAAACTAAGCCTTTCGGCTGATAGCAGAAAAGAGGAAAAGAAATGAACCATTTTTTTTTTTTTTTGTAACAGGAAGTCAAGCATGTAGAAAAGGTATGGTTAAGATAAGCGCAGGACAATAAAGCTAAAGCTTTAAAGCATTTTGATTTTACTAAAGACAATTTAAAACCTTAAAACTAAATAATAATTTTTTTAAGGGATTTAAGATTTAAGACTTTTTAATATTGTCGTGAATATTTAATAAATTTTTCCACTTAAATTGTTTTTGTTTTACAAATCAAACTTATGGTTTTTTTTTAATATCAATGTTATGCTTTTGTCTTTATTACAACTGCCACGTTTGCAAAATGTCAAAAGTTTCAATTGTCAAAGGTCACTAAAGCAAAAAATAAAAAAAAACTACAAAAGTATAGAAGAAATATTAAAAGTATGAGTAAAATAGATTTGGTTTTTTTGTGGTATTCTATTTTTGTTTTTCCAGAAATGTCATGTCAAAAAGTCTTTAACATTTCTTTTTCGACGATTCTTTTATGTTTGGTTACTGGACATTAAAAAAAGAACACATGAGGGCATAAAGACAATAAAAAAATTACTATAACTAAAAACAGAACCTGAACTACGTAGTACCTGCACTAGAACTAAAATAAAAAATAAACTAGAGCTAAAATTCTGAAAACCTAAAAGCTGTCGGAAAAGTTATCCTATCGGAAGATGATAAAACGTGGAGTGCTGCACTCCTTAAGAATGTGGAATAATTGCTTTGATTTTCTGAGGGCTGCATTCCCGGTTCACCTGGCTGGCAAGATCACCAGATTAAACCGTTCAAGAATTCTTTTTGTGGGGTTTCCTGTAGCCACAACTTTATGTCAACAAGCCTCCGACCCTTTAGGTCTTCAAAGAGAATATGGAAACATATTTTCATGAGCACCTACCGTGTTGGCTTAATCTCATAGTGGATCTTATCCACTGAGCGACAAACAATGCGTTTACCAACCGCCCCTGTGTGTGTGAGCGCAACCAACACACACATATAGCAATTTTAAGTTCTAACCTCTCCTCTTGTTGAGGAGGGTGGAGCTCTCTTACCTCCGCTGCTCTAGGAAAAGCCAGCATCTGTAGAATAGTAATAGGATTCTACTTTCCCGCGGCTTTGGTTTTGAGCCACAACCACCACCACTTGGTTCCTAAACGGATCATTTAGAAAAAGAAGCAGCCTTTCGTTGAATCCTATTGTGCTCTTATGCTGCAAAAAAATAACCTGACGAAAAGCAACTTTTGACATTCCTCTCTCTAAATAAGAAAAAAAAACTTTCAACGCCACATGAAAAATGAATTCGCCTTGGTTTATACATAGCGCGACCTTCGAACAACAAGGTCGTATTTTACATGTAGTGTATGTGCAAATATAATACTGTTGGCCTTTGGTTGCGATATCGCTCCTTAATTGCAATGTGGTAATATCTCAAAAAAAAAAAAATCAAACTTGGCAAAATGCGATTAAAGTTTTCAAAATTTACCTTTTGCATACAGATTCAATAAAATATATTTTGTTATAACTGCGGTTCAGTTTAAGGTAAAACACTGATTTTTGGTTTACATATAGAGAAGGTATGAAATGAGCAGTTTTGCTTAAGAAACTTTAAATATTTGTTTTTTTTTTTTTGAGATAATAAAGGATCGATATAGAAAAAATTTTTGAAAAATATTCATATTTCTTAGCATAGTGCGTATGATGAATATTAAGAGGTCACTGTACTCAAATGAGTACAGCTACCATTTTACAAGCTTCCAAGCAAAAACAAAGAATTTTATTTATGTTTCCAACAATAATACCAACAGTAGCTAAAAAAGAATTTGTGTTTCTTTTTTATTTTTTGGTACAAAAGTATAAGTCTGAACTCTATTTTGATAATATTGAAAACATAATTGCAATCTTTTTTTTTTTTTTTGAAAATTTTTAATTTTTATAATAAAAACACATCAGAATAACTCACAGACAAAAATAATTTACTTACATAAAAAATAATAAAAGTAGAACCAAGGCGAATACATGTAAACGGTGGTAGCGGTACTACAACAAGTTACAATACAATAAACAAAACATTTGGGGGATTCACAAGGTGTGCTATCAAGTCATATCGTCATAATGTCCTTAATAATTTTTTACAATTGTTTAAAATAAATGTTGTTATGTTTCAAACAAAAAAAAATGTTAATGCTATCTATGTTCATTGATACGTCATAACTGTACGGTAGAAGTCTAAATTATAAGCGATAGCCCACAGAAATCATATATATTTCTTGTAATTATTTTAAGACATATGACTTTACAACGTTATGACTACCTTGTGAATACCCCAATTGTATTTTATTTGTTGATTTCGTTGGTCGATATGTCCAAAACACAAGTAGCTTTTGACATTCGTCTCTCTAATTTTTAAAAAAAATAGCACAGCTGTGCTTTCAACACCAGCTGAAAAATAAATTCGCCTTGAGTAGAACAGTATACTTTACTCGTTTGAGTACACTGCAAAGAAAAATTTTTTCACTAATTAAAACATTAATCAAAACTAAAATCAGTTTTTATTAAAAATTAATTCAATTTAATTGAAGTTTAATTGATTCTATAAATTTGTTTACTGGTGCAAATTTAATTTATTTTTGATTAATATTACAAATTTTTTAATTGAAATCAATTTATATTTTTTTCTGTGTAACAATATGCATAAGTAAAAATTAAGTTTTTTTTTAGATTTTAACTATGAGTGGAGAACATTGTAGGGCCCAAAAGTGATCAAGTCTTCAAAAAGCTGTTGATAGCATATCACGTAATAAGGAAGGAGGTGTTTAGGATATGAAGCTCCCCAAAAGACAAGCCTTGTACTATTGAAGTTATCGTAAATCTTGAAATCATTGACATCGACGTCAGTGACGATAGTGCTGATGAACCATTGGCACCAAAGAATACTCGGCAAGACTTCGCAATAAGTCTTATTTGAAAATGCTTTACATCACAGAGCTCAGCCCCTCTATTAACTAACATTGTCTTTGACCTTATAACCTCCAATTATTAAAGTCGAGTCGACCTAGCTTTCTTCGAATGAAATGCTTAGCGGGATGGTGGCCAAAATATTCCTAAGGACGAGTCAATGGTAAAACATTTTGACTACCATCCCGCTCTGCAATTCATTCGAGGAAATCCAGTTCGATTCGTCCTCAAATCTGGGTCGCGGCTATTGCTGCCAGTTAGATTTGTACTCCAAAACATCGCATGTGAAATCTTCTGATCCATTTGTTTCACGTGTTGTAAAAAATTTGTTGGAGTAGTTGAACAGTACTTCACGAAATTACCGTGTGTTTTAAAGCTTTTTTAGTTACAATCTTTATGTCAATCTTAGAAATTTAGAGTAACGTCTGGGTCAATGTTTGCAGATTAATCTCAAGATGGGGCTGTTAGATATCCTAGTAAACTACAAAACCATCTGCGGTCCATTTTTGCCATATAAGAGCTCGTTGGCAGTATAAGAAGTGCTTAAAACACGTTGCAAACAACGTCAGAACAAAAACAATGTTCTGAACACTTTCATACATAAGAGGTCAGTGTACTCAGTTGAATACATCCCAAAAACTCAGTTAAAAAAAATTGTTTTCATTTTTGCGATTTAATGTTTTAATTAGTTTAATCCAGTTAAACCTAAAAAAAAGTGACCAGTTTTTGTTTGACCTCCAATGGGTTAATTGGGTATACTTTCGGAAAAGTGCTCATAACTCACGCGTTTCAAAAGGGATTTATCTTATTAAGCGTGCAAATTAAAGCTTATAAGCAACGCTTTAAATCAGCCAAAACTCAGACTTAATCATAATTTATCAAAACTTAAAAAGGTAAGAGTACACGCAAAGAAAAAACATGGTTGTGGTAAACATATTCTAAGAGCAACATATTATGATAAGATTCATGATTGTAGTCACCATATTACGATTGTTATTAAATCATATTATGACCAAATATGTTCGTAATATAACATCATAATATTTTTCCCTTAATCATATTGTTATCCTGTTAATCATAAAACGTTAAGAAGTTATAATATTACTGTCATGGCAATCATAATAAGTTTAAAAGTAATCATATTATTGTTATGGCAATCATAATAAGTTTAGAAGTAATCATATTATTGTTATGGCAATCATAATAAGTTTAGAAGTAATCATATTATTGTCATGGCAATCATAATAAGTTTAGAAGTAATCATATTATTGTCATGACAATCATAATAAGCTTAGAAGTAATCATAGTATTGTCATGGCAATCATAATAAGTTTAGAAGTAATCATATTATGATGCAAAGTGATATGAACTGTTATACATAAATTTTTTACATCATAATATGATACAACTTTAAACATAATATTTTTATTGGAAAAAAATGCTTATGATAAAATAAAAAACATAATATAGTTACTGTAATCTTTTTGTCGTAGGTCGCAATTATTTATAAATTATTTTATGGAGTTTTCATTATTTTTCTCTTAAAATAACACAAAACTTACCAGTAATGGTTAATTTTTTGCACCAATATTTCACACATTTTTCCACCACTTTAAGATTATTAAAATTTTTAAGCAAATATATTTTATTTGTGACACTACAACCCATTTTTAATGTTTTTTTTTAATTTCTTGTTTTTTTAATGGTTATTTTGTTATTTCTTTTTTAATATTTTTCTTTATTTTTTTTTAATTTCTTGTTTATTTTAATGGTTATTTTTTTATTATTTAGCCACTCACTAACAAATAATTCGATATTTTTATGTAAAACACGACACAACTGATACAAAATTATTTTACAAATGGCGATACCAAAATATTATTAGAGTAACGATATTTTGATTGCATCTTTAACTTATTATGATAAATGTGTATAAAGTTATCATGTTATGGCTATTAAATATCATGTTATGGCTGTGAGTAATATAATATGTTTTGAAAGTTATCATAATTTAGTTGTTAGAAAAATAATTATTTTTCGGTCAACAATACTCAAATTTATAATTGCGATAAACATTAATATGTTTACAGTAACTATAATATTGCTGATATTTAATAAAAATAACAATTATTTGTGTACAACAACAATATATTGTTACAATAAACACAGTGTGGTTGCCGTAACCATGCCCAACCATATTTTTTCTCTGCGTGTATGTATTTCTCTGTTTAAATTTTCTTCAGCTTGATTTTCTTTACAAAATCTTTATTTAAATCCATTTAACTTTAATAAACACCAGATTTACAAGCACGTATACTTTTTTCAACTTAAGATTTATTTTCCATTCCCCTTCTGCCGATTTTTGTACGCTAAATTAAACAATTTTAACAAATACTTTGTGTGTGCTTGCAGAAAAAAAGATAAAGCTTTTGTTAAACATTTGTGCTAAAGGAATAAAAAAAAAAATAATGGAAAATATATAAAAAAAAGAACACACTAGAACTAAACAGGAACAGAATGTCTTCAGTTATATTGACATACGAGTCTAATAATGTCAATGTGGCTGGGGGAGGGGAAGGGGAAAAAATGGTGCATATGCAAACAGCCACAAACAACAAATCTTAGCCAGTTATGTAAAAAAAAACTCTGCTATTGCTCCTGGCAAAGCAAGGATTCCCAACTGGGGAGCTGTGACAGTGTGACTCTTTTTAAATTCTTGTCAAATTTAAAAAAAAAATGGTAATACAGGCCTCGATTATCCGTGATCCGGTTAACCGGTAACATCGATTAACCGTGATGGCCAATGATCAGTTTTTGTTTTTTGTTTGCATTGTTTTCAGATTGTTTGCTTCGATTAACCGTGATTACCTCTATTATCCGTGATGGCAGTTGAAAAATATTTGACAAACAACATCACACGACTTTTTTTTAAAAATTGTATTCTTTTTTTTTTGCTTAATTCCCTTTTTTGTCTCATGTTTTTTTTTAATTTCAAAATGTACATAAACTTCTTAAATATTTTTTTTTCATGTAAATATGTACGTTCACCAATGTTCACTTGTTAAATAATAAAAATATTAAAAAAACTGTATAATCAAAATTGTTATTCGATTAACCGTGAAAATCAATTATCCGTAATGCTTCTGGTCCCGACCGGATAATCGAGGCCCGACTGTATATAATAAATACAACAATACAATACATATTACGTACTTGTATTGTTGTATAACTTTAAAATGCCAGACTCATAACAGATGGCGTATTGCATATATTAGGTTTGTGTCTTTAATAACTTATTTATATGGAATTCTAAAAGGAATTTTAAGAAAACAACTGGAACAAACGGCGAAATTTTGATCACGAATATTTGTCGTCAAAACTATCACATGTTTGTGTATATGAAAATGCCCATAATCATATCGTCGGCGAAATTCATCAAAAGCGGAGACTCTGCGGTAGTAAACAAATATTTTTGTTTAGAAATATTATTGACCACAGCCCCCATACAAATACACTTTTTATAATAAGTGTCCTTAATAATAGCTTCTATGTTATTTCATGGTAGTAATCATAGTTAAAGTAGTGGGTAGATATTTAGATAATATTTGGCATAAAAATCTCTAATGTGAAACATAATCTCACAACACACTCTTTTTGGCGGAAACATGACCGCCCAAATACTTAAGAGTGGTAAATTTTAAGATTTTGATTTGGAAAAAAAACACAAATTATTTAAGAAATTATTGTAATTTCTTTTTATTTTGATAATATTGGTATGGTTCAATTACGTATGTAACAAAATATCGGCCAAATGGCTGCCGCGACCTCGGCGGTACACATCCATCCGATGGTAGAAGTTTTCGATGACGCTGGGGCATAATTGAGGTTCTATGCCGTTTATCCGAATTATCTCATTTTTTAGCTCTTGAATGATTGCTGGCTTATCGACGTACACCTTTTCTTTCAAGTAGCCCCAAAGAAAAAAGTCCAACGGTGTCAAATCACATGATCTTGGCGGCCAATTGACATCGATACCACGTGAGGTAACACGGCCATTGAATTTGTCGCGCAATAGAGCCATTGTTTCATTAGCTGTGTGACAAGTGGCGCCGTCCTGTTGAAACCACACACTGTCCACATCAATATCTTTCAATTTGGGCCATAAAAAGTTCGTTATCATCCCACGATACCGAACACCATTCAAAGTAACGGTCTGACCGGCCTGATTTTGGAAAAAATACGGCCCGATTATGCCGCCAGCCCATAAACCACACCAAACAATCTCTCTTTGTGGTGCATTGGTTTTTCGACAATCACTCTGCTTATTGACGAATCCACTGAGGTAAAATAGTGTGTCATCACTGAAGATGATTTTCTTCGAAAATTTATCATCCACTGTTGCCATTTCTTACCACCATTCTGACTATTGACGACGTATGGGATGTTCAATTGCACCTTGTTAGCGTGTTAATGCAAGTCTTTATGCATAACGTTCATCAACGACGAGCGTGAGAGGTGCAATTGTTGGGCACGACGACGAGTTGAGGTGTACGGCTTTTTTGCCACACTATCGCGAACAGCAGCAATTTTTCTGCAGTACGAGCTGTACGAGCATGCACTGGTGTTCTTACATCTCCTACAGACTCGGTTTGCTCAAATTTTTGCACGATTTTTCCGATTGTATGCACATTTGGGCGAGTAAATTGACTGAAAAAAATCACGAAGTGCACGATTTGCATTTTGTTTTGAACGCCCATTTTCATAAAAGCCTGAATAACTTTAACACGTTGCTCGATTGTGTATGTTTCCATGCTTCAAATTGAGTTAGTCTGATAATGAGAAATGTCATATGAAATGCAGAAAAAAACTTAACGTTAAGGTTTGGTTCACATTCAACATCGGCCCTTAAAATGTAGAATCGGGCTTGATCGCCTATACTTTCTTACTTTTTTTTATGTTCAAAATTGGCTTCTATACTCTACATTTTTAATTTGTTAACATTACTTTTATTGTCGTTATTATTTAAAAAGAACTTTTTTTGTGTCGTTAGCTTCCGAGATTGTGTTCGGTACGGTAGAAAAATGAAAAAAAAAACACACAAACGCTAATAGTGTTTGTGTAGTACTTACCTTAAAAAAGGATTGTCTATTTGTGCTCTTCGTAAACAAAAAAAAATACTTTACTAATCTAAATCAGCATTAAGATGAGAACATTATGTTGCGTTCGGTTTTTCGTAAAAAAACAACACACTTCGTTGTGTTCGGTTCAGCAAATTATAGTTAAGTTATAGAGCCAAGTGTTTTTTTTTTTGTTATTTTAATGTTTGTAAAACATTTCATTAAAACCAATGAAAAAGTTAATGTTTTCTAATTTCACCTAAAAACTTCACTAAACCATTTTTAACATGAATTTACCCAAATGATCCTTAGAGCACAAAAAAAAACAATGGGAATCACTGCTCTAAACTTTTCTGTATAGAAGACTATTTAGTAGCTTTTGTTTGGCTACATAAATGATTTTTAAAGAAATAACATTTTGTCCTTTTATAATATGTATTCATAAATGGCTGTGTTCTGTATAAAACGTAAAACATAACTTGGTATGTTTAAGTTTAAATATATGTATGTAGCATTACTCCAAAGGCAACAAATAAACAAACAACTAAAAGTGCTCTACTACTTTTTCCAACTATTTATCTAACCATGCAGCTAAATCATCAGCTAAAAGGGAACGGTGGGTTAAAAGCGCAAAAATAAGCTGAAACTAAAATAAAAAAGCATGAAAGGAAAAATCCAAAAAATTAAAGAAAATACTATATGTGAACTTCTCCCAGAAAAGGGACCAAGTGTGTGAAAATAAAGTTTTGAGATACACGCTTTTGAAGTTATTCTACACCATTTTAGGTACCAGAATATACTCTTGAGTCCAAACCCTTTTCTGACTTAAGTACTATGTCTTTTTTCTCGGAGAAGGTTACATATTGTGGCTTATGAGTTCTAATATAATGAAATATTTTTTTGTTTTTTTTTTTTTAAATCACTTTTACACGGCTCTTAAGTCAATCGTGTAGTTAAAAGTGCTTTCCGTGTTTATTATCAAGCCTGTCAACGTATGTTCCTCCCACTCCTCGGGTAGGCATAGTTTATTTGCTTTCATAAAACATTTTTAATTTTCATCATTTATTTATTGAATCTTTATATATTAAATATGACCTAACAATAATCAATCAATTTTTATCCTAATATTTTAGTTTATGTCCTGGCAGTGCCAGACAAAAAATTTCTTTATTACCGGATTATCGCTCATTTAAAATATTTCGAGGTAGTGGGTTCGGATGCAATTCAAGCATTTTTAAGTATTTTACTGCATATTTCGTTATCACAGTTTTTACTAATAAAACATTGAGATCCTTGTGAATATTTGAGCTTTTAACATACCAAGGGGCAGCTGTGATTATTCGAAGAAGTTTATTTTGGCGCCTTTAAATTTTCTCTATATTAGAGGCTGAGGCAGTGCCCCATAACTGGATACCATAGCACTAGAGTGGCTTTAAGATGGAGTTGTAAAGTAGAAGGTAGCAATCGAGACTAAGGGCAGAATTTCTTTCAATAGGCCAATGAATTTCAATGGCTTTTAGTTTCATTTGAATTAATTTTGCCTCCTTATGGCTTCAAATCTAAGGGGAACCTCTGCTCTAGCAGCAACAGGTGGTAACTCGACCGCAATATCGTGAGATATATTTGGGGTAAATACGTTTTTTAAATGATTAACAAACAAATTTCCTTTTTCAATATAATTTCTTGCCCAACTTCCATTCAAGTATCTTAATGGTGGATAAGAGACAACTGGCCTTTTGAAATTTCTAGCTGCACGCCATAATGAGTAGTCTGATTGTGGAGTTGCATCAAGTTCCTTAAGATATTTTTCTAAAGAAGCCATTTTCTGAGTCTGCAGTTACTTTTTTAGCCTTTTTGTGTACTCTTTTATTAAATTCTGAAGTTGAAGGGATCTGTACAATTGTCACTATCTTCGAGCTCTCCTTTTTTCAGACAAGAGACCACGGTTGTCAGATTTTTTTGAGCTCCATCGCTAAACGTCAATTTGGTTCAGTTTTTGTATAATTTTTTTATTTTTAAATTAAATTTTGGATACAAAAAAAAAGGTAGTATAATATTTCAGCCAAAAATCGCCAAAAACTGAGCAAAAATATACAAAGTCGCCGAAAGTAAATTTTGTTTAGTTTCTGGTTTTTATTTTTTTTTTCAAATACCATAAAATGGAGATCATTTATTCAGTTAAAAAAACAAAAATTAAGTACACAAGTCTGTAAGATCGTACACTTTAAATGATGAAACAGAATTGAGTCTTCAACTTCAAGCAAAAATTCTTAAGCCCATAATTTCATTTCTTTTGTTTTCTTTTGTTCTTATTTTTCTTTGTTTATAAAATGTATGAAATTGAATGAAAGTATGGTAGCATTGTTAAGAGAATAAATGTCTATATGTGAGAGCATTAGAAAAAACGTCCTCAAAATAAAATTGATTCTATTTCTCGACCGCATTCTCTGGCTTAATTTTATGTCAATCTGTATGAAAAACATCGTTCAGCCCCAGTTCTGTTTCATCATTAAATGATAACAAATCAAAAGTTATGTGAAAAAAAGTTGCCAGACTTTTTTTTAAATTAGTAATGATAACAAAAAATGACAAACTGTTAAAAAAATCGCTTAAATATCAGTAATATCAAAAACCTCAAAAAAAAATCGCCAAATGGATTTTAGTTTGTTAAGCCGTGCACTTGCCAGTTTATTATCAAAGTAATTTTGAAATAACAAGATTTTGTTGAAAACAGTTTAGCTATTGATAAAAACGTTTAGCCAATTTGTTGAGCATCATTCAGATTATCAACTGCTTTGATTCAAAAAACAATATGGGAATTATATTTGCACTCAAATTGTCTTTTAGTAACAAATTTTTTTTTTATTGCTAAAAACTTTTAACCACTGTTCTGTATTTAGTTCCTCTCTATTTTTCCACTTTTTAACGTTATTTTTTATTTTAACAGTTTATAATTTAATATGATGATGACAATAATAACGGTCTGCTGAGCACTAATGATATTTATTTTTGCTTAAATAATCATAGAAAAAGAATATTATGTATATGCATACGATAATAAACATGCATATAAATATAGCAATAGACTAAGGCAATTGAAAAAAAGGAGAAAATACTTCATTTCATCATAGTCAACACTTAAACTTTTCTAGCATAAACTTAGAGAAACAGGTATTCGTGAGTCAAAATAAAAATATCAGAAAAAGGTCCAAAGAATTTGGTCAAGTTCTAATTCCAAAGAGCAAAATAACTTTGTAGTCTTGATTTTAAACAAAAAAAAAATTTGTAAAATGTTTCACATCTTATTTTTAAACCTTTTTCGTTTACAAAAGCAAAGAGGAAAATTATTAAACTGCATTAAATAGTTAATAATTTAATAATCAGACACTACAGTGACTCCTTCTAATGAAATGAAGCAAAAAATTTTTTTGCAATTTCCAAACAAACAAAATATTTGTTAATGTCACAATTATACAACATAATAGAAAAACATTAAAATATATATTGAAATTAACCCTTTAAGAGCCAAGAACAACAAAACAACAAGATGAGCAAAAAATCTAAAATTAAAATTATCACAGCACAGTCAATAGATCAAAAATTGGTATAAACCAGGATGGCAAACATTCGATCGAATTAAAAGTAAAAAAGAAGAAAATGGCCCCTACACTGGAACTACCCAACACCAATTTAAAGACTTAAAAAATTGAAAACCGCGTAAATTAAATTAATAAACAATCAGACCATAAACTAAACGGAATTGAATTTAATAATAATAAACACGAAAACCATAAATATGCAATTGCATGTTTTTTTTGTGCGCCCAATGAAGGCAGAGACAATATATTTATCCGATTTAGAGCTTTTTATGAATTTTGGCATCGACTTGTTAATGCATATATTTGCATATATTACCCTTTGCAGCATTTTTTTGCATAATTTAGTTAAAAGAGAATTTTTGCAGCATTTTTCAAGTTTTTAGCGCATATTTTGGCTTTTTGAGGCATATTTTGATACATGTTGAATTTTTCAGATGCCTACAAGAGCTTACGCAGCAAATAAAATTGTTTTTTGGGGAATTTCGGCTTTTGTGGTTTAATAAAGCATGTTTACCCAACATGTTGCTTCAATTTCGCCATCTGCATTTAATTTTGACTCGAAAATTTTAAGAAAAAGCAGGTTGTCATTAAAGACAAATTCTATTTTAAACTTTAAAATTTTATACATGAATAAGCAAAAGTTAAGGACAAATAAATAATACACGTTCTTGGCGATGTGTGCCATACAAAGAAATCTGTACAAGTGTCTTAGTATACGGATCGCCTCAGAATAACTTTTTTAAGTGATTTAACCATGTCCATCCGTCCGTATTTGTTGGTTCTTTGTTCATGTTAACCTTGTGCGCAAAGTACATGTTGCAGTCAGGTAGGTAATTTGATTAAATTTGGTAAATATATTTTAATTGTACTAAGAACGAAGTGAGAATCGATCTATAATTTCACATATTACCCATAAAAACTTTTTTAAAAATTAGACTCTTTGTGTCCGCGAATTCGCCCCAGAAATATTTTACTGCAAATAAAATTCTTTTTGAATCAGTTCACATTTTCCCAAAGTTTCCCTCTATATAGCTTGAATAGCTTAAACTTTCTTTGCAAAATTAACATTCATAAACAATTTAGCGACCTTCCTTTAAATCCGTTTGTCTGGGTTCACACTATGAAAGTTTCCTTTCGGGAAGTCTGAGTTTATTGGCTTAGACTTTCTGAAAGAAAGCTTTCATAATGTAAACCCAGGCTTTAAGACAAAAAATTTCATATGGATGTTAATATCTAGATAATATTGGACACAAAAAGCTCAGATATGAATTTTAACCTCTTTACATAACTTTGCTTATGTGAGCCGATTACTGCCCATCGTTTATTAAGGTAACATCTCGAAAATTCGTCTGTAAATACATTGCAGTTTGGGCTTTACCGATTATAATTATAGGATTGTTGTTGTTACATGGAACTGTTATTAAACATTTTGTTTTCAAATAAGCAATTTTTGGATTTTTTGGAGCATATTTTTAAAAATAAAGTTCGGCCTGTGGCAATATTTTTCATAGGTGCTGTTGCTATGCAGCAGATGCTGCAAGCATATTCCAAAAGCAGCGGAAGTTAAATAGCTTGAGCTTCTATAGAAGATGCTACCTATAGCTAACACACAGGGGCGGTTGGTAAACGCATTTACACCCATTGGTTAAGATTACCTTCAGAACAGGCCAAGAATGCAGGTGTTCCAGTAAATCTTTTCTTCTCATTATTCTCTCCTTTGAGCTCTATACACTGTGTCGAAAGTTTTCCAATTTTTGTATCCCTTCCAAAAAGAAAGAGCTGTCGGATCATTTAAATAGGTAATTCTTTATGAGAAGATTTCTTCGCAAATTTCTTCAGATTGAGAAACAATAAATTGTCGCTCGCTGTACGAAAAGGAAGAACGAGAGAACCTAGTTCATGGATTTTTACCATGGTATGCTAAATGAGCACATGAAATTAATTTTTTTTTTAATTTTTTCTCAAATCATGAGGAAGTTTGCTTTCAATGGCTGTCGAACACATACTTAATAACGCTGCTTATTAAAATGTTATCAGCAGCCAACTGACAGATACAGCAGCAGTGATGGCTTTTCAGTTAAGAGGAAGGTAATTAAAAAATGGGCATGTTCTGGCAATCGCAAAGCGCTTTACATTTTCGATTTAAGCTTGAAATTGCATAACAGGTGAACAGCAAAAGTATGCTCAAAGGAACTTTATGAAACTATGGCAGATCACAAGCAAAACGCACGAGTTTCAGAAAACCATAAAATAAATCCGTTAATGACCCGCCCTCGTATAAATAAAAAGTCATAGCGAAAGCGAAAACATAGACGAAAAATGTTGCAAAAACTTGAGGAAAACTGGTCAAAAGTAAGACCAAAAGCCAAAAACAAAATCAAATTTAATCAACGACCTTAACTACATCCAAATAAGGCCGAAATTCTCCCAGAAATCCGAGGCAAAGCTAGACCAAAATTTTCACAAAACTACACTTAGAGATATATTATGTACACGCAAAGAAAAAACATGGTTGTGGTAAACATATTCTAAGAGCAACATATTATGATAAGATTCATGATTGTAGTCACCATACTAAGATTATTATTGAATCATATTATGACTAAATATACTCGTAATATTACATCATAATTTTTTTCCCTTAATCATATTAAAATTCTGTTAATCATACTAAGTTAAGAACTAATCATATTATTGTCATGTTTATCATAATAAGTTAAGAAATTAATCATATTATTGTCATGTTAATCATAATAAGCTAAGAAGTAATCATATTATCATCATGTTAATCATAATAAATTTAGAAGCAACCATATTATGATAGATACAGCACTTTTCATAACTGTCATAAAAATATAAAATAAATTAATTTTTTATTTATTTTTTGGCCAAGGTGTTAATTTTGAAGTTTTAAATATTTACGTAAGCTAATAAGGCCTAAATTTTTTCATTGTAAATTAAAAACACATTTAATTACATTTTTCCCAACGTTTCGTCAATTTTTTGTTGACTTCTTCAGGGGAACATCTATTAAAATATTTTTATTATTGTTACAAACATTTTTTTATACAATTGTAATTTTACTTACTTATTAAAGTGTGTATATATTACATTAGATAAAAATGAGAAAACTAAATAATTTCTAATTATTAAATTTATTATTGATATTAATTTTAATTTGTGTAATTTAAACTTGGTCGTTAATAAATTATCCTATTGCCACCCTGTAACTTGCGCTTATTTTGTCTGTATCTTCTTTCATGTTCATTGTTTTTTCTCTTTTCTGTTGGATGCGTAAACTCTCCAATGTATATCTTTTCCTTTCTGTTTTTTCCTTGTCTAAAATTCGTATATTGTCGAAGTCAGCTGTGTGGTTGTTTTCAAATATATGTTGTGCCAAGGCTGTTGAATGTTTATGTTTTTCGATGTCATTTTTGTGTTCCTTTATTCTCGTTTCCAAGTTTCGTTTTGTTGTTCCTATGTAAATCTTGTCGCATTTGTTATTTTCGTTTCCCTTGCATTGTATTTCGTATACTACATTGTTTTGTTGTTGTTTATTAATAATGGTTTTTGTTTTTGTGAATATTGTGTTTAATGTGGTATTGGCTTTGTAGGCAAAGTTTATGTTTTTGTTTTCAATTGTTTTTCTTATGTTTTTATTATCTGTTAGTCCAGGGATGTATGGTACACTGAAGAAAATTTTTTGTTCTTTATTATTGTTTAAGTTTTCATTTATGTCATTTTTGTTCTTTAATTTTCTAATCATTTCATCTATAAGTGTGTTCGTTAATTTTGTTGGAAAATTATTATTTGTTAAGGTGTTTTTGATATGTGCAATATTCTCCTTGTGAAATTGTTCGTCACTTGTTTTTATCACCCTGGCGATGAAATTTTTTGCCGTATTAATTATTTGACTTTTAGGTTGCGTCGAGTTGAAATTTATCATTCTTCCAGATGCAATGTCTTTTTTGTACCAATTGAAGATTATTTTGTTGTTTTTTCTATATAGTTTAGTGTCTAAGTATGCTATAGAGTTATTAGCTTCAATTTCCATGGTAAATTGTATTTTTTTATTATAGTTGTTAAAATTTTTTAGAATTTCTTCTTTGTCGTCCACTTTAACTATGGCCAGTATGTCATCTACATATTTTTTTATGTATTTAATTTCTACATTGTTGTTTTTTAACTTTGTAAGGGTTTCATCCAGTAAGTCGTCTAATATTATATCCGCAATTGTAGGAGAAAGAGGATTACCCATTGGCATTCCAAAAATTTGACTATAAATGTCCTTATCGTAAATGAAATAGTTGTTTTCTATAATGCAAAATCGAAGGATCTTAATAAATGTTGGCTTTGATATTTTTGTATGTTTCTCTATCATTTTCCATTTTTTAATAATTATGTTAATTGCTTTGTTGATAGGTATATTAGTAAAAAGTGATATGACGTCTAGTGAAATTAGAATCTCTCCATCATTAAGAATGATGTCCTTGAGTTCTCTTAGATCGTTCGAATTTTTTATATTAAAATCTTTAGAAACTATGTTTTTTAAAATTTGACCTATGTGTTTAGAAAGTCCATAGCAAGGAACCTGCATAGACGAAACTATGGGTCTTAAGGGTGTCCCTGTTTTGTGTATCTTGGGTAGACCATAAATTCTAGGAGCTATTCCAGCTGTACAATTTAGTTGTTTTTTCTGCCATTCATTTATGCATTGGCTGTTAAAAAGATCTGTTATCATTTTGTTGTTATCTCTTTGTAGTTTTGATGTTGGGTCAATTCTAAGTTTACGATATGTGTTTTTATCATCCAATAGTTCCTCCATTTTTCTTTCATAGTCGTTTTTGTATATTGCTACCGTTTTGTTGCCTTTGTCAGCTTGAACTATAATCATATTTTTGTTTCTGCTCAGAAAGTCTTTTGTCTTTCTGTAGGTCGTTAGTATAAATTTTTCTTTCGGTGTGTTTCTCATATTTCTTTTGAATCGTGTCACTTCATTTGCCAGTTTTGTTCTTGCTATTTCCTTTTCTTTATCTCCATTGTCTCCTATTATTTGAATACATTGGTCTATGTCTGCTATAGTATGTAGAGGGGAAAAATTGTCTTTGTTTACAGGAAGAGCAAATTTCTTTCCTAACGATAACATCCATTTTGACTCCGTAGGTATCTCAATACTCGTTTTATTTTCAAACCAGTCGTTGTTGAATTTAAAACCATGTGTTTTTAACTGTTTTTCTTTCAGTGTGTCAAATTTTTGTTTTTGTCCATCTGTAATATTCTTATTCAAGTAATTTAGTCTATTCTTTTGTTTGTCCATGAATGCGTTGTAATCTTCTTCTGTCAATAAGTTTCTTAAGCCATCTTTCAAATATTGAATGTGTCTTCTAATAATAGTGATGTTAGTATTTGTTTGAGAGATTTCCAAGTTTAAAATTTTGTTATGAAAATTTTGTTCGATGCCTTTAAGTTTTCTTATTATTTTGTTACATGTGAATAGTTTTGTTACCTGTGTGGTTGTGTGTTTTGTATGATTTGGTATAATGCCATAACTTCTACATGATAAGATGAATTTTAATCTGTTTTGTTGTTGCGTTAATTTTTTGATCTCATTACAATACTCTTTAAGTGCACTGCATGTTTGTATATCATACTTAAATGTTATGTGTTGAAAGTAGTTCTTCATATTGTTGTTTGTAAGTTATATTTTGTTGATGTTAAATAGTTTTTCTATTTCGGCAAGCTCTCCGATTTTTGTATATATTTTATTTATTTTTTGGCCAAGGTGTTAATTTTGAAGTTTTAAATATTTACGTAAGCTAATAAGGCCTAAATTTTTTCATTGTAAATTAAAAACACATTTAATTACATTTTTCCCAACGTTTCGTCAATTTTTTGTTGACTTCTTCAGGGGAACATCTATTAAAATATTTTTATTATTGTTACAAACATTTTTTTATACAATTGTAATTTTACTTACTTATTAAAGTGTGTATATATTACATTAGATAAAAATGAGAAAACTAAATAATTTCTAATTATTAAATTTATTATTGATATTAATTTTAATTTGTGTAATTTAAACTTGGTCGTTAATAAATTATCCTATTGCCACCCTGTAACTTGCGCTTATTTTGTCTGTATCTTCTTTCATGTTCATTGTTTTTTCTCTTTTCTGTTGGATGCGTAAACTCTCCAATGTATATCTTTTCCTTTCTGTTTTTTCCTTGTCTAAAATTCGTATATTGTCGAAGTCAGCTGTGTGGTTGTTTTCAAATATATGTTGTGCCAAGGCTGTTGAATGTTTATGTTTTTCGATGTCATTTTTGTGTTCCTTTATTCTCGTTTCCAAGTTTCGTTTTGTTGTTCCTATGTAAATCTTGTCGCATTTGTTATTTTCGTTTCCCTTGCATTGTATTTCGTATACTACATTGTTTTGTTGTTGTTTATTAATAATGGTTTTTGTTTTTGTGAATATTGTGTTTAATGTGGTATTGGCTTTGTAGGCAAAGTTTATGTTTTTGTTTTCAATTGTTTTTCTTATGTTTTTATTATCTGTTAGTCCAGGGATGTATGGTACACTGAAGAAAATTTTTTGTTCTTTATTATTGTTTAAGTTTTCATTTATGTCATTTTTGTTCTTTAATTTTCTAATCATTTCATCTATAAGTGTGTTCGTTAATTTTGTTGGAAAATTATTATTTGTTAAGGTGTTTTTGATATGTGCAATATTCTCCTTGTGAAATTGTTCGTCACTTGTTTTTATCACCCTGGCGATGAAATTTTTTGCCGTATTAATTATTTGACTTTTAGGTTGCGTCGAGTTGAAATTTATCATTCTTCCAGATGCAATGTCTTTTTTGTACCAATTGAAGATTATTTTGTTGTTTTTTCTATATAGTTTAGTGTCTAAGTATGCTATAGAGTTATTAGCTTCAATTTCCATGGTAAATTGTATTTTTTTATTATAGTTGTTAAAATTTTTTAGAATTTCTTCTTTGTCGTCCACTTTAACTATGGCCAGTATGTCATCTACATATTTTTTTATGTATTTAATTTCTACATTGTTGTTTTTTAACTTTGTAAGGGTTTCATCCAGTAAGTCGTCTAATATTATATCCGCAATTGTAGGAGAAAGAGGATTACCCATTGGCATTCCAAAAATTTGACTATAAATGTCCTTATCGTAAATGAAATAGTTGTTTTCTATAATGCAAAATCGAAGGATCTTAATAAATGTTGGCTTTGATATTTTTGTATGTTTCTCTATCATTTTCCATTTTTTAATAATTATGTTAATTGCTTTGTTGATAGGTATATTAGTAAAAAGTGATATGACGTCTAGTGAAATTAGAATCTCTCCATCATTAAGAATGATGTCCTTGAGTTCTCTTAGATCGTTCGAATTTTTTATATTAAAATCTTTAGAAACTATGTTTTTTAAAATTTGACCTATGTGTTTAGAAAGTCCATAGCAAGGAACCTGCATAGACGAAACTATGGGTCTTAAGGGTGTCCCTGTTTTGTGTATCTTGGGTAGACCATAAATTCTAGGAGCTATTCCAGCTGTACAATTTAGTTGTTTTTTCTGCCATTCATTTATGCATTGGCTGTTAAAAAGATCTGTTATCATTTTGTTGTTATCTCTTTGTAGTTTTGATGTTGGGTCAATTCTAAGTTTACGATATGTGTTTTTATCATCCAATAGTTCCTCCATTTTTCTTTCATAGTCGTTTTTGTATATTGCTACCGTTTTGTTGCCTTTGTCAGCTTGAACTATAATCATATTTTTGTTTCTGCTCAGAAAGTCTTTTGTCTTTCTGTAGGTCGTTAGTATAAATTTTTCTTTCGGTGTGTTTCTCATATTTCTTTTGAATCGTGTCACTTCATTTGCCAGTTTTGTTCTTGCTATTTCCTTTTCTTTATCTCCATTGTCTCCTATTATTTGAATACATTGGTCTATGTCTGCTATAGTATGTAGAGGGGAAAAATTGTCTTTGTTTACAGGAAGAGCAAATTTCTTTCCTAACGATAACATCCATTTTGACTCCGTAGGTATCTCAATACTCGTTTTATTTTCAAACCAGTCGTTGTTGAATTTAAAACCATGTGTTTTTAACTGTTTTTCTTTCAGTGTGTCAAATTTTTGTTTTTGTCCATCTGTAATATTCTTATTCAAGTAATTTAGTCTATTCTTTTGTTTGTCCATGAATGCGTTGTAATCTTCTTCTGTCAATAAGTTTCTTAAGCCATCTTTCAAATATTGAATGTGTCTTCTAATAATAGTGATGTTAGTATTTGTTTGAGAGATTTCCAAGTTTAAAATTTTGTTATGAAAATTTTGTTCGATGCCTTTAAGTTTTCTTATTATTTTGTTACATGTGAATAGTTTTGTTACCTGTGTGGTTGTGTGTTTTGTATGATTTGGTATAATCCCATAACTTCTACATGATAAGATGAATTTTAATCTGTTTTGTTGTTGCGTTAATTTTTTGATCTCATTACAATACTCTTTAAGTGCACTGCATGTTTGTATATCATACTTAAATGTTATGTGTTGAAAGTAGTTCTTCATATTGTTGTTTGTAAGTTATATTTTGTTGATGTTAAATAGTTTTTCTATTTCGGCAAGCTCTCCGATTTTTGTATATATTTTATTTATTTTTTGGCCAAGGTGTTAATTTTGAAGTTTTAAATATTTACGTAAGCTAATAAGGCCTAAATTTTTTCATTGTAAATTAAAAACACATTTAATTACATTTTTCCCAACGTTTCGTCAATTTTTTGTTGACTTCTTCAGGGGAACATCTATTAAAATATTTTTATTATTGTTACAAACATTTTTTTATACAATTGTAATTTTACTTACTTATTAAAGTGTGTATATATTACATTAGATAAAAATGAGAAAACTAAATAATTTCTAATTATTAAATTTATTATTGATATTAATTTTAATTTGTGTAATTTAAACTTGGTCGTTAATAAATTATCCTATTGCCACCCTGTAACTTGCGCTTATTTTGTCTGTATCTTCTTTCATGTTCATTGTTTTTTCTCTTTTCTGTTGGATGCGTAAACTCTCCAATGTATATCTTTTCCTTTCTGTTTTTTCCTTGTCTAAAATTCGTATATTGTCGAAGTCAGCTGTGTGGTTGTTTTCAAATATATGTTGTGCCAAGGCTGTTGAATGTTTATGTTTTTCGATGTCATTTTTGTGTTCCTTTATTCTCGTTTCCAAGTTTCGTTTTGTTGTTCCTATGTAAATCTTGTCGCATTTGTTATTTTCGTTTCCCTTGCATTGTATTTCGTATACTACATTGTTTTGTTGTTGTTTATTAATAATGGTTTTTGTTTTTGTGAATATTGTGTTTAATGTGGTATTGGCTTTGTAGGCAAAGTTTATGTTTTTGTTTTCAATTGTTTTTCTTATGTTTTTATTATCTGTTAGTCCAGGGATGTATGGTACACTGAAGAAAATTTTTTGTTCTTTATTATTGTTTAAGTTTTCATTTATGTCATTTTTGTTCTTTAATTTTCTAATCATTTCATCTATAAGTGTGTTCGTTAATTTTGTTGGAAAATTATTATTTGTTAAGGTGTTTTTGATATGTGCAATATTCTCCTTGTGAAATTGTTCGTCACTTGTTTTTATCACCCTGGCGATGAAATTTTTTGCCGTATTAATTATTTGACTTTTAGGTTGCGTCGAGTTGAAATTTATCATTCTTCCAGATGCAATGTCTTTTTTGTACCAATTGAAGATTATTTTGTTGTTTTTTCTATATAGTTTAGTGTCTAAGTATGCTATAGAGTTATTAGCTTCAATTTCCATGGTAAATTGTATTTTTTTATTATAGTTGTTAAAATTTTTTAGAATTTCTTCTTTGTCGTCCACTTTAACTATGGCCAGTATGTCATCTACATATTTTTTTATGTATTTAATTTCTACATTGTTGTTTTTTAACTTTGTAAGGGTTTCATCCAGTAAGTCGTCTAATATTATATCCGCAATTGTAGGAGAAAGAGGATTACCCATTGGCATTCCAAAAATTTGACTATAAATGTCCTTATCGTAAATGAAATAGTTGTTTTCTATAATGCAAAATCGAAGGATCTTAATAAATGTTGGCTTTGATATTTTTGTATGTTTCTCTATCATTTTCCATTTTTTAATAATTATGTTAATTGCTTTGTTGATAGGTATATTAGTAAAAAGTGATATGACGTCTAGTGAAATTAGAATCTCTCCATCATTAAGAATGATGTCCTTGAGTTCTCTTAGATCGTTCGAATTTTTTATATTAAAATCTTTAGAAACTATGTTTTTTAAAATTTGACCTATGTGTTTAGAAAGTCCATAGCAAGGAACCTGCATAGACGAAACTATGGGTCTTAAGGGTGTCCCTGTTTTGTGTATCTTGGGTAGACCATAAATTCTAGGAGCTATTCCAGCTGTACAATTTAGTTGTTTTTTCTGCCATTCATTTATGCATTGGCTGTTAAAAAGATCTGTTATCATTTTGTTGTTATCTCTTTGTAGTTTTGATGTTGGGTCAATTCTAAGTTTACGATATGTGTTTTTATCATCCAATAGTTCCTCCATTTTTCTTTCATAGTCGTTTTTGTATATTGCTACCGTTTTGTTGCCTTTGTCAGCTTGAACTATAATCATATTTTTGTTTCTGCTCAGAAAGTCTTTTGTCTTTCTGTAGGTCGTTAGTATAAATTTTTCTTTCGGTGTGTTTCTCATATTTCTTTTGAATCGTGTCACTTCATTTGCCAGTTTTGTTCTTGCTATTTCCTTTTCTTTATCTCCATTGTCTCCTATTATTTGAATACATTGGTCTATGTCTGCTATAGTATGTAGAGGGGAAAAATTGTCTTTGTTTACAGGAAGAGCAAATTTCTTTCCTAACGATAACATCCATTTTGACTCCGTAGGTATCTCAATACTCGTTTTATTTTCAAACCAGTCGTTGTTGAATTTAAAACCATGTGTTTTTAACTGTTTTTCTTTCAGTGTGTCAAATTTTTGTTTTTGTCCATCTGTAATATTCTTATTCAAGTAATTTAGTCTATTCTTTTGTTTGTCCATGAATGCGTTGTAATCTTCTTCTGTCAATAAGTTTCTTAAGCCATCTTTCAAATATTGAATGTGTCTTCTAATAATAGTGATGTTAGTATTTGTTTGAGAGATTTCCAAGTTTAAAATTTTGTTATGAAAATTTTGTTCGATGCCTTTAAGTTTTCTTATTATTTTGTTACATGTGAATAGTTTTGTTACCTGTGTGGTTGTGTGTTTTGTATGATTTGGTATAATGCCATAACTTCTACATGATAAGATGAATTTTAATCTGTTTTGTTGTTGCGTTAATTTTTTGATCTCATTACAATACTCTTTAAGTGCACTGCATGTTTGTATATCATACTTAAATGTTATGTGTTGAAAGTAGTTCTTCATATTGTTGTTTGTAAGTTATATTTTGTTGATGTTAAATAGTTTTTCTATTTCGGCAAGCTCTCCGATTTTTGTATATATTTTATTTATTTTTTGGCCAAGGTGTTAATTTTGAAGTTTTAAATATTTACGTAAGCTAATAAGGCCTAAATTTTTTCATTGTAAATTAAAAACACATTTAATTACATTTTTCCCAACGTTTCGTCAATTTTTTGTTGACTTCTTCAGGGGAACATCTATTAAAATATTTTTATTATTGTTACAAACATTTTTTTATACAATTGTAATTTTACTTACTTATTAAAGTGTGTATATATTACATTAGATAAAAATGAGAAAACTAAATAATTTCTAATTATTAAATTTATTATTGATATTAATTTTAATTTGTGTAATTTAAACTTGGTCGTTAATAAATTATCCTATTGCCACCCTGTAACTTGCGCTTATTTTGTCTGTATCTTCTTTCATGTTCATTGTTTTTTCTCTTTTCTGTTGGATGCGTAAACTCTCCAATGTATATCTTTTCCTTTCTGTTTTTTCCTTGTCTAAAATTCGTATATTGTCGAAGTCAGCTGTGTGGTTGTTTTCAAATATATGTTGTGCCAAGGCTGTTGAATGTTTATGTTTTTCGATGTCATTTTTGTGTTCCTTTATTCTCGTTTCCAAGTTTCGTTTTGTTGTTCCTATGTAAATCTTGTCGCATTTGTTATTTTCGTTTCCCTTGCATTGTATTTCGTATACTACATTGTTTTGTTGTTGTTTATTAATAATGGTTTTTGTTTTTGTGAATATTGTGTTTAATGTGGTATTGGCTTTGTAGGCAAAGTTTATGTTTTTGTTTTCAATTGTTTTTCTTATGTTTTTATTATCTGTTAGTCCAGGGATGTATGGTACACTGAAGAAAATTTTTTGTTCTTTATTATTGTTTAAGTTTTCATTTATGTCATTTTTGTTCTTTAATTTTCTAATCATTTCATCTATAAGTGTGTTCGTTAATTTTGTTGGAAAATTATTATTTGTTAAGGTGTTTTTGATATGTGCAATATTCTCCTTGTGAAATTGTTCGTCACTTGTTTTTATCACCCTGGCGATGAAATTTTTTGCCGTATTAATTATTTGACTTTTAGGTTGCGTCGAGTTGAAATTTATCATTCTTCCAGATGCAATGTCTTTTTTGTACCAATTGAAGATTATTTTGTTGTTTTTTCTATATAGTTTAGTGTCTAAGTATGCTATAGAGTTATTAGCTTCAATTTCCATGGTAAATTGTATT
Source organism: Pollenia labialis (assembly GCA_949318255.1). Lineage (NCBI taxonomy): Eukaryota > Metazoa > Arthropoda > Insecta > Diptera > Polleniidae > Pollenia > Pollenia labialis. Next base: position 34,119,511 of record OX439141.1, on the reverse strand, counting down.
TTTTTATTATAGTTGTTAAAATTTTTTAGAATTTCTTCTTTGTCGTCCACTTTAACTATGGCCAGTATGTCATCTACATATTTTTTTATGTATTTAATTTCTACATTGTTGTTTTTTAACTTTGTAAGGGTTTCATCCAGTAAGTCGTCTAATATTATATCCGCAATTGTAGGAGAAAGAGGATTACCCATTGGCATTCCAAAAATTTGACTATAAATGTCCTTATCGTAAATGAAATAGTTGTTTTCTATAATGCAAAATCGAAGGATCTTAATAAATGTTGGCTTTGATATTTTTGTATGTTTCTCTATCATTTTCCATTTTTTAATAATTATGTTAATTGCTTTGTTGATAGGTATATTAGTAAAAAGTGATATGACGTCTAGTGAAATTAGAATCTCTCCATCATTAAGAATGATGTCCTTGAGTTCTCTTAGATCGTTCGAATTTTTTATATTAAAATCTTTAGAAACTATGTTTTTTAAAATTTGACCTATGTGTTTAGAAAGTCCATAGCAAGGAACCTGCATAGACGAAACTATGGGTCTTAAGGGTGTCCCTGTTTTGTGTATCTTGGGTAGACCATAAATTCTAGGAGCTATTCCAGCTGTACAATTTAGTTGTTTTTTCTGCCATTCATTTATGCATTGGCTGTTAAAAAGATCTGTTATCATTTTGTTGTTATCTCTTTGTAGTTTTGATGTTGGGTCAATTCTAAGTTTACGATATGTGTTTTTATCATCCAATAGTTCCTCCATTTTTCTTTCATAGTCGTTTTTGTATATTGCTACCGTTTTGTTGCCTTTGTCAGCTTGAACTATAATCATATTTTTGTTTCTGCTCAGAAAGTCTTTTGTCTTTCTGTAGGTCGTTAGTATAAATTTTTCTTTCGGTGTGTTTCTCATATTTCTTTTGAATCGTGTCACTTCATTTGCCAGTTTTGTTCTTGCTATTTCCTTTTCTTTATCTCCATTGTCTCCTATTATTTGAATACATTGGTCTATGTCTGCTATAGTATGTAGAGGGGAAAAATTGTCTTTGTTTACAGGAAGAGCAAATTTCTTTCCTAACGATAACATCCATTTTGACTCCGTAGGTATCTCAATACTCGTTTTATTTTCAAACCAGTCGTTGTTGAATTTAAAACCATGTGTTTTTAACTGTTTTTCTTTCAGTGTGTCAAATTTTTGTTTTTGTCCATCTGTAATATTCTTATTCAAGTAATTTAGTCTATTCTTTTGTTTGTCCATGAATGCGTTGTAATCTTCTTCTGTCAATAAGTTTCTTAAGCCATCTTTCAAATGATGAATGTGTCTTCTAATAATAGTGATGTTAGTATTTGTTTGAGAGATTTCCAAGTTTAAAATTTTGTTATGAAAATTTTGTTCGATGCCTTTAAGTTTTCTTATTATTTTGTTACATGTGAATAGTTTTGTTACCTGTGTGGTTGTGTGTTTTGTATGATTTGGTATAATGCCATAACTTCTACATGATAAGATGAATTTTAATCTGTTTTGTTGTTGCGTTAATTTTTTGATCTCATTACAATACTCTTTAAGTGCACTGCATGTTTGTATATCATACTTAAATGTTATGTGTTGAAAGTAGTTCTTCATATTGTTGTTTGTAAGTTATATTTTGTTGATGTTAAATAGTTTTTCTATTTCGGCAAGCTCTCCGATTTTTGTATATATTTTATTTATTTTTTGGCCAAGGTGTTAATTTTGAAGTTTTAAATATTTACGTAAGCTAATAAGGCCTAAATTTTTTCATTGTAAATTAAAAACACATTTAATTACATTTTTCCCAACGTTTCGTCAATTTTTTGTTGACTTCTTCAGGGGAACATCTATTAAAATATTTTTATTATTGTTACAAACATTTTTTTATACAATTGTAATTTTACTTACTTATTAAAGTGTGTATATATTACATTAGATAAAAATGAGAAAACTAAATAATTTCTAATTATTAAATTTATTATTGATATTAATTTTAATTTGTGTAATTTAAACTTGGTCGTTAATAAATTATCCTATTGCCACCCTGTAACTTGCGCTTATTTTGTCTGTATCTTCTTTCATGTTCATTGTTTTTTCTCTTTTCTGTTGGATGCGTAAACTCCAACCTCGATTATTTATTTTGTGACTTTTTAAAATTTTTCTTAATATGAATCAAATATCGGAGATTAATATAAGGCTTGCAAAAGAGCAAATGCAAAATCTGTGGTTTTCACGGGCAACCGCGTATGTCCATTTTTCCGATTTTGAGATGTTAATGCCATATTGCCTAATGTTAAACGCTCTTTACATGTTTCTCAAAATCGTTCAAAAAAAGATGGATAAATTCCCATTTTTTAACGTTATGACAAAGTTTAAAAAGTGGAATACTTAGCCCATAGTTTCATCTAGAATGGGTTTTCGACTCTACTGAAAAATTTGTTCTAAGACATACGCGGTTGCCCATGAAAACCACAGAAATGTCGTAACACTTTTATAAAATATAACGAAATCTCTGTGTGTTTTGTTGTTGGATTTTACACAAAAACTACGATATTTTGCATTTGCACTATTAAATCACTAATACTAAATGAACTCCGCTAATATATTAATTTTTTTAATTTCTTTTAACTTATTTTTTATGGGAATTTATCTTTAAATTGTTTAACCGCTCACATATAAAATAAACGACACAACTTATACAAAACTATTTTACAATTGGCGCTAACATAATATTATTAGAGTAAAACTAGTTTGATTGCATTTTAAACATAATATGATAAATGTATAGAAAGATATCATGTTATAGCTATTAAATATCATGATATGGTTGTGAGTAACATAATATGTTTTGAAAGTTATCATAATTTAGTTTTTAGAAAAATAATTATTTTTCGGTCAACAATAGTCAAATTTATAATTGCGATAAACGTTGATATGCTTACAGTAACTATAATATTGTTGATAATAAACAAAAATAACAATTATTTATGTACGACAACAATATATTGTTACATTAAACATAATGTTGTTTCCGTAACCATACCCAACCATATTTTTTCTCTGCGTGTATAATGTCAAAAAGAGAAGTTCAAATACAATATAGATCAGGAACTAAGCTAAAAACGAGGTGGCCTTTTCTCTATTGCGATGCGAATTTAATTTCCGATACGAAAGCTAAACGCCAATATGGTACTCTCTATCACTTTCGCCAAATATTTGAAAATGAAGCAATACAAATTAGGATGGTGCAGATTAATAGTAATGAAATGTCAAAAAAAATTAAAATTTGAAAAAATAAATTAAATAAATAATAAAAAAAAGTCATGTTCATAGTCCTATTCCTTATCCTATTCGTGTTTATTTTCCTAGTCTTACTTCGAATCATTTTCCAAAAGAACTTCCTTGTCGAATTCCTAGTCCAACGCTGAGACTTATTGATAGACCAAGTCGCATTCCTAGTCGTATTCCTAATGGCAGTCCTAGTGATATTCCCTGTCCAGTTTCTTGTTCTTTTCCTTTTCCCAGGAATATCCTAATCGTATTCCTAGTCCTATTACTGGTCCCATTCCTAATCATATTCTTTCAACGCTGCTTATCCTATTTCTTGTGCTATTGCTACTCCTAGAACTGATGGTATTCTTATTGTTGTTCCTAGTCCAAGACGTTTACCTCGTCCTAGTTATATTCGTAGTCGTTTTCCAAATTATGTTCATAGTCCTATAACCAGTCATATATGTTATGGTACTCTCTTTTACTTCCGCCAAATTTTTGGAATATGAAGCAAAACTGCCAGTTAAAATTAAAGATGGCACAGATTGACAGTAATGAAATGTCAAAATATGTAAAAAAAAACAAATATTTGAAAAAATAAATTAACATAATAAAAAAAAGCGACAGACAAATTCGCAACCGCATTGAAGGGTACCAATCACTAGCTTTGGTGCAATTTGGTTTTTCATCGCAATATAGAGTATTCCCCCATACTAAATAGTTGATAGGTAGACCAAATATTGACCAAAAATAAAGCTTTTCCCCAACAAGAACAGATCACTTTCATCAATTATTAGCCCCCCCCCCTTTAACACAACAGGTTAACTTAATAATTATAATAATTCCATGATTCTAGTTCTTTTTTGTTTCTATTCTTATTCATATCATTTACTGTTGACATGTAACACAATTGTCGAAAACAATGTTCATGGTTGTAAAACAACAACTACAATAACTATACACAAATGAACAATATGAAACATAAATAAAAAAAATGAAACGCTATTAACTTGTAACGTAACTGCTAACTACTTTTAACTGTATGAGTTTCATTACATTCTAAAAAAATACTGTTTTTTATGAATTCTTTTGTCTTCTTCTTTCAACAATTTGGAAGAATATAAAACATTGTAAAACTGACAATGCCATAACTGATTGCTTCAAACAGCAGCAGGAGGTAAACTTCTAGTGGCAGTAGAATGAAGAGTGTGTGACAGACAGACAGACAGACAGACCGACCAATATTACAATATAAAGCTTATTTGCAACAATTGTGTTGTCAAGCAGTCTTAATTGGCTGCAGTTTTGTTGAGTGGCACGCATTGCAGGTACCATTAAAACAAATTTTTTCCACACACACTCTCTCTTTCCCACTCACAACAGTTTGCACTATAGAAAAAAAACTATTTGAGACATGTAAAAAATTATCATTAGAGTCATCCAAAATTCTTAATCAGCTAGATTACAATTAAGACGCCAGGCTTTAGCCTAGACTAATGACAGTACTAAAGACTAGACCATAGATTTAACTTTAAACTAGACTTTAGACAAAGGACTACATCAAAACAAGAATAGGAAATACACTAGACTATAGAATGGGCTAAAGACTAAAGAACCGGCAAGATAAGACAAAAGACTTGACTTTAACACATTTAGGCCCGTTTTCACAACTTGCCGATAGCTAAAAGTAGACTTTAACCGGCCTTATAATAAGTGTTCCATTTTTAAAACCTGACTTTAAATTAGTTTAATCCTACCAGGTAGGTTAAAATAAAGTTGAAATAATGGAACACTTTTTATACGACCGCCAAAATCCTACCTTTAGGTATCGGTAAGTTGTGAAAACGGGCCTAAGACTTAACTATCGGCAAGACTTTTAACTCGAAAAAAAACTAAAAGTTAAATTAGACTTAAAATCAAGCCTATACAATGGACCCGAATTTTAACTAGACTAGAAAACACGTATGGCGTTCTCTTTTCTAAAAAAAAAGTGTTGCATAAGTGTTGCATGTGACTTAAAGTGTTTCATATTTTACCTTTACAAAAGAGCACACATTTCGGCATTAAACAATAAAGTACAATTAGCGCAAGGTAAATTCATTTACAGGTGGTGGCAAGACTACAACAAACCAAAGCCAACACAAACAACAAATATTTTTTGTATTGCATTGTTAGTGTTTGCGGCTCGAAACTTGCCACCACCTTGTACTGAATTCGCCTGGATCTAGTGCTGCACTCATGCCCCTTTAATTAAAATGAGTGAAGAAAAGAACGCTTTTCACTTTTAAAATAACACATGTTTTTCAGAAAAGAACATAAAAAATGTAAAAGGCAGAATAAATGCAGAATTTTACTCAGAAAAGAAAACTCCATTAATTTAGACCAGACTTAAAAGTAAACTATAGACAAGAAACTTAGACTTTACTTTAGACTAGACTAAAGACGTCACATTAGACTAGACTAAAATTTAGACTAGACTTTAGACTATACTTTAAAATATACTTTTGATTAGACTTTAGACTAGACTTTAAACTAGACTTTAGACTAGACTTTAGACAAGACTTAAGACTAGACTTTAGACTAGACAATAGCCTAGACTTTAGACGTGTTTTTAGACTATATTTTAGACTATATTTAAGACTAGACTTTACACTAGATCTTATGCTAGACTTTAGACTAGCCTACTTAAGACTAGATCTTAGACTAGACTTTAGACGTCACTTTAGATTAGACTTTCAAATCGACTTTAGACTAGACTATACTCAAGACAAGACTTTAGACTACACTTTAGACTGTACTTTCGCCAAGGCTTCATATTAGACTTTAGACTAGCCTTTAGACTAGAGTTTAGATTAGACTTTAGACTGGACTTTGGACTAGACTTTAGGCAAGCCTTTAGACTTGACTATACTTTAGACTAGGCTTCATACTAGACTTTAGACTTAAGACTAGACTTTAGATTGGACTTTAGACTATATTTAAGACTAGACTTTAGACTAGACTTAAGACTAGACTTTAGACTAGACTTTAAAATATACTTTAGATTAGACGTTAGACTAGATTTTAAACTAGACTTAAGACTAGACTTTAGACAAGACTTAAGACTAGACTTTAGACTAGACATTAGCCTAGACTTTAGACGTCACTTTAGACTTTATTTTAGACTATATTTAAGACAAGACTTTAGACTAGATCTTATGCTAAACTTTAGACTAGACTAGACTAGACTTTAGACTAGCCTACTTAAGACTAGATCTTAGACTAGACTTTAGACGTCACTTTAGACTAGACTTTAATATCGACTGTAGACTAGACTAGACTTTAGACTAGACTTTAGACTAGACTTTAGACTATATTTAAGACTAGACTTTAGACTAGACTTAAGACTAGACTTTATACTAGACTTTAGACTAGACTTTAGACTATACTTTAGACTAGGCTTCATACTATACTTTAGACTAGGCTTCATACTAGACTTTAGACTAGACTTTAGACTATATTTAAGACTAGACTTTAGACTAGACTTTAGACTAGACTTCAGACGAGGCTTCAAAATAGACTTTATACTAGACTTTAGCCTAGACTTTAGTGTAGATGTTAGACTAAACTTTAAAATAGACTTTAGACTAAACTTTAAAATAGACTTTAGACTAGAATTTAGACGAGGCTTTAAAATAGACTTTAAAATTGACTTTAGCCTAGACTTAAGACTAAAATTTAGACTAGCCTTTAGACTGGACTTTAGGCTAGACTTTGGACTAAACCTTAAACTAGAATTAATACTCGACTTTAGATAAGAAAATAGAATGGAGATTTGTGTTAAGATTGACACATAAAATTTTGTTTTTTTTTAGGAGCGACCCTAATAAAATTGCAACAACTTTAGAAAATAGTAGAAAGCTATCAAACGCAATGGCATGTTACAAATTGTTATTGTCATATAAGAAAATTTCTTTAGTACTCATACATTTTTCTGAAATAAACAGAAAAAAGACTAGAATTTTAATGGCATTTAAAAACGTAAAAAGTTTGTAATATTTAACTTTGCTTTTTTTTTTTTTATTAAGCCTCGATGACCAAACATTCAGTTATAAGTATTTGTTTACTTAGTAAAATTATTTCTTTTGTATACTTTTCTTTTGACAGCGCCACTCAAATTTATACATTACTTCATTTCTTTTCCGACCTACAACTGGACCAAGTAGCTTGTGAGCGCGCTACAGAATTTTTATAGTTTTTTTTCTTTTTGAAGAAAATTTAGTTAAAAAGTATCATTAATTTCCCTAAAGATTTATTTAAAAAAATCGTTTTAATTAAACGTTTAATGTTCAACATAAACTTAAAAGCAAAAACAAGTAGCACACCAAGAAACCACCGAAAGAAATTCATAACAGCGGAAACGGAAACTTGCGTTTAGCACGGGCAACAAAGTTGGCAACAGTTCACTACAACTTACACTTCTGGTTCTGCTCTCATAACAACACAATACTCTACACTTTTAGTTTTTCTTTCCTAGTCCAGCCAAAGTAAACAACATCAAAATTAAACGAATAAAATAAAACACCAATAAGAAACGTTTCGTATTAAAATTAAAAAGAAACTACACACACACACATTTAGTATATTTAAGCCCTCAACTGAGTAATTCTAGCGGTTTGGGTTCCAATATAAGCACAACAAGAAAGAGCAAGTTTTCGGGGTAACAAACCACAAGACAAGAAAGCAATTTGGTTTAGAGATAACGGTTGACAACAGCACGAATGCGGCTGTGGACGAGTAGGAAAAGTACAAGAAAACAGCATGTTTTTGCAACCACAAAAATATAAACTAAAAAAAAAACACAGTGCAAACAAAAGTTAACACTAATGAGGTAAACACCTGCCTAAAGGGCCAAGTTCCGCTTTTCACATTGAACATTAATACACTGTCGGAAAATAAATGTGTTTTGTGCAAAGCCTAGTACTCTGTTCAAATTTGTGAAAAATGTTGAGCGATATTGATTATTTCACACGAATATTTTGACATGTATCAATGTTACCTATCTTACGAGTTTGTACAATTTGACGTTTTTATTCCTGCAAAGTATGCGACATTGTTTTGCGCATGAAAGCCCCACATTTATTTAACTAAAAATTATTTTTTTTTTTTTAATAAAAAATTCAATAAAAAAGAAAGCAAATATGGATAAAACACTGTTACCGGTTGTATTATTGTAATTTTTTATTTCTAATTAAATAATCAGTTCATACTTTTTTGCTTAAAATTCCATGTTAAATAAATGCAGCTTACATTATTTCGCAGTTGTAAAAAAATGCTGCCAGAAACATTTCCGAACTATTTTACAGAATACCACAATATTACCACTATTTAATACATATTCCGCACATGTTTTTATATACGTTTTGACAGTTCCAGGCTTAACAGGTAAATATGTAAATGAATGTTTCGTCTTGCTACTTTTCTTCGGCTTTTCTATAATATAAAGCCTTGCACCGTAGCATTTCCATACACCTGTAGTTAGTCTTTGCGCCCTTTAAATACTGAGTTAATCGTTAGTTTTGTTAAAAGTTATATAAACAGAGAGCGTTTTGCACTTCTCTTTTCATTTTCGTAGTCTTAACACCCAGCTTTACTCGCATTTATTTTTATAATTTCAATGGGTTACGACTTTATGTGCTATTCCCAGGAGTTCCTGCCGTATTCTGCGATTCATTTTGACCTTTATGCCCAAAGCTATTGTAACTCTTTCTTATTGTCTTGATGTATTTCCGAACTTATTTCTAGTCAAATCAATAGACTTATTCCTAGTCCTAGTTGTATGGCTAGTAGACTTGCTAGTCCTAGTCGTAGTAAAGGTCGTGCTCCTAATCCAACTTCTAGTTTTTTTTCATAGTTTTAGACCTTGTTTTATTCCTAGTTCAGTTCCCAGCCACGTTTCTATTCATATTCCTAGTTGTGTTTATAGCCCTTTTTCTATTTCTTTCCATTGTCTGAGTTAAACCCATATTCCTAGTTACATTTTTAGTACCATTCTTAGTTCTTTTCTACTCATATTTGTGGTCATATTTCTATGCATGTTCACAGTCCTTTTCCTAGTCCTTTTCCTCGTTCTATTCCTAGTCCTTCTCCTAATGCTCTTCCTTGTCCAATTCCTAGTCCCATTATAAGACTTATTGTTATCCCAACTCGCATTAATTATTGTTTTTCTTGTAATATCGATCCCTTATCCTGTTTCTTGTTCTATTGCTATTCCTAGTAATATTTTAATCCTATTCCTAGTCATATTGCTGGCCCCATTTCTAATCATGTTTTCAGTTCTAATATTCCAAAAGTTCAAGTCCTATTTTTTGTTGTATTGCTGCTCTTACTACTGATCGCATTCTTATTGCTATTCCTAGGCGTATACCCAGTTCTATACTTAGTCATATTTCTAGTTTTATTCGTAAAGGTTTTCCTCATTCTTTTCATGGTTCTTTTACCAGTCATATACCAAGTCGTTTCCTAGTCCTTTTCTAGTAATATTCCTGATCGTATTTCTAGTGATGCTAATTGTCCTTTTCCTAGTCCTTTTCCTAATACCATTCCTTGTCTAATTCGTAGTCGTATGCTAAGACTTATTGTAGGCTAAGTCGCATTCCTAGTCGTATTCCTAATCGTATTTCTAGTCATATTCCTAGTCATATTCCTTGTCCTGTTTCTTGTTCAATTCCTATTCCCAGTAATATTGTAATTCTAATCCAAGTCCTACTACTGGTCCTATTACTAATCATATTTGAAGTCATATTCTTTAAATACTTCTAGTCCTATTTCTTGTCCCATTGCTGCTCCAAGACCTGATACAATTCTTAATCAGCCTTATTCCGGTTGTCGTTGTCGTAATCGATCAAGTCGTTTTTTGTAAGAGATAAAAGAACACTGGTTTTGTGATACTTTAATCTCGTACAAAAAACGACTTGATCGATTACGACAACGACAAGAGTGGTTGTGTGTTACTTTAATCTCTTACAAAAAACTAATTGAACGTTTACGACAACGACAACCGGAATAAGGCTGATTGTTATTCCTAGTCCAATGAACGTGTACCTAATCCTATCCTTAGTCATATTTCTAGTTCTTTTCGTTGTCGTTTTCCTAATTTTATTCATAGTCCCATTACCAGTCATATTCTAATTCGATTTTCTAGTCATATTTCTAGTGGATGTTAATAGTGCTATTCTAGTATTTTTCCTAGTCCTATTCCTAGTAATTTTCCTCGTTCTAATCCTACTCCTTGTTTTTTGTATACTTATTTTCCTTGACGAACTCCTATTCTAATGCTAAGATTTGTTGCTAGTCCAGGTCGCCATCCTAGTCGTATTCCTAGTAACATTTCTTGTCCTAATTCTTGTTCTATTCCAATTCCCAGTTATATTTCAATCCTGTTCCTTGTCCTATTGCTGATCATATTCCTAATCATATTTCAAGGCCTATGTCCTATTTCTACTTCTACTTCTAATCCTGATCGTATTCTTATTGTTATAACAAGTCCAAGTCGTACAGCTTGTACTATCCTTTGTTATATTCCTAGTTCTATTCGACGCCGTTTTCCTAATTCAATTGATAGTCCCATTTACAGTAATTTTCTTACTCGTATCTCTACTCCTGTTCCAAATTCTGTTTATAGTCATACTCCTTTACTTATTCCTAGCAGTACTCTACGTCCTGTTTCCAGTCCTATTCCCATTTTATTACTTGTAATATCCCAAGCCCTGTTTCTAGTTATATATTTAAAGACTTTTTCCTAGTCCTTTTTCTTTCCCTAGGCCTAAGGCTTTTCCTATCTCTATTAAATTTTTTTTTTGTGAAATTCTTTGACTTTATGTTTCTATTCTAGTCGTAGCCCAATTTTCTATTCTTGATTTTAACATTACTCCTTATGTAACTACTTACCCAAATTCTAGTTAAATCAGTTCCTAATTTTATTCTAGTTTTATTGTTGATCCTATTTTGAGTCATGTTCCAGACATATTCCTAATCATGAAAAAAAGCCTTTTTTAAGTTGCATATCGTACTTTATTCCTATTTCTCCTTTTCCATCTTTCTCCCTTCATCTAGTTCCTTTTCTAGGATTGTCACATTTATGTTTTCTTGTTATTCACAAACTGTTTCATTACTGTTTTGTTCTTTGGCATTTTTAGGTTTAATTTTAAAACTAAACCAAAAACTGCTTTCCTTTGAAAACAACACTGATTGCACTGTATTACGTAAAAAAGGCTTGTTGGCGAAGCATAAAATCTAAAACCACATCAAGGTGAACAAGCAAAAAAAAAGGTACGCTAAAACACAAACAAGCAAAAAAAAATAAATAGATATTTTGATACCAAACACGAAAAATTCAAAAGAAAATTTCAAGTAAAAAACTATTATAAACGTGGTGTCTGTGCCAACAGTGGAAAACCAATTTAGTGTGTATTTGGCAAAAAGCTTTAGATACAAAATCTACACTTTAGCATGTTCTTTACAAAGAATAATAATAATAATAATAAAAAAAGTAATATTAAGAAAAACAACTCGAAAGATGCACACAATAAGAAATTGTAAGTCTGTGCATTTCTTTACTTCCTTTTTTTTCTTCTTTTCCTTCCAATCGGCGTTTGGTAAAGTGGTGAAGCTTTGATGCTGTTTTTTTTTTCTGTGGCGTTTGCACAGTGTCTGGATTTGTGTGTGCGAATATCTGGGCGAGAGTTCTTCTTGAGCAAATACTGATTATATGCGAACTTTAACATCAGGTGTAGATTATTAGCCAGACTTATGGCACATAGATAATCGTTGTTTTTTTTTTGCACTTGGTAATTTTGTTTATGACTTAAGAAAAGAGTAGCAAGAAATTTGTATATGAAGCTTTTGCTCCTTTATTTTATTTTTTTTCTTCTATTTTTTTTAATTTTTGTTTGTGATGTTTACGGAAACTTAAAGTAGATTATTTCTAATTTTTTTTCTCGGTTTGCTTTTTTAGCTGGTTGCTTTTTTTTGTGTTTTAAGAGGGCTTACCTAAAATTCTAGTGGCTCTTGAAAAAACAATAGAATTTCTTATTTTTTTTTTTTTGTTTCTTTGGTTATTTTTAGGTTTGTGTGCTTTCATTTTTTTTGTCTTCAGGTATAGAAAAGTATTGAATCAGATTATTTGAAGTTTGCTGTTGTTGAGACTTTTAGTTGGAAAAACAATCAAATTAAAATGGAAAATAAATCTTTTAAAGTTATTATTCTTTTCATTACTTCAGCTGAAATTGCTTGTTACAGATTTTAAAGGTTTATTTGAAGGAGAAGATACAAATAGCAAAGAATTTAAAAATGAAGATGTTTTTTAAGTTTTGTGTACAGAAAAACGTACGAAATTTATAGAGATTTCAATTTTTCTCAATGGGACAACTATTTTTAAATTTTGAAGGAATTTCTTAAAAGTACTTAGGATGTTTAAAATTCGGATAGGAATGATAAAGTTCTTAAGGAATGCAAAAAGAAATATATAATAAATAATATAAAGAATGTCAACAGGATTGCAACAAGAAGTAGGACATGCAATAAGGATATGAAGAGGGCTAGCAATAGAACAAGGAATAGGACTAACAAAGGACCAAAAATAGGACTAGAAAAAAGACTAGGAATAGGATAGGAAATAGGAAGAGGATTGATAGGATTGATTGAGGAAAATGAATACATCAAGCAAATGTACAAGTTATGGGATAGAGAATATGACTCAAAGAGGACTGGGACTAAAACAAGGAATAAGACTAGAAAAAGCTTTAAGAATAGGACTGTGGTTAGACTATAACTACTTTAAATAGAATAGTTAAGTTCTAGAAATGGAATAACGAATAGTAAAAGGACTGAAAATAGAACACAAGAAGAGACATCAACGAAACCAGACAAAGAACTGGAGCTAGAAAAAGGACTACAAAGAGGGCTATAGGAATGTAACAAGTATTTGGTCTTGAAATAGGAAAATAAAGAAGAGAAATACACCTAGAAATGGATCCTAAAATAGAAGAATGAATAGGATGGACTTTAAATGAAACCAGAAAAAGGACAAGAAATAGGCCCAGAAATTAGATATGGAGAGGGATAAAAAGATAGAACAATTAACATGACTAGCAAGAGGATTCAGTATAGGAATAGAAATAAAACAAGTTAGAGTGCTATATTCGGCTGTGCCGAATCGTTTATACCCTCCACCGACAGTTATTGGTTGCGGATTAGACCTACATATATTAAGTTATTTATCGACAATCAGACAATTTTATGCTCTTTTTTAGCGATTTTAATTAGCTTGAGTAAAATATCATGATTCGTAAAAGTTCAAGCCGAACTTAAATGATTTTCAGGAGTGGAATTTATATTGGAGCCATGGTAAGTTATGAACCCATCATACCAAAATTCCGTAGTGATTTCAGGTATTAAAAAAGATAAATTTCAATACAGCGGCGAAACTAGTTTTAGCGTTCAGAAGGCAGCTAAATATGGGATCTAGGGTAAATAATGGACCGTAAATCACAAAATTTTAACGCAATATATGCATATATCTGCTACGGCTTTAGGCGTATTAATTTTTTTTATATGGGGCCTATACTAAATTATGGGCCGATCATCACGAAATTTTTAAGTAGGAATTATAGTCCTATATAGTAAAGTATTACATTTTATTCTGATAGCATTATTAATTACGATTTTAGGCGTACTGAACCGTTTTCCGGTAGTAGGGTTTATATGGGGCCTTAGGTAAATTATGGACCGATCTTCACGAAATTTCACAGTGCCATTTCTAGTCGTATAAAACTATGACGTACCAAAATCAGTAATGATAGCATTATTTTTTACGGTTTTATTCCTTCTAAACAGTTTACCGGGAGTAGGGTTTATGAAAGGAGCCAGAACTTTATGGGCTCTACGACGAATAATAAGAACGTTTCACACGGAATGACAAACTCAGTAAACCCTCTTCACAACTAATTGTGGTGGAGGATATAACAAGAAAAAGTATTAGTGATATAACAAGGAGTAGGACTGGGGCAAGAACTAGGAATACAGCTAGGAATAAGACTAAAAAAATCTTTACGAAAAGGACTGTGAATAGAAATGGGACAATAATCAAGAAAGGCATAGGAATAAGCAAAGTGCCAGATTACAAAATAGAACAAAAGAAAAGACATCAACGAAACCAGAAGCAGAACTAGAGCTAGAAAAAGAACTACAAACAGTGACAGGAATATAAAAAGTATTAGGTTTTGAAATAGGAAAAGAAAGGAGAGAAATAGGACTTGAAATTGACCCTAAAATAGAATTTGATATATGTGACTTTCTCCTAGAAAAGGGACCTAGTGTGTGAAAATAAAGTTTTGATAAAAGCGCATTTAAAGTTATTCTACGCCCTTTTAGGTACCAAAATCCACTCTAAAGTCCAAACCCGTTTTTTGACACACTAGGTCCCTTTTCTAGGAGAAGGTCACATATAAGAAGACTAAAAATAGAATTAGGAATAAATCTAGCACGAGAAAATGGACGAGGAATAGGAAGGACTTGGAATAGAACTAGAAATAGGAAAAGGATTTAAACTACGTCATCCAATAGGAATAGCATAAAATAGTATAAGAACTAGGAACAGGATTTTATATTAGGCTAGACATTGTACGAGAAATTCGAAAATAATCACGGCTATACATTAAATGTCTACCTAATGAGATAAAAAAAATCAATAGAAAAAGGACTTAGTATGGTACTAGGAATTAGGATAAACCAGGAGTAGGACATATCCAATTTATGCAGGGCTTTTTTCTATTTAAAATTTTACTTAATTTTTCCTTAAAAGGATACATTTTTTTACTATTTATCTGTTATCTTCAATACAATCATTCTTAATGCATATCGTTATTATTAATTTCCCGTTCTATTCCATTAAAAAAGTAGAAAACTGTTTTGCGTGTATCTATTAGAAGCCATGTACAAAATATAACAAATAAAAGTACAAAATACAAGCTAAGAATTTTAACAATTTTATTTTAAAAAATATTGCAAAAATATACAATAACTTTTTCTTTATTTCCAAAAAAAAGACTGTATAAAAATAAACTGAATATACGAGAAAAACATTTTCTACACAAAAAAGAATGAAATATAATCCTGTGCAAAAATATTGGCAGAAATAAAGTTTTGCCATGAACATTTTTTTTTTAATAAAAATAACAAATAGAGAAATATAAAAACGCATAAATGAAAAAATATTAAAAGTATTTTATGTCCATACTTTAAATATTTTTTCATTTCGTAAAATTAAATTAAAAAAAAGGAAAATGTGAAAGTAATTGAGTGGAAGGATACACAGAATTTCTGTGAAAATAAAATAAAATTTTCAGAAGAACTTACCATGGATTATAACTGCATTAAATAAGACATTTCGGGTGACATACTGAAAAGAGGGAAGAAAAAAAAATGAATTGAATTTACGGCTAATAATGGGTGATTCGAGCAGAGATACTTTTTTCAATAGCCTTTTTTTTTTGACAGATCACGTGTGAGTCGTGTCATGTTATTTTTGTTGAGTATTGTTTGGCATTTCATAATGGAAAGACTTACGCCTAAACAACGTTTACAAATCGTTCAACTTTATTACGAAAATTCACGTGTGAGGAATGTGTTTCGTACACTTCGCTCAACTTATGGCCAACATAATCGGCCTACTGAGCGTACTATTTACAACGCCATCACCCATTTTGAGACCCAGCATTCATTATTGGATAATATTTGACCGAATAGACCACGCCCAGCACGTTGTGAAAAAAATGTAGCGGCCGAAGTTGAGAGTGGAATCATCGGTCGATATTTCTTTAAAAATGATGCCGGTGCGAACGCAACCGTCAATGACGACCGTAATCGTGCCATGATAACCGCCTTTTTGATGCCTGAAACTGAAACTCTACATCTCGGTGACATTTGGTATTGGACATTTCGCAAGACGGCGCCACTTTCCACACATCGCATAAATCAATGGATTTATGGAGAGAACACTTCGGTGAGCACATAAATTCACGTTTTGGGACGATTGGCCACCAAGAGCGAGTGATATCACACCGTTAGACTTTTTCCTGTGGGAATATGCAAAGTCTAAAGTTTATGCGGACAACCCCGCTTCGATTCAGGCCTTGGAGGAAAAAATTACGCGTGTCATTCGCCAGTTACCAGTCGAAATGCTCGAACTAGTCATCGAAAATTGGAATCGACGGATGAATCATCTGCGACGTAGCCACGGTCAATATTTGATAGACATAATCCTTAAAAAATAAAGGACACCAAATAGAACTATAACTATGACCAAGTATAGGACAAGGTAAGGAAATAGGACCAAGAACAGAACCAGAAATTGGACCCAAATTAGGAAAAAGTATAGGACTAGGAGTAGAACTAGGAGTAACTCAGAAATAGATAAAGAATAGAGCAAGGACTACAAGAAAGAATGGGACCAGGAATGGAAATACGACTAGGATTATGACTAACAAAAGATTTAGCAATCAAAATAAGAAAACGACTAGCAATATGACAATGTGTAGGACTCAGTATAGGACTAGGTATAGGACTAAGAATAGAACTAGACTAGAAATATGACTAGAAATACAACTAGGAATAGGACTTCGAATAGGACTAGAAACAAAAATTGGAATAGGACTAGTAGTTGGACAAGAAATAGTACAAGAAATAGGACAAGGAATATGACAAGAAAGAGGATTTGGAATCGAAAGATAAAAAGGAATAGGAATAACATTCCAAATAAGAGTAAGTAAAGGGTGGTCCAACCAAAACGCACAATGTTAATTGTTAATATATAAATATATTAAATATTTTTTATTATGATAGAAAAATCTATGACAAATATGTGGAAACCAAAATATCGACCAAATCCTCGCCACGGCTGCGGTGGCATATGTACCTCTACCCGATGGTCCATATTATCATTGACTCTGGGACATAACTCAGGTTAAATATCGTTAATGTACCCAAATTTCTCCTACTTTAGCTATTTAATTGTTCTTGGCTTATTTTGAATATCCCGAAAGAAATAAGTCCAACGGGTTCAAATCACCTGACCCTGACGGTCAATTAACATCGCCACGACTTGAGATAGTACGGTCATTGAATTTATCGCGCAAAAGAGCCGTTGTTTTATTGGCTGAGTGGCAAGTTGCACCATCCTGTTGGAACCACATATCGTCCAGGTCAATATCCTTAATTTCTTTCCACAAGAAGTCCGTTGTCATCTTGCGATAGCGAACACCATTCCCGACCCGACCTTGTTTTTGAAGAAGTATGACAAACAGTCATTCTTTTTGGATGCATTACTCGTGGATTCTCATTTGCCCAAAACGCAGCGATTCTGCTTGTTAAGGAATCCACTAAGGTGAAAATGTGCCTCGTCATGTTAGATGATTTTTTTTTGAAGTTTTCAGTTTGAAAGAAATTTATTTGAAACAAAATACTACTCGATTAAAAAAGAATAATCTAAAGAAACGACTAGGAAATGATCTACGAATAGGACAAGGAATATGACATAGAACAGGAGTAGCACAAGGAACAGGACTAGCACTAAGATTAGAACTACTAATAAATAGGGATAAGAAAAGGACTACGAAAATTACTAAAAATAGGAATAGGAACCAGACCAGGAAAAGGACAAAGAATGGGACGGCTTCCGCATTACTTAGAAGCAGGGTTTAAAGACCTGCAGTCGAAACCAAAAACTGTCGAGCAAAACCGAATATTTGTGCACAGCTTTTCGATTTTCGAGTTGGTTTGACAGCGATTCTTTAGATTTAATAAACCAAAAGTAAAAGCAACAGTGTTTTTTTTTTGCCAATGACAAATGAACAAGTGGAAGAAATTACAGTTTTTCTAATTCTACTGAAGTTTTTAAACGATGCTTAGAAGTGGCTCCCTCTGTGACCATTTCGTACTGTTACAATTGTTGCTCGAGTCCCAGACCAATATTTATTTCCCATCGAGGTACATTTTCTTCGCCCTAAGGACCTTGCTACAGAAATTTGCCAGATATTGCCAACTATCCTCCTGCTCCAGCATCCTCTCTATGTTGGTTTCCGGCATAATAGATTCTATTCTCAGAACCACGCCTTTCCGCTCGTTCTACCAACGGTAGCACTGGCAGGACGTATGCTCCGCATTGTCACTGTAGCCGTCTTCTTTGTAAAGCGTGTTTTTTTTAGAGTGTCACACTTTTAGGCAGCCATTTAACAGCTGATAGTTACTTTTTGCTTAGTTTCCTTTGAAATTTCATTATTAATTGACTTGGACCATAGCAACGCACGCAAGTAGTTGAAATTTTTCATCCATATAATTCGACGAATGGGCTGAGGCACAAATTGATGTCGATTTTGAAGTTCTATTCAAAATTTTGTTTTCTGATGAAGCGCATTTCTGTTAATAAGTAGAATTGTGGCATTTGGAGTGCGGAGAATCCTCAAGAAAATTACCGTTTGGCGCGCTGGCGGAGTCATTGGCCACTATGTATGCAAAAACGATGATAGTCAAAATGAGAAAAGTTTTTGAAAATTTGTGTTCCAGATATCACCTTCTACGCGCCAGCAACTGGGGTTGTGTCCTTCTACTTTATGGAAGATTTTACGAAAGGATATTGGCTTAAAAGCTTTTAAGATTCAACTTGTGCAGGAACCAAAGCCAAACAAAAATCGCTTGCGCCGCCAATTCGAAGAATAGGTTCAAGCGCAAATTGACATTGATTTTGAATTTCCATTCAAAATTTTATTTTCCGGTGCAAACTTTTTCTTGTTGAATGGGTACATAAATAAGCAGCATTGTCGCATTTAGAGTGAGGAGAATATACATTTTTTTTTTGTCGAAACACCATTTCATCCACAGAAAATTACTCTTACTGTGCGCTTTATGGGCTGGCGGAGTCATTGGGCCAAATGTCTTCAACAACGATGAGGGTCAGAATGTTATTGTCGACGGTATAGGAACTTGATTAGAAATTTTTTCGTACCTCAATTACGTGGCATTAATCTTGCTGGTATGTGGTTGCAACATGATGGAGGCACTACGGAGGCAAGTACTGCGAAAAGTTGTTGAAATTTGGTGTTCCAGATTGCGCCTTCTACGCGCCATCCGTGGCGGCCACATTGCAGAAATAATATGTTAGCATTAATTACATAAAATTTTCTTTCCAATAAAACCAGTTTCATTGCTATTAAAAATCTATTTTTATTGTTTTATTATGATTTAAACTTGTGACACTTTATAAAAAACACCCAATATATGCAATATGGTGAACTGTAATAATTCATTTTCTAAAGTTGCTCCCTTTAGTATCCTTGATATAGGACTAGGAAAAGGTCTAAAAATAAGAACAGGACTGCAATTGATGATAGGAATATTAGTGACGAGGTCTAGGAATAAGAGTAGAAATAGCACAAGGAATTAGACTAGGAATAGCTCTAGAAATAGGATTAGCTCTAGGAATAAGAAAGAATCAAGAAAAAGGCTCAGAATTCCGTAGAGAATTTTAAAAGCAACACAATTTTGCAGCAAAACTGCGCAAATTCAAAATATGTGTAGGAAAAATACATTTGACAAAGCCAAAGAAGTATGCCAAATATATAAACAAAATAGAAAATTTATAAAAAAAATTATTTTAAACTTTTGTAATGGCTATAGACAAGTTTTAGGCAGTGTTGGCAAAAAAAAATGTTTATTAATTAAAATATAATTTAGGCCTTAAATGAAAAAAAAATAAATTATGTCTCTACTAATACATTTTGTAATACTGTCACTACAAATTATGAACCAGGTTAGATTTGAGTTTCCGAATACTACCCAGGAAGAAGTCCTGAAGTCCATTTTGGATATAAAGTCAGATTCGGTTGGGCATGATGGAGTCCATCCTAAATTTATTAAACTTATAACTCACTTGATGAACACACTAATAAAAACGTCAACTTTCCAATTATTATGGAAGCAGGAAAAAATTACACATATTCAAGGCTCAATTCTAGGTCCTCTTCTATATTCAATTTATTCCAACGACCTGCCGTCTAGAGTCAGTTATTCTGGAATTAACATGTACGCAGATGATGTATAACTTTTCATTAGCTGTTCGCCATCCAGTATCAATGAATGCATCGCAAAATTAAACCATTATCTTGATAAAGTTTATAGATGGACCTTCATAAATGGTCTTTGTTTAACCGCAAAAAATCGAAGGCAATATTGATAAGCAAAAGCAGCTGTGCACACCCAAATCAAAATTTTTTATCTATTTTTACTTATTATTAATAGTAATAACTTTTCTAATCTCTCAAATAAATCTGCCATTGTATCAGCAGTGTTGTATTGTAATTTTTCTAATTAAATACATAAATAAATAAATTATAATTTCGGATATAAAAAAAATATTACGAAAATATTAAACAATCTAGAAGATTTTGTTTGTCTTGCTTAATTCCTTTTTTATTCCTGATAAAAACACTGAAATTCATTGTTGCAGGGATAAGCTTAGTCCATGCGCATTTTACTGGTTGCTTAGGCCAGATCGTCAGGAAACTTCATCCAAAGATTTTAGAAAAACTAAAGATATAAAACCAAATGAAACTGTTAAGCGTATAAGAATTATAAGTGACAGCTTTACTTGTAACAAAAACAACAACAATAAACAATGAATTTTTTTTTTTACATTCCCCCCTGCAATTGATTGGAATTCTTCCAACGTTAATTGTAGTTGAAAGTAGATTAAGAAAATAACTAAATGAAAACAAAAACAACTTGCTTTATTGCTTTCGCAAAAAATAAAGCATCTTACCAGTTTAGTTTTTTAGCCGTGCACTTGCCAGTTTATTTTTAAACTAATTTTTTGGGTATACAAAAAAAATTTTTTTTTTTTAGCTTAAACTTTATTAAACTTATTTTGGAATTTAGTTGTGATGATACGCCAACATATAATTGTAATTGTAGCCTTTTTTAGGCAGTTAAATGTTTATTTATTAACCAGGATGAACCAGAACTGTTTTAAGCTTGAGAGAATAAAGAAATTACAAGACCGAGATTGAAATAGTCTGAAATATTAAGATATTTGATTTTTACTAATATTTGCAGATACATATTTTAATAAATGAACAAAACCTAATTTTAGGAGTGGAAGGTCTTAATTGAAAAAAAAGGAATACTGACTTAGAAAAAGGGAAGTTTACACTTTTAAGCTTGCAACACTGACTGGCATTAACAAAAGTTATTTAAGCAATTTTATGATTTAGTCTAAATCCGTTTATGCCTTAAATTTCATGTTTCCCTCTCTGCAATCTGCGAAATTTTGTGTATATTTTCCATTATATTCATTTTTTTCCAACTCTTCAAAAAAAATTTTCATAAAGTCCCATTAATTTTCTATGTACACATTTTTACTTTTTGTTTTATTTTTGCCACACTTTTTGCACAAAAAGGTAATAAATTTTGTAACAGATTTGCGTAATCTTAGCCATTGTATTACAAACAAATGAACCAAAAAGTAAAAAAAAAAAACACTATTAAATAATGGTTTAAAAATGTTAGATTTGCTTAGCAATTGTTTAAATGGCTGTGAAGCCTGGCTGTTAGAGTTACTGTGGTAGTAGAGTATTTATAAATTGCCTTAGATGACCATATTTTTTTTGTTTGTTATTTCCACCACGGGCCATTTAAAAAAGGGTAAAAGTGTTATCTGTAATGGCTTCTAGCTATAACATACTTTTAGGCTTTGCATCTTGTTTTTTTTTTGTGCAAGGTTGTTTTTTTTTTAATGAAAATGCAGAAAAGGGGGAAACTAATATAAATCATAAAAATATAAATTATGGGGATAAATAATGGGAAAATACGTTTTTAATTAAAACAATTAAAAGGGGGCAGATTTAATGCTTAAAAAGAATAATATACTTCTTTCTTCATTTCCTGATGAATTGTACAAATATAATTTTAAGCTGTAAAGAAAACACTAAATTGTATACTAAAACAACATTTGTTTTTAACCTCTATACCAACATTCATTATTCTAACTTAAGCCGTTAAAAATTATAGAAATTTGAAAGTACCTACTGTCTAATTAATTTCAATCATACGGTCTGCATGACAAAATTATAAATACTAGTGTTTGCCCAGTGGTCAAAATTCGACCATAGTGATTTATGCAAATATAAAGACAACATACAAAAAAAAAAGTATAATTTAATTTATGTATATGTTTCGAATATTTGCTATTTGTTTTTCTTAGTTGAACGATGTGGCCTGGGACCAGCCACCGGTGCATATGTCATCTTCCACTCAAGTCCGTGAAAGTTTAGCTTAGTTTTTGAAGTTTAATAATACAAAAAATAAATAAAATCAGAAAGTACCAATTGAAAAACAAAAAAAGTACCAAAAAGTCTCCTTTTTTAGTTTCTCAGTCAAGAGGGCTCTCTGCATGATGAATTTAATGTTTTTAGGTTTAGTAGTAATAAAAATTCAAAAAGTACCAGTTTAAGAACAAAAAAGTACCAAAAAGTTTCCTTTTATAGATTCTCATCCCTTCAGGATAAATGTGATGGAAAAATTTGAGAGAAATGGTTAAACAGTACTTTTAATTGGGACTTAGAGCTTTTTCTTGTGATAAATTGGACTTTGCGCTATTGCTCATCACTACAAAACAACAACAAAAAATGAGATAACTGTAATTTTTTCTTTGTAAACAATGTATTTTTACTTATTGCACATTACTGCATTAAAATCTCAATTTCTTAAAAAAGTGGACTTAGAGCCTTTACATGTTAAGCCAGCTATGTTTTATTTTATGTCTCTAGGTCTAATGCTAACAAAAATTCTTAAAGTACCAGTTTCAAAAAAGTACCAAAAAAACCCACATTAAAGATTCTCATTCGCGCAGGACATTGCGTATTAAATTTTAAGTTTCTAGGTCCAATACTAACAAAAATTCAAAAAGTACCAGTTGAAGAACAAAAAGTACCTAAAAATACCTTTTATAGTTTCTCATCCCCTCAGGACAGGACAGAAACTAAAAAAGTGCCAGTTAAAGCACAAAAAAGTACCAACATTTTATATCTTATTGGTTTCACGACGCTGAACTTAAAATTGTATGTTTCTAAATTTAATATTATTTATTTATTTATCGCTTATTAGCATTTCATTACTTGCTGCTTCAGTGACTCTCGATAGTTTAACAAATTCTTCTAGAGTTTAATATAAACTGTATGAACAATTGGCTCCAATTCATCATCTTTCGAAAATTAACACATCCGTACCGCCAAAACCATTACTTGCACGTTTAAATCATTTAAGCTGTCAGAAGCTCAATCTCAATATAAACGATGTGCCTAGCTGCACATTTTTGCATTAGAACATTATTGAATTTTTCCTAAACTTTTTATTACTTAATGTGTTCTTTAACAAAGTTAAGATGTTAATAAAATTTTTGTTTTGCTAAAAACTTTCTAAACATAAATTTATTTTACTACATTTCCTGTTTAGTTTGGTCAATTTGTTTTTGTTTTCCTTTTAGTCAATAGTAAAGAATTTTTCTTTTCTTTCTTTTTAGGTCACGTAATTAGTTTTGCCAACAGAATAGAAAGAAAGTAATCAAAAAAAAAAAAAGAAAAAGAGGGAAGCTAAAAAAAAATCATTATAGCAGCTCATAAAAATCTACTAAAGTTTGTAAAGAAAAGCAGCAGCAAATACTCGTATTTTCTTTTAAAAGCTGTAAAAAAAGTTTAAGGAGTTAAAACAAAGCTGTCTGAAACAATGATTCCCAAAATGTACTCCAAAGACAGTTTGATTATTTTATCTTTTTACTGTTATTTCAGCTTTTTTTAAATGTTTTTTTTTTTTTTTTGGTTTTTTGAGGAAAACTATCAAACATAAACCTTTTTTTTAATTTGAGGCTAAAGGATAATTTATACTATCGTACAAGTCTTAAGCTATGTTCACACATGTTCAACATTTGACGCCCAGTTGCTTCTGAAAAACGTTTGGCATTTAACAGTTTCGAAATTACATTATACAATTATCTTCTTTTAAATAAGTTTTAGTAAATCAATAGAAATTGTTTAAAATAAAGCTAAAGTTTGATAAATTTCCTGGGCACGCTTTTTCTGTATCTTTTCGTCAAATATTTGTTAGGTCTAAACATACCTTTACGTATTGTTTAGCCAAATACAAAACTGTCATGAAAAGTTGTTGTTGTTTTTCAAAAAATTTTAAACAGTAACTGAAACAAAGAAGCTTTTACGTCAAAAAAAAGAGCACTTGTGTGATAGTGTAAAGTACCCTTAAGCACATTAAAATAGTTGTTCTACAAAGAAAAGAAAAATAGGAGAAAATTATTATGACCAAAAATAAATGCAAATAATTAAAATCTTTTGAAAATTAAAGCAAAAACCGTCAAATGTTATTAATAAGTGTTAAAATGGGAAAGTGTGCTAGTGACCACTGATATTTTTTTGTCTTTAAACAACATGTTTACATATATTTAAATTCAAGAAAACTTGCCATCGTTGACACTTGGGTTTAAATGAAAAACAAAACTAAATTTGTGATCACTTAAATTTTAAATTCCAAACCAATTTTGAAATAACAATCCCAAATAATTTTTTATATAAAAGCGTTAAAATAGAAAACCAGTTTTAATTCGTGATCAGTTGCCGATATTGTAGATACATAATTCTCAAAAACTCTTAAAGAAAAACTCACTTTGTGCTTTTTTAATTAAAAATCGCTTTTTTATATGAAAATCCCAAATAATCTAGAATCGCTTGCAGTTTCGTTAATTGCGTTTAATTGGATAAAACTGCTTATTTTAGTCTTAAAGAAGATTTTTTATATAAAAAAAATTAACAAAAAATAAACCAAAATCAATAAATCACAAAAAAAAAACACAAAAAGCCTAAAATCGAATTTGGCGCAAATTCAAGCAAATTTTGTGATAACTCACATCTTTGACTCCCATAAAGGGTGATCCATGTTTACCACTTTTTTTATTTGTTTTTTTTTTTTGTAACAGATCACGCACGACTACAAATAAAAAAAAATTGGTTTTCATTAAAAAAAATGTGATATTAATTACATTTGCTCTAGTAAACATATTAACAGTATCAATTAATTATTAAATTAAATTAATGGTTTAATTGAAAACGAATTGGCGATAATTTTTCCATGTGATGCCATCATGTCTGTTATCGTGTCTGAAAATTCATCAAGAAAAGGCTCACACCACAACAACGTTCTCACAAAATTCAGCTGTATAATGAAAATTAGCGTTCTTTAAGAAAAGATTTTCGTGTACTTCGATTAGTATATGATGTGCATCAACCTTCCGACACCATTATTACCTACTAATACCATCCTAAAATTTGAGTCTTAGTGAAACTTAAATTAATGGCGTATGACTATCGAATAGCGTCCAAACCGTCCTTTTTAATAACACGTTTTCTGGAAAAATAAATATACCATCAGGAGTACCCCAAGGCAACCTTGGACCTCTATTGTTCTTGCTTTTTATAAATGATTTGCCTGTAATTAAAAAGTTTTCAAATGTTCTTATGTATGCTGACGGCATAAAAATTGTTTAACATATAACCATGCGTTAGATCATCAACGTCTAAATGATCTAAATGGTTTTTATGAATGGTGTAACGCAAACTCAATGGAGCTAAATTTAGAGAAGTGTAAACTAATGCGTATATCAAGAAATAATCCAGCTACAGTTATTTACTTCCTAGGATGTATTCAAGTTGATATAGTTGAAGTCTTCCTTGATCTTGGAAAACTTCTTGACTCTAAACTGAGCTTTAATTCGCATATAACGTTTATGATAAATAAAGCTAAAGGAACAGTTGGATACATTAAACTCTGGGCAAAAGAGTTCTATGACCCATGTATTACAAAAACCTTATACATGTCACTTGTTAGAACGATTCTTTTTTTTTTTTTTGGTTATGTGAAGTCAAAAGGCTTCGTTGATAAGCCAGCTAAGATTCAACACTTGGAAGCTAACATTACCCGCGTAATTCACAATACTTCGGTAGCAATGCTGGAAAGAGAAATAAAAATGAATCTTCCGAATGAACCACCTACATCTTAGTCGCGGGCAACATTCGAATAAAAGTAATTTTAAAAAGAAAATGTCAACAATTGTTCTTCCGCCATCCAGTTAAATTTTTAGCGTTTCATTTAAAATTTAAACAAAATGGCTTAATGAATCACCCCTATAAAAATAAAAATAAATGCCAAATCGCTTGTTCCGTAAATAAACAATAAATCGGAAAAATAATCGAATTTTTTACAAAAATCGATTTTTACAAAAGAAAAACTTTTAAATCGCTTGTCATTCACAAAAAAAAAATCTCGCCAATTTAAACCATTAATCACAAATAAAATCAGTCATAATTAAAAAATAAATTACTATTAATATTAAAAATTATTTAATTGAATGTGTCTGAAGTTAAATTTTAAAATTTGTAACCCTAGACACATTCTGTTATGGTAACGGAATAATATTAACCACTTAACATAACTTATGTTAACGCTGTTATTATCGATGAGTCCAGATTTCTGGAAAAGGAGTCAACGTTGGCAAACAAAACTGATCAGGATTTGTGGACAACAATATTTTCCCCGCTTGTTATTCCGTTAATAAGCGTTTAAGCGAGAAAATAAACAAAATTTATGATCACCAATTGGCTACAAATCGAATTTCAGTGTAAACTTTAAAAAAATCAATAATCGCTTGTACTTCCCTAAATCAAAACGTTAAATTGGAAAAAATTTACTAACTGCCTGTTTAACGATTTCGAACGTCAACGTTCGCATAGAAAATTATATTTAAAACAAAAACAAAATTCTAAAATATCGAGTTTTATATGAAAAACCTAAAACCGCTTCTTTTTCTGTAAATAAGCGTTTAATTGGTAAAACAAACTTATTTTGTGATCACTAATATTTTTGCCCGAAAGTCGATTTTTCACATGATCACCTTAAAATAAAAACAAATATGTTGGTAAAGCTAAGATCCCACTATCGGCTCAAATAGCACGATCTGTGACGATTTTTATCGTGCTATATTGGCGCACATTGAAAAACATTGCACAATTTATTCTTAGGTGGGTGGTCCCATTATCGTCGCACATTGTGACAATTTTTTTCGGTTCATATCGACCAAAACTCAAAAAAAAAGTAAAAACGGGAAAATTCGGTTGCCTTAAATCTCTAAAACTAAAAGAGATACAAAAAATGTAATACTTATCGTTGTTCTTTAGAAAAATATGCGGACAGGTTTCTAATACTTTTTTGAAACTCGGCCCTATTTGGCAGTGAACGGGTAAAACCTGAATTTGGTACTTTTTTGGCACTTCATATATCTTTTGGACCAATAAAAAAAAAAAAAAAAAAAAAAAGTCAACAAGAAAAAGAAAGACAAAATGAAAAAAATGTACTTTGGACTTCAAGAAGAATTCTTGACATAAGTACGGAAAAAAAAACAGAAGTTTGGAAAAACATGTAAAATCAATTAAAATGGATAATCATTCAAAAAAGCAAATTTCGATCTACCAAAGGTAAAAAATACAATTTGGTTTAAGGATTGATGTTTGACTATTGACGTCAGCAGTCGTCGATGGCTGCGAGTGTAAGACGGCAAATCCATCTGAGGAGATCAAGTGGTTGTGATCGAAACATGTCATGGTAACCAGCCGCCTGGGTTCGAATCTCAGGTCAGTCAAGAATGAATGATTATCAATAACAATTTTAATTAATTTTCATGTTGTAAAATTCCTTTCTTCATAAAAATAATTTAATGAAAATTAAATTTGATGAACTTAAGCCTGATTAAAATATTAAAAATTTGGATTGAAAACCATAAAAACGAAGTTAATACCATTATGTATATGAAAATCGTAACTATTTTTGGTACTTTTTTACAATTTGTCTGACATATTCGTACTAAATTATGGGCAGGCACTGCAATACTGAAACTTTTAATATTAAATGGGGGAAAAATATTACACATAAAGGAAATACGGGAAATTTTATATTTTTCTTTAGCTTTTTGGTTCTACAACTGGTACTTTTTTAATTATCGTTAGTTAATATGGGACCTTAAAACATAAGATTCAACATGCAATGTCCTGAGTGGATAAGAATCTATTGCGAAATTGTTTGGTACTTTCTTGTTCTTAAACTGGTACTTTTTGAATTTCCATTAGTATTGGACCTATAATCATAAAATACAAAATGCAATGTCTTGGGTGTATGACAATCTATAAGAGTCAACTTTTTGGTACTTTGTTATTCTTTGACTGGTACTTTTTGAATTTCCGTTGGTATTGGACCTAGAAAGATAAAATTAAACATGCAAGGTTCGAGTAAATGAGAATCTGTAAGAGGGCTTTTTTTTTGGCACTTTTGTGTTTTTTACTGGTACTTTTTGAATTTTTGTTATTATTGGACCTACACATATAAAATGCATGAAGCAATGTCCTGAGTGGATAAGAATCTATAAAAGGGAAGTTTTTGGAAGTTTTCTATTCATTTACTGATACTTTTTGAGTTTTTCTCCATCTATCTATATAATATGAAATTGTAAAGTTACTGACTGATTCATCATCGCACATCCCAAACTCCTAAAGCTAAAAAGCTGACTTTAGGACCGAGGCTAGCCTCTCGCCAAATCGATCCGACTAACCTCAAAAATCCAAAACTAAAAGAGATCCAAAAAATGTAACACTTATTTATGTTGTTCATTAAAAGAATATGTGGACAGGTGTCTGGTACGTTTTTGAAATTTGGTCCTTTTGGACAGTAAACGCGTAAAACCTGTACATATTTTGGAACTTTTTTGTCACCCCATCTATCTTTGAAACCAAAAAATTTTCCCCATTCATTGACATATACGGACTAAATTATGCGCCCCACTACAAAATTTAAATTTTTGGCACATAAATGGGTAGAAAAAAGTATCAAAAGGGATAATACAGGAAATTAACTTTCGTTCATTTGCTTTTGTGTTCTACGAGTGTTCTACGAATTTAAACAAGTTAGAAAAAAAACTTTGGCAAACGGGTATGACCACGAAGAAAAAGGAGACGCATACGAAATAGCAGGTTAAATTTTGGCACAATAAAGTTCAAAAAAGTAAAATTTTAGTAGCCAGTTAGTGCAATTTTAAAATTTCGTTTTGTCATCCCATGCATCGGCGCTGATTGGCGGCTCTGATCGGCGCACAAGTGGCCGATAAAACTCGGTAAATATTAAACAAAATGATTGCTCTACATTGTGCAAAAGAGTGTTCTGATTATCGGCACATCAAGGTTAATTTTGATTGTCCACAGTCAGCACAATTTCGCACAGCCTGTCGTCACATAAAATACGACAAAAATTGGTACATTGCGCCGATAGTGGGATCTTAGCTTGACGCTGTCAATAAGGATTAAAGCGAAAAAATAAGCTAATTTTATGATCATATATATTCTGCGTGGAGATTATCGACAAACTAATTTATTTTGAACATTCGTTTGTGGTTCTTAAACTATAAATCTCTTTTTAGAATATTTCAAAATCTAAGCTATTTTTAATCCTTCCCAATCTCCGAAAAATATCTTAATCGCCAATATTTATTGTCCCAAAAAAAAAGAAATGCAATTTTCAAACTTCTATTTCAATAAATCTACAATTCCTTTATATCTCCTCCTCCAAACAAAAGGAATAATAAAATCTCTTACGTTCTAAATAAAACCCATACAATTGACTCTTATTTCCATTTAGATGCAAACAACAGCATGTGCAATAAAAACGCAGTTAAATGGAGAAAAAAGTAAAAAAATATAAACATTTTCTTTTGATATGTCGCACTGTAATAAACAGGCATGTTTGTGTGTGCCGCATTATCATGCAGATATTAGATGCAAAATCTTCCATACACTTGCGATTTTATGTGGCACAAATGCACAAACAAAAAAAAGTAATTTGTTGCAGGTGCAATAAGCACACAGCAGAATAAAGAAATATAAAAAGGAAGAAAACAAAAACAAACATAAGCTCAAAGATATTTGATTAAGAAACAAGCAAATAACGAGAAAAAAATCTAAAAATGAGGGAAATTGTTTAACATATTTTTTAAGGGATTCGCTGGTGCTTCTCAGACTTCAAAGAGTTTCAGTTTGGAATTGAAAGAAAGAAACAAATATTGTTAACATAAAACGCCAAAAGCAAATATGGAATATAATAGAAAAATTACTCTAAAACTAGATACTAATTTATAAAGAAAGCATCTCAGATAGCAAACTTTAGAAAAATTACACTTATCCTAATAATCAAATAGAAGGAAAAGTTAAGAAATTTGTGAGCAATTTACATTTGAACTTATTTTGTGCTGGTTTACACTCTTCAAGTTTAAGCCTTCAAGTCTTGAGTTTTGAGGAGGAGAGCATTCGCTTTTCCTCTTTCTCCTAAAATCTCAAGACTTGACGGCTAAAATTTTAAGAGTGTGAGCCACCACTCATGGCCAATTTCTGATTCAATTCTTACTTTACAGCTTATAGGCGAATTCATTGCAGATGAACTTAACAGCCCTGCTGATAGCTTATGTTTAGCTTTATAACTGTTGGATCTTAAAATTTCGTTGAGTTGATTTCAAATTTTGTGGTGTTCTGAAAATCACACCGTTTTCGTGTGTTACGGTGTTCTTTCGAAAATTACACCGATAAACACAAAACCACACATGCGATTTTAAAAGGCACTTGGGATTTGAAATCAAGAGCTTTTCAGAACAGGCCTAATTATTATCTTTGTTTCGGATTTGGCTTGTTTTTGTTTTGGACATTGTAAAATGATTTTATAAAAATAAATTTAGAAGCAGTTGTATTTGTTGTATACCTGTAATGAATTGGCCTTGCAATTTATTTAAATTGGTTTGACTGGCAACTTATTAACAAGTAATCACAAATTTTAGTTATGTTTCTTATTAAAGGTATATTTACAGATTTATAAGTGAATTTCGCTTTTCGGAAAAAAATATGAGTGATCACAAAATTAGCTTGTTTTCCTAATTTTTTGGGATAAGTTATACAAATTTGTATATGAAACACAAAAATATAAATGATCAGAAAATAAGCTTAGTTTTTCGATTAAAAAATTGATTTTTGCAAACAAATGTGAGTGATCGATAAATTAGCTTATTTCTAGGACTAAAAGCATATTTACGGAAATACACTTTTAGAAAAAAGCATCTTAATATTGATGATTCCCTAACATCAGAATTGTGGCATCAATGTTATTAAAAGTGCCACCAATGACGCAAAAAGTGACTTCATCATATTTTATGAGTCATACATGCTATGACTACAGTGACATCAATTTGATGGCACATTTTGTGTATTTTTATCATTATTTTCATGTTTAAAAAGTGAAATAAGAAGCAAAAATTCCCATATTCTATTTGTTTAAATTATTTGGTTAAATGCATTAAATTTTTAAAGTAGAATGATTACAAAAAACATTTGGGACATGCTGCTGGTGTCTATAACTGAGAGTTATTCTGCAAACAAAGGGCGGAATATAACAAAAGAAAACAAACACATGCAGCGCGTACGTAAATAATAATATTCTCTGACTTTGACCTAAGTCGATCACAATGAGAATTTTCCATTTAAATGAGTCTAATGAGTCCTATCTCCGATGTTACTGAGTCATCGCACTGATTACACTATTACAAAAAAGCTTTATAAAATACATAACTGAAATTTAGTCATAGAATAAATTCGAAAAAATAAAAAATGAAAAATAAAATATTTTAAATTGAAAAAATTCAATTCATACATACATTTATAATGAAAATAGAAAAAAATCAACAACAAAAAGAAACATTGTGAAAATTTAACAATGTTTTAGAAGTTTCTTTAAAAAAAAACTACAAAAAAGACATGTCTTTTAAATCATCGTGGAAATTGGGCTTAAGTAAAACCAATTTTGGGACGAATTAAAATTAAATTTTGTGCTTCCTTTTTTCAAGTGTAAAAAATTATCTGTCATATTAAAAAAAATAAATCCGATAAAAATTTCTATACAAAATCTACATACATACATATTTTATTCAAATGGATCCTCTACAATCCAAGGAACTTAAATATACTGCTCCTATCAGCCAGAGCCCTGTAATTTTAATTAGAAGAGCCCATGAAATCCTGCTACAGTTAGAGGGAAGTCATACCACTTCAACGGAAACGGAGAGTTTGTTGAGCTTTAATAAGAAAAATGTCAAATTTGAGGATGAACCAGAAACAGTAGAACAAAATTTGAGAGAAAACGAAGAAGGAGAAGAGACAACATTATTTACAAATGATGAAAAAGTCCAAAAGTGTATGGAAATTAATGACGAATCAAGCGGACTTTTAGGAATGGAAGGAGCGTGCTATGTAGGGGAGAAAGTTGATCATATAGCAGGCCAACAACAAGAGTTTCAATTTGGAGAATTGGAGGAATTACAAGAATTTCAAAAGCTTGAAAATATTAAATTTACAAATGGCGAAATGGCCGCAGTAGATATTATAGAGGCCGAAAACAAATCTTTAGCCAACTCTGGATTAAGTGAATTTGAAGTTGTTGATATTCATCAAGAGGAAATTCATGATATTTCAACAGAAAATAATGAAATATCACAACGTTTTTTAAATATTATCGACATGTTCAACAGTTTTACGAAAAATCTAGAAACCTTGGGTTTATCGGCAAAATCAGTAGCATCCCAAGAGGATGGATTGCGCAGTGTAGAAAGGCAACAATGTCACAGTGAGTTAATAGAAGGGATGCACGACTTTGAGGAGCCAAATTCACACCGAAGTCGTTATGAGAAGAATTTAAGGGATGATCAGAGAAATGAAGGTAAAACCCCATTTTAAATCAAATTGAATTAAAATTATGTTTAAACTCTATTTCAGATTCTCAAGTGCCTTCAGATTCAGGTTTCATTCAGGTTTTCAATTCAGAGGTATCCACTTCTTTTAACACCAGCACCAAAAATCATTTTGACGAATTTTTAAAATTGCAAGAAATCGCTAGTAAAAGTTTAGAAAAAGGCAAGTGTATTTCCTAGCGATAATTAAGATCTAACAAAGAACGTTAATTACAGCTTCTAAAGAGCGAAACACCGAAAAATACCGAACCATTTCAACGAGCACCAGCAGCTGTGAATTAAAAACTTTCGGCTGCCAAACCTTGCCACCCGATCATCTCAGCTTAAATGACATAAGTCTAATGGAAGGCTCCTCTTTAACTAGTCGCTCTGAACAGCCAAATTCTTTGAATAATTATGCTCAACCGGAAAATGCTTGCGTTTCGTATAACAGGTCCCAAGAAGACGTCCCCAAAAAACCTTTAATTGAAACTATTACAAAACAACCTCTTAGTTTACCACTGGTTATGCAACAAGAACCCTTAACACCCTCGTTTAATGTCATCACTATAGAAGCCAATTCAAGAGCCTCTTCGGCAGATCTGAGAAGACCCCCCTTGTGCCACCGCTTCTGGACGGTCGTAGGAGACTTTTGCGCTGCCACCTTTTTGTGTTTACAGGTTAATAGGGATTGTGTATTTTGTTTGGGTTTCTTTGCGGCATTTGTTGTGAGTGTTTCTTTTTTGACAGCTTTCTTTTATCACACTCTCAGCATGACTCCATCATTGTGGCAGACAACGGAAGAATTACGGCTATGATGGAGAAGAAAGAATATTTTTGGTTGCGGGATCCCTGAATGGTTTAAAACATTTGGAAATCTGTTAAAATTTTTAAAAATCATATTTTTTTAATACATTTTTTTAAGTTTTTTTCTTAAATGAAAGCAGCTCATCTTGGGATTTGATTTGACCGGGACATTACCGATGGAAATAGAGCTTAGAAATAGCCGCAATGTGCACAAGTCAAGCATAAAATTGTTTAAAATTTTTCAATTAGAGCAGGCAACTTTAGGGGTCATTTAGCGTTATATTTTATCTTTTTGATTTATGCGCGTTTCCATTAAAGCTTATCGCAAATTAAACAAAACAATTTTATATTTTAAAATTGGCCCAGGTAACTTTAGGGAAAATTCTGTCTTATATTTTTTCGATTTGGGAGATATACTCTACTAAAAGTTGTCGTAACTTGTACAAAGCGAACATAAAAATTTGGAAATTGGTAGAGAGTGATCCCTATTAGATCAGCCTCGGATTTTGAGAGGAGTTTCCATGTTATAAGGGTGATTTTTAACTACATAGTACATTCAGTGGGTAAAATAGTATGTGTGGTCACTTTATTAGTACATTCTCTATAAAAAGGTTTAAACGTTTGGAAAATTTTCTTTAAAAAGTCTTTTACGTTTTCCTTACTTTACAATAAAAAACTGCATATAAAAAATATCGGGACTTCAAGACTATAATTTTTTTTCTTTCTCCTGTATATTAAGAAAAACGTTAGTTAGGGCTTTTCTATATTAAAGTTACGATTTGTAAAAGACTTTTTAAAGAAAATTTTCCAAACGTTAAAACCTTTTGATAGAGAATGTACTAACAAAGTGACCACACAAGCTCAGCTGTTTGCAGTGATTTTCTTTGTGGTGTGACGTTTGGTGTAATTTTTTTTTTTTACAGTATTCCACGGGTAATTACCTCGGCCAAATGGCCATTATTTTTTGGTAATTATGCGGGGTAAGCATTTAAACGAATACGCTTAACTACCTCGTTGATGTAATTATAAGAATACGTTTAACTACCTCATTGAGGTTATTAAGCGAATTCGTTTAAATACCTCAGAATTTATAATTTGCATATTTTAGCTATTGCTGCATTTTTATTGCACACATATTTCTCGTTTTTGAAGCATATTTTAATACATGTTTAACAAAAAAATAATTTGCTTGAAATTCTGGTTAACACATGAATTTCGCCAACTACCGGGTATTTTCTAGAATCCGAATCCACTCGAAAGTGGATTACTTCAGCATTTTTAATGTTCTGCATTTCACATTCACATGTTTTTATTCGTTTTCAATTAGAGTAGATATGGGTTGGTGAAAGTAAAACGAATCAACTTTTATTCTAATATGTGAACATTTTTAACAAAAAAATTTATTTTGCTTTTAGCTTAAAATCTTTTTAATCCAATTTAATCAAAAATATGTCGGTATCTAAACCGCAAAAGGCCCTTACTAACCCTAAATTTTAAATCGTTTTTTTCATTGATTTGATGTAATTATAGCTAATTTTTTTTAACGATTTTTATGTTATTTTAAGACAATTTGTTTTTTTTTTTTATTTGATTTAGCGATCTTTAATTAGTTTTTGGGTTTGTTTAAAATTTTGCAATTTTTCGCGAAT
This sequence comes from Pollenia labialis, assembly GCA_949318255.1. NCBI lineage: Eukaryota > Metazoa > Arthropoda > Insecta > Diptera > Polleniidae > Pollenia > Pollenia labialis. The sequence continues at coordinate 34,083,833 of OX439141.1, read as the reverse complement.
TTTAGCCATGTTGGCGATATAAGCGATTTGTTCGTGTAATTAGTAGACTTTGCTATCATGCCGCTGTTAGCAAATTTGTTGCAAATTTCCGTGAATTTAGCAAGTTTTACCGAATTTTTGCAATTCCTTATAGTTTTAGGGACGTTAAATAAATTTTATGGCTGGTTTGAAATATTAAAATTTTTCACGAATTTTCGCTATTTTTTTTATTATTTTCCGACATTTTGTTTTTTAACCCACTTAGAGATTTCAAATAAATTTTAGGGTTTGTTTAAAAGTTTGCAATTTTTTGAGAATTTGAGCCAAGTTAACGATTTTTTCCTGTGCTTCTTTACAGCTTTCACGATTTTTAAAAAATATTAGATATTGCTATCATGCTACGGTTAAAAATTTGCGATTTTTAGTTCAAAAAAAAGTTTTTCGAACAAAAACTTCGAATACACAAAAACATGGGGATTTGAGAACACCAATTTATTACTTATACGGATTAAAAATATTTTTCGTTTTTAATTCGAGTCTAAACATAGAACATACCTGTACATTTAATTTTTACTTCGAATCAAATAAAATTTGGCTCAGATTTAACCATACAGATTCCAAAATATTCAAGGTATTTTATCATATCAAATGTGATTATAATTTAAAATTTAACGACCTTTTCTTTTATGCCTTTAAGACAAAATATCTCATATATCTGGTGTATCTAGATAATACAAATAACATTTAAAAGGAAGTATGTGAAATGATAGACCGATTCTCACCATTAACATAGACTTATTCCTGAGTACAATTAAAATGTATTTGCCAAATTTGATCAAATTATCTGCAAGATTGCAACTTGTTCTTTGCGCACAACGTTAACATTGACAGACAACCAGCCCGCCGGACGGATGGATCACTTAAAAAAATTAATTCGGAGTCGATCGGTAATTATAAGATCGGTCCAAATTTGTATCTATTACACACATCACCAAAAACTAAATAATTGATTTTTCCTTCATTTTCATTAATATATTAAATTTTTAAGTTTCAAAAAACATTTATATTTAATGAAAACCTGCTTTGTCTTACAATTTATTTTATTTGCTGCGAAAGCAAATAAAATTTAAAACAGAAAAGCCGAAATTTCTTAAAAAAATTTCTTTTATTTGCTGCGAAAGCTCAAAAAGGCAAAATATGCACTTTATACTTAAAAAATAATGCAAAAAGGCTGGTTTAACTAAATTGTGCAAAAAAAAATGCTGCAAACGGTAAAATATGCAAAAATATGCACTAACAAATCGATGCCAAAATTCATCAAAAGCTCTAAAACGAACGAACATCAGAAAATTTGGTCATATTTTATGCATCAATTATGCTATGACTACAGTGACATCAATTCGATGGCACATTTTGTGTATAATTTACATTATTTTCTTGTTTAGAGAGTATTTTAAGAAGCGAAAGGTTCCATATTCTAATTGTTCAAATTATTTTGCTAAATACATAACGACGAATTATTACTAAAACTATCAGGGGTTGTGCTGGAAATCGCAAACGTACAACGCAAAAATTTTAAAAGTCGTTTTTAAATAAGATTTCTGTAATAAAAGAATTTTATGACAAATATTAAACAAATATTTCCCTATTAAACAGGTTTTTAACCAAAAATTATAAGAATTAGGTTTAAAGTTTATTAAAAACAACTTCCAATTTCTTGCGTTTTGCGTTTGCGATTTCCAGCACACCCCTGTATGTATATACAGCTGGTGTCTTATAATTAAGAGTTCTTCTGTAAACAAATGGCGGAACACAACAAAAGGAAACAGCATGTGTAACGGGTAAGTTAATAAGTCAATCCCAATCCAAACAAACCGTCATTAAATTGAGCCTAATGAGTTCTTTCTTCAATGCTACTATAGTCATCGCACTGAGGACATTTTGTATTAAACTGACACTGATTCGTAATTTCTGTGATGCCGATGTGTCATCCCATTAATGACATAATTTTACCTGACGACAATTTGGCCAAGTGATGTGAAGGCTGAAAACGAAGACAATTGTCATAGTACTGATGCTCTTAAAATACATTAGAGTAATGACGCCTTTTCTTTCATTGAAAAGAAACACAATTGGGTCGTATGTCGTAAGAATGAAGGACGTAACGCGCCGTTAATTTATATGTACGTGTTTTGTTTACATTTGAAAACAATATTAGAAAAATTATAATTTTTTTTTTCTTTATTGTGTTTTCAAAAATGCAATTTAAAAATACACAAAAATAATTTCATTTTATAATTCTAATTTTTCTTTTTCAATGAGAATAGGGACGCAACCGGCGTAAGAAATAGAACTACATATGTACATCTATAATGTACTATGTCGATAGCTTTTACAATTGCCATTTTCTGCCTTTGAATAAAACGTATTTACGTCATACGGTGCAATTGTGTTCCCACGTAAAATTTGTTTTCAGATCGTCCTCCAAACTGCGTTTCTTGTTTCGCATACTTTTTTTTTTTTTTTTTTTTTTTGTTTTAACAAATTGCTTAAATTTATGTAGAAAGAATTTTAATAAATTTTCCAGAATAATATTGTTTCATTTATTCTTTTTTTTCGCAGACATGGATAATTTTTATTTCTTCATCATTTCGTTTGCTATTTCTTCTCTTTGTTTTATTTTAAACAATAAGAATTTTATTTAACTTTTTTTATTATTTATTTATTTTTCTTTTTTTTTTTTTTTTGTGTAAAATCAAAGTCTTTGGCTTCAAAATTTAATTTAAAATACTTTATGTTTCATTTTTGTCATAAAAAAAAAGAAAAATAACGAAATTTGTATAAGCGCAAATATTTGGTAATAAAATGAAAATTTTAAATACAACAACAAGAGTAAATAAAAATAATAAAAATGTACTCACCCTGTTTTAGAAAATATTTAATAAAGAAATCTGAAAGTAAACAGAAAAAGAAATAAAAATTTTTAAATTAAATGTTAGAGAATTGTAATAAATATTTAGGAGAAAAATTGCAACTTATTGACAATTACAAAACAAAAAACATAAAAGAAAGTATAATTGCGATACCCTGCACTACAGTATTAGCAAATTCTCAACAGTGTATCCTATTTGTGAGCCATGGGCAATTATGGACCCGCCAGAACAAAGTTATGTTATGAGATAAAGATTCATGTAAAAGTTCTTTTTGACGAATGTTTTTTAGATTTCTACATCTTCATGAGATTTGTTTGCTTTTAAGTGAGTTTAGAAAGGGGACTTATGGTAAATAGTGGACCTAGCAGCACAATACTTTGTCATGTTACTGTCGTCAATTTGAATGTAAGTACTAGTATTTATAAGGAAGTTGTGGCATTAAGGCCCGTTTTCACAACTTACCGATAGCTAAAGGTAGGATGATTATGTCGGCCTTATAAAAAGTGTTCAATTATTACAACTTTACTTTAACCTACCAGGTAGGATGAACCTTAATTTACTTTATCGCTCATTTTAGGTTAAAGTAAAGTTTTAATAACGGAACACTTTTTATAAGGCCTTTTAAAGTCTACTTTAAGCTATCACTAAGTTGTGAAAACGGGGCTAAAACTATTTTCGGGAGGAGTATTTGTATGAGAGCTATGGTCAAATATGGATCGATTCAAATTTGGTAGGATGATTAAGATTGTAGTAAAATAAGTTAGGACCAAATTTAATCTAAATACCAAGATAATAAGATGGTTAATGGGCACACAGACTCTATTTCGGAAAGAAGCTTGTATGAGGGTTATGTGAAAAAATTTAACCAATTCTCACCATTCTTCAGTATGTTTGACGCGGTGACTTAGATCAATTAGTTTACCAAATTTCGTCAGGCAGACGGACGGACATTGTTAGATCTATTTAGAAAGTGATTCTAAGTCGATCGATATACTTAAGCATGTGTCCAGCACCAATTTCTTAAGGTATTTTTCTAATTTTATTAAAAAACAAAAAACACAGCGAAAAAATCTAAAGTGCTCGAATCACAGAAGAAAAATAAAAATTTATTTCAATTAAAACATTTCTGATATTAATTAAAACATTAATTATATTTGCACCAGTAAGCCAATTATAGTATAAAAGTTAATATTTTTTGATATTTACAATATTTTCTGCAATAATGTTGTTGATACAAGTAAACGTTTAATTCATTTAATTAAATTTTTAATTAAAACTGATATAATTTTTGATTAATGGTTTAATTGAAAACAACTCTTTAAAGAGATTTATTTTCTGTTATGTCGACATCACTTTAGCAAAATGTTTTCGCCTAAGCACAAGTATCGAGATATTGAGAATGTGCTTACGACTGGTTTATACTCACAGGAATTAAAAGTTAAAAAAAAAACAAAAAATTAAGAAGAGAAAAAGGGCATCTAAAAACATTTCAGCGATTTGGTAAGTACAGTAATTTTGTAGTTTTTTTAATGAAATGAAACAAAACATATTCTCTCATAGGACCGGTGAATTTTATGCTATTAAATTTTTTTTTATATTTTATAGGTACTCCCCTGGAGGTCCTTGGCTTTATTCGGAATTTTGTTTTTGAAAATTTGCATAAATTAAACAGGGAAGTTAAACAAAAAAACTAAACGTTTCCATTTTTTCAATCAAATGTAGCAATCAACCTTCGGGAGTTCTAGGGTATCCTTAATGAAATGAAAGGTTCCTTTTCGAAACTTATTATCTCATAAAACTGGTAAATTTTCTGCTATTAAAAATCAATTGTTTTCTAATCTAAAAAAATTATTGCCTTATTAAAATAGAAAATAATTAAAAATACAATAAAAATTCAATTTAATAAATTAAAAAAAAAAACTAATTTAATTTTTTTATTAAAAAGGGAAGTTAAACAGTAAAACTTAACGTTTTAAACCCATATTTAAAAATGTTTTTATTTTTTCAATCAAATTTGGTTATACAATTTTAACGGAGATATCAGAGGCAATGAATTAAAAAATCTTTTCAAAATGTTTAAAATTCTGGAATATCCATTTTTGTATGTTTCGCGGCGAGAACTCTACGCTTTTAAAATGTAAACCATAACATTTAAAACCTGTCGATTGTATTCCCATAATCTCTTTTTCATACAATTTTTAAAGGTACTCCAGGAGATTTTTTGATTGTCTAATTTAATTAATATAATTTACAGGGCATTTTATGTTAAGTTCATTTAGAGAATGTAGAATTTTACGGTCCCGTACAGTTTACTCCGCAATTCTCGCCCAAAAGTTTTTGTGATTTACTCATAAAAGTTTAAATTTTAAGAAAAAAAGGAGTGCGCCTAAGAAGACTTTACATCTTAGGAGCACTCCTTGTGCTATTTTGTAAACAAGTGAATACAAAATAAACAAACTAATCTGTTGATTGTTGTTTTAAATCCGCCCTTATATGCAATTGAGCAGTTATCTTTAGGGAGTCTATGCGAACCTATCAAGGTTTTATTTAACTAAAAAATTCCAATTTATTCCTTGAAATTCTGAGAAATTTAAATCTGTTCTTTAATTACAAATAAAAAAAACATATTTGATGGCATTTCTACCAAAAGCACGGAAACTTACTTAAATTCACACTAAATAGACACACCCTATGCAAAAACCACCAGCGTTTTAAAAATTAAAACACCCAACACAATTTTCTTAAACAAAAACCGCTTTTGAAACTCTCAATGACATTTTTGTACCTCTAACCGCGTAAAAGTGGCATCCCAAATGCTTTAAACCTTTAAGTAGAGGAATGCATCTCTTTCCCGAAGATTCATTCATTAAGTTTATTTGCAAAAAGTTTCCATTTCGTTGGAAAACATTTTTTCATGAACTTTGCGTTATTTTCATCTGTCATACTCAACTGAGTGGAAATTGTTTGTAATTCCATAATATTTGAAAGAAAAAAAAAAAAAAAAAGATTTAGCAAAAATAGCACAAAATTAAAGGTGGAAATTGAAATGAACAGGAATTTGTAAGACAAATTTGTGATTTAGAGGGAAAATCTTTTGAGAAAAAGGTTAAAAGAAATTTCCATAAAATTCACAACAACTGCAGAAAAATGTAAAACATAAAAATGTGGTGGCAGAAGAAAATTCACAATAATAAAATTTTTTCTAAAAAAATTTATAAACAAAAAAACTAAGAAAAAATTTATTACAAATAAAAATTATTCGAGCATTAAAATTTACAATATTGAAATCGAAAATTTGAATTTACAATATTAAAGTTTGCATTATTGAAAAATTTTCTACAGAAAATTTTCAAAATTGATTGATAATGGGAATAGTCTGGAAACAAGTAAATTCAACCCGAATTCAATCCCCGTGTTCTGTCATGAATAAAATTTTTACAAAAAATTCACAATACTGATTTATTTTTTTTTTTTAATAAATCCAAAAATTTTCCATAGAAAATTTTGAATATTAGTAAACTCTTTATTGACATTATTGAAATTTTTTTTTAATAAAATTTTTACTTTAAAAAATTGCTCTGTAGAAAACTTACATTATTGAATAGAAAATTGACAATTTAAAAATTTTTTCTATTGAAAATAAACAATATTGCAAAAAAAACAATAAAGATAATTCACAATAATAATTGCAGCTAATTCACAGTAGTAAGACAAAAGTTCCAACGGAAAATTCACAATAGAGAAAAACTTTTAACATCACAATATTTATAATTTTACCGCAGAATATCAACAGTACTACATAAGGCCCATTGAAAAGGTCTGCGCAAGAATCCTGATGATTGATCATTGTTTATGTTCTTTTTAGTTGTCAAAATTTGTTTACATTTTGCTTACATGTGCATGTATACGTTTATGGTATGCCACACATAAACGTTTTTTCCTTTTGCTTTGTATATGTGGTAGTAAATTTTTGACAACTAAAAAGAATCGTTTTTTGTTGTTGTACAAGTAAGCAGACCTGATAGATGGGCCTTGGTACTACAAAACTTTAATCGATTTTAAAATTTTCTAATAATTTGTATTGTGGTTATTTTTGTTGAACTGTTGTTTATGGTTTTTAATCCAAACTTTGATGTATTTAAAGTTTATCAAATTTAATTTTCATTAAATTATTTTTATGAAGAAAGGAATTTTACAACATGAAATTAATTAAAATTTCTGTAAAAAAAAATATAAAAAAAACTTTCTGTTTTAAAACTCACGATAATAAAACTCTCCATAAAAAAAATTTTCTTTAGTACATTCACAATAAGGAAATAATTTTTGTAATAAGTTCACAATAGAATTTTTTTTTTTTTTTTGAAAATTCAATTCAAATTACAAAGACATAAATTCTGTGGCATTTTGACAAAACATCTTAAATCAAATTTAAAAAGTTGAAAAAAAAATTTTTGTTAATCATACGAATTTTCATTAAAAAAACATATTTGTTAACGTGTTAACAATGTTGTATAATAAACCAAATTTTTCTTTAATTATGGTTTATTTTATTATTTAGTAAAAATTATGTTTTCACCGATTTTATTTAAAAGCTTTTTTGCTGTCTTATCTCGACTTAAGAAAATTTCTTAAAATGCCACAGAAATATTTTAATGAAATTCATAATGAACATAAATTTGTAATTGATATTTCACATCAAGCAAACATTTTCTATGGAAAATATTGTGAATCGCAATAAGAAAATATTCACAAAACCGACAACAGTAATGAAATATATTTATAGTAAACATTTTACTTAATTTCTTTAAACAACAAATTTAAAATTTGAATTTTTGTTTTTTTCATGCTGAGGTGTTTTTTCTTCTTTCCGTTCAAAAATGTTGCCATCAATTTGTGTTTTTGTTTACACATTTTATACCAGAGACTTCATTTTGGCAATTTCAGCCTTATTTTGTTTTCCAAGCAATTTGTTGTTAAGTTTGTTCTTTTCGTTATTAATAAATATTCCTCAATGTCATCTAAAGAACAAGTATATGCAAGTACAATCTTGCTAAAGTAAAATTTTAAAAAAGGTTGGGAGGAGGAGAGCTTAAGAATAACCTAAAAAAAAAAAAATTTATAAAGCAAAAAAGTTAAAACTCGTGCAAACTTTGATTTTTCTAAAAAATTTTCGAAGTGCATGATTTCTAAAAAAAGTGGTGTATGTGTGTATTTGTGCCCGAAAATAAAATTGCAGAAACAAGATAAATTGCCCACCAAAATGTACAAACTCACACTCAGTCACTCCTAACTTTTAACGTATCAACCAGTAGGTAGTACCTCCACAAAGTCTTGCTTTTTTTTATTCGGCTGACAGATCAATTTGTTCATCCTACAACTCTTACCCAGATATTGGTAGTATAAATTGATATACAAACAAGAACAAAATAAGAAGGCTAAAAAAATTGGAAAATAATGCTCAAATGCTTTATAAGCAAAATTCCCTTAAGTGTATTTAGAATAAATAAAACACATTTTGCTTTTGAAAAAAGAAGTTGTTCAAAAATTTCTCTAGAAAACTTTTGATTGTTGTAATTTTTTAATAGAGTATTTTTTTTTTGGTACTGTCCTGGAAATTTTTTTTAATATATAAAACATATTTCTAAGCTGTGAATATTGCAGATTTTTTTTGCATTTTCAGCTTCTGTACTATTGTGAATGTTTTTCTTTTTATGAATTTTCTAAAAAATATAACTTTAATTTTTTTAAATCCATATTGCGAAATTTTGGTAGAGAATACAATTTTTTAAAAAAAATTTTACCAACATAAAATTCCTCATTTTTATAAAATTTCGTTTTCAGTGTTGTCAACGCTCTTTATTTGTTTTTTATACGAAATCCTTCGCTGAATATTTGTTTAACATTCAACTCAAATCAAATAATAATGTATAGTCGGTCAAGCCTAATCAAATGATACCCTACACCATAGTATTTAAAAATAAATTTCGAGAGTGCATGGCAATACAAATTTCATTACACTATGCGACAGTCAAAGTCGGGATGGGATGAAACCAACGGGAAATGTTATATCGGTAAAAAAAGAAGTTATACGTGTCCCGGCGTTTCGCTATGCCATGTCTAGGAATCGAGATATACCTAAATTTTAGGGCTGTCATATGTCCTATGGATATGACTTATATACCAAAATATCGGAAATTAAGTAGAACATATTTTATAAAAATCTCGGAAAAATCGGTTCAGATACAAAAAAGTTATGACGGTTGGACATCGTTAGATCGACTTGTTTTACTTTAAGGTAGATCTAGGACCAATATTTTAAGGTGTTACACACGTCAGCAGAAATGCATAATTGCATGCATTCCACTATTGTGGTGTGGGTATAAATATATTTCATTATTATAGATTTTCTCTTAAACGTTTTTAACATTGTAAACTTCCAATAATTAGTATTGTGGTTATTTTGTTGAACTGTTTATGGTCTTTAATCCAAATTTTGATATTTTTTAATTAGGCTAACGTTCATAAAATTTAATTTTCATTTAATTATTTTTATGAAGAAAGGAATTTTAAAACAAGAAATTAATAAAAATTTATTTATTGATAATTTATTATTCTTGACTGCTGCGGTAATCGAACCCATGCTTTCACGGACAGGTTAGCCTGACATGTTTCAATTGTAACCACTCAATCTCTTCCGAGGGTTTTGCCGTTCAACACTCACAGCCATTGACGACTGCTGGCAGTCAATAGTCAAACATCAATCTTTAAACCAAATTGTATTTTACCCTTTGTAGATCGAAATTTGCTTTTGAATGATTGTCTGTTTTAATTGATTTACACATTCTTCCTTATTTCTGTTTTTTCGCACTTTTCTCTTCCAAAGTACATTTTTTTGCTTTTCATTTGTTTGTCTTTCTTTGTCTTGTTGACCTTTTTCAGCACAATTAGAAAATGTTTCGATATTTAAAATATTTATGTTATTGTGAATTTTGTGGAATTAATTTTTAAATGTTGCGTATTTTTCATATATCTTACGGTTAGTGTGATATTCTTGTTACTGTGAATTTTCCATAGAAAACTTTTTAATCCTGTGATAATTTTCTTTATGAAATTTTAGTTCACAAACAAATTTGTCATTTTCTCGAACTTTTTTTAATTTTTAAAAAATTTTTCACTAGAACGATTTTTTAGAAATTCTCTAATATTGTGAATTATCATAAAATATTTTTTATTACTGGGCATTTTTCTTTATTTTTCGTTATTATGCATTTGCTTTCGGAAATTTTTTATTCTGGAGAATTTTCTATAGAAAATTTTTTCATTATTATGAATATTCTAGATATTGTTTATTATTGTGAATTTACTGTAAACCATATTTTATTATTGAGAATTGTTTATGGAAAAATTTTAAGAAAATTTTTCAAATAGTACGAATTTCTTCGATATTGTGAATAATCATAAAATTATTTTTTATTATTCTAAATTTTGCATTAAAATTTTTCGGTTTTTCGAATTTGCTATAGAAAATTTTTATATTCTCGTAAATTTTCTATTGAAATTTTTTTGTTATTGTGAATTTTATCTAGATAATTTTACTTTTATTCACTTCATTTATGTAGATTTTATCTACAAAATTTTTAAAGTACTGTTAATTTTCTATAAAACATTGTTTTTTACTGTGAATTTTTTAAAGAAAATGTTATTTTTTTTGCTATTATGAATTTTCTAGAAAATTTTGACTATAGTGCAGTTTTTATCAAACATTTTTCGTTAATTAGATTTTTTTTTTGTTGTTTTGAATTTGTTGCAGAAAATGTTTTATTCTTTTAAATATTCTCTATTCTTCATTATTGAAAATTTTATCTAGACAATTTTGCGTTATAGTGAATTTTATCTAAAAATATTTCATTATTGTGAATTTTATTAACAAAATTTTTGCTATTGTGCATTTTTAAAGAAAATATTTCAGTGTTAAAAACTTTTAAAATTATTTAACGATTCTGAATTTCCTATAATAAATTAAATTTTTTTTTTTTTTAATTTTTTTTTGGAAATTTTTATTGTGAATTTTTATAAAAAATTTTTATTATTTAGAATTTTCCATAGAACATTTTTAATTATTTTAAGTTTTCTTCTGAAACTGAATTTTACATAAAAAATTCTTCTATTGTGAATTTTCCAAAAGAAGTAGTTTATAATTGTAAGTTCTCTATACAAAATATCTAGTGTTTATTTCTTAATGTGAATTTTCTTAAGAAAACATCTTTAAAATCCCTTTAATATGGTAAATTTTCTATCGAAAGTATTTGGAAATTTACAGCACAATCTTTTTATTTTCTTTTAAAAACTTAGACTTAAAATGTTTTCTTCATAATTAACAATTTTTTATTTTCTATATAAAGAAAGAGTTTTTCTATAGAAATGTTCCCTTTTAGGCAATTTTATCAAATTTTTCTCTTTTAAAGATTAAACGTTGGAAAACTTTCAATTGGGCACATCTTTAGGGTGCCTATTTGTCTAGATAGTCTCCTGTTTTGTTTTGTCCAATTTCGTCTTCCAGCTATTCCTCTGCTTTGTCTTCCGACTCGTTGGCAATTTAAATTTATATCTGTTGTCGACAATTTTCACAATACACCTAAACAACCATCAAGCTTTAAAACGGCTAAATTTTATTTCCGTTTCCCCCTCTTTCAAACATAGACAACTTAGGGAAATGTGTTTTTGTTTGTGTGAGATGGAGGGTGTTCATGCTTAAAAGCATACATGTGATTCGTTAAGCGCCTGCACGTGTGTGTGTTTAAATATTTCTTATCAAATTGAGTTGTTTTTTTACCCTTCACCGAAGGTGAAAGAGTATTTATAAGTTTATCATTCCGTTTGTTACTTTTACAATAATGAGCTGAGCCCCTATAAAGAGGCGAAGTTGGTTGTGTTTGTTGAAATGGGTTTTCCGAAGACCCAAGTCTCCTGTTGTAGATTCTAAGTACTCGTTGCAATGACGAACAACTTCCTAGACTTTAAATTTGTACCGTTGCTTAAGCAAAGTGCATCTTAATCCAAATAAAGTATTTCACTGCTTAAGAAAAAAAAACCAAAAAAAACTTTCTCTTGTTAAAATTGCCTTTTGTCGCTTACGATATAATTGCGAATAGGGGTCGATATGGAGAACGACAAGAGATAAAGCTTCCTTATTAGGTACAAGCATATTGGTTATCAAAAAAAACCTGTATGAAAATGAAATTTAGCTAAAGAATTGGATGTGGCACTTCCAATACAAATACATTAAACAGTTTTGCATATCTGCAGAGCGGAAAGAGTCAAAGGATATAAATAAGGTACAAACATCTCATTTTTTAAACAACATCCCAAAATATGTGGGCGGGATTGAAGAAGTGGGCATGGCACAAAAAAGTTTTTTTTTAATATCTTAAAAACGGTTGAAGAAAAATTGTCCAAAGTTGGTACACATACATGGGTTTTAATAAACAACCTCTCTAAAAATATGAACGGATTAGAAAAGGGCGAGTTACCACCCGTACAAATGCATTATAGATTTTTGCGTATCTAGAGATCTTGGTAACAGCCCAAGTTTCTAGATAACCTACAATCATACTGGTTATCAATAAGCAACATCCGACAAAATGTAGGCGCCATTGGAGAAGTGGGCGCGGCACTTCTCATAGAAACACAATAAAGATTTCTGTATATCTTGAGAACGGCAAGAGCCAAAGTTTCTTACTTTGGTGCAAGCATCTTGGTTATCAAAACACAACATCCGACAAAATTTGGGAGACATTCGAGAAGTGGGCGTGGCACTTCTTATGCAATGACATTGTACATTTTTGTATAACTGGAGAATGGCAAGTGCCAAATTTTCCAAAATAGGGAAAAGCATTTCGGTTATCAATAAAGAACATCCAACGAAATTTGAGAGTGTTTGGAGAAGTGGGCGTGGCACAAAAAGTTACATTTTTGTTTAAAGAATTGTATATAACTTTACGTTCTTATCGCACTACGGTGAAAGGTATGTAAGATTCGGCATGACCGCATTCAGCTCTTTTACTTGTTTTTTGTTTTGTTTTCCTTGGAAATTTTTATTCTTTGGAAAGGTGTTTTTTGAAGGTGTGAGATTATGTGAGTTAAACTTACTTGTTGTACATATGTACAATGTACATACTTGTGATAAATTTTAGTTGGAAATAAAATTTATTCATCTATACGTTTTCGTATTTATTTATTTTCGTAGAATTTGTACTCATTTCAAGTCTTATTTATAATTCTTTTTTCTTTTAGAAATTTGATCAAATTTATTATTTATAAGCGTACGGAGAAAAGAAAGTGTGGCATACATTTAGGCGAATTTAAAGGAAAATTTTAATTTAAACTCTTTTTAATAATTTCTTGCTGAGAAAGGTTTGATATATAAATTTTTTCTTTTGAAAAAAGTTTTTCATATTCAGTTTTTAACTCTTTACCAGCCAGGGTAATAATTTTCTTTACTTTGCGCTAAAGTATGCACTGTTTTTTTCTTATAAAAGAAACCTAAACAAACTTTTAAAGCTTTTTAGAGCTAAAGATGTTGTTATTGTCTATAAACTATGTGATTTAGATATTCTCTAACTGACTTAAAAACTCTTTACTGGCCAAAAGAAAGATTAATTGAGATGCCCCCAAAAGTATTAAAACCCCTTAAAAAAATTAAAAAAAAAACATTCCGTACCAGTACAAACTTTTCTTGTAAGGTTTCCTGACTTATAACTCATCTTTACAAGTGTTTATGTAAATTATATTTTTAAACGTTTCTATGCAAATTTTTTAAATAAATTCTTTATTATAGAAATTATTTTATACTTTTATTTCTGCCAAGTTTCATACCATAGAAAAACTTCCCAGTTTTGTATTAATTTAACTCAATTTAACATCTACCAGTTAAAAGGGGGAAAAAAACATTGAAAAAATAGTAAAATAATATAAATTCACAGAACAGAAAAAAAATCAAGTTTTAACATTTAGTCAAGAAAAAAGCAACACTCTGGGATGTCCATGCTATTCCTTTTCTCGCTATTTGCATTTTAGCACACACCCTCCCTCTGGTTGCAGTTAAATATTAAATCGGCATGTTGCATATCAAGTAGATCACGCAGCAAAAGTTACTTTCTTCCTGTTTAGCATAAAAAGCAGTAAATGTTAGAAGAAGACAAAAATCTTTCGAACAAGTTGCGAAAACATACAAATTTTCGAGGAGAAAAAAAACAATCTAATGAATTAAGGAAATTATAGCTGCAATGCACGCACATTTGTGGTTAAGTTTTGCTTTAAGTTAAAAATAGACCTTTTTCTCTATTAATTGGATACTGTTTTTTTTTAAATTAATGATTAAAGTTAGGGTGTCTTTTTGTTTAAGGATTTCCTTTAATTTGGTTAACAACAATCGGCTCTGAAAATCTTCATTAGAGTCTTTTCAACACTTTTAGAGCGCATTCGGTCCAACTTAGAGTTTAGTGTATATTTTCCAAGAGTCGGAGGCCGATTTAACTAGTGGCTGAAGACCCTTAAAAATAATCGAAATGCACAGAAAAAATAGAAACTCGACTTTAATTAAACAATTTGTTGAGACAATTAAATATTTTACTAATTTTGCCCCTGCAAAGGAATTGATCATATCAATTAACGAATTTTTTATTTTCGAGTCATGGGACACAAATTTAGTCAAATAAAAAATTGATTGCATAAACAAAAAAATATACCACATATACACAAACATTTAATTTTATGGGTTTTGATTAAAAAAAAATTAATTGCAGCAAACAAAAAATTAATTGAATAATTAATGTACACCAATTAATTATTTAATTGAATAATCTTTTGCAAACATTTTTTCTGTGTGGAATCAAACTTCGTCTAAAGACAGCTCTTAAAAAAAAATAAATGTCGGCTCACTAGTGTCTAAAGAATAATCTAAAGTCGACTCTTCCTAAGTCTGAAAAAGGCTCTACTTAAAGCCGAAACTGACTCTAATAAAGTTTTAACTCCAATATACAAGAGTCTCAAGTCGCTGCACTAAAAGAATACTTTATAAATTAATTGGCTCAATTAGAGTTTAAAGTTGCCTCAGATACAGTCTTTAAGTCAACTCTACTTAAGTCGGCACCACTAGAGTCTAAAGTCGACTCTACTACAGTCAAAAAACCCCCCAAAAAAAATAGACTTTAATAAAATACAAATTAAGTAAAGTCTTAGTCCCTCTACAAAATTATAAAGTAGACTTTTTTAAGGACTCAAGTCGAGTCCAGTAGAGTCTAAAGACGGCTCTACTTGATTCTGTAAATCGACTCTACCCAAGCTTTTGGGCTTTAATAGTATGAAAACGACTCTTCAATAGAATAAAGTCAACTTTACTAGATTCTAAGGTCGGATCTACGCAGTCTAACGTCTACTTAAGCGAATAATCGACTCTAATAAAGTTTCGAGCCAAATTAGCTAAAGTCTAAGTCGTTCTACAAAAAGTAGACTCGACAAAAGTTTAAAATCGAATCCACTTGGGTCACAATCTGACTCGTAAGTGGACTTTACTGGAGTCTAATGTCAGCCCTACTACAGTCTTAATATAAAATAGTCTTAAGTCGGCTTTACTAACGTCTGAAGTAGACTCTATTACAGCCTTAAGTCAACTTGTTAGCATCTAACGTAGACTCTCATAAATCGACTCTACTAGAGTCTCAAGTATACTCTTCTCGAGTCTTAAGTCAACTCTACTAGATTCTAAATTCGACTCTACTAAAGTCTAAAGTTGACTATAATAAAGCCGAAAATCGACTCTAATAAAGTTTAAAGTCGCTATACAATAAAGAGACTCAATAAAAGTTTAAAGTTTTACTAGAGTTTATTAGAGTCAAAATATGGCTCTTCTAGAATCTAGAGTAGAGTCTTGGGTCTGCCCTACTAAAATCCAAAGTCGGCTCTACGAAAGTCAAAAATTTACTCTATAACATTCTAAACACAACTCTATCTTAATCTTAATCTTAAGTAAACTCTACTAGATTCTAAAGTCGATTCTACTAAAGTCTTAAGGCGAGTGTACTTAGTCCAACAATCTAATTAAGTTTAAAGTAAAATTTACTTGTGTCTGAGTAGACTCAGCAAAACATTAAAGACGACTTTACTAAAGTACTACATCGAATAAACTTGAGTCTTTAATAGATTATTCTTTAAAGTTGAGCCTACATAGAGTCTTAGTCGACTCTACTTAATTCAAAAATCAACACTAATAGAATTCAATCTCGATGCTTCTAGAGCCTAAAGTCTACTCTACTAATCTACAAGAACGTCTTTATTTAAGGCCATTGTCGACTCTATTAGAAACAAAAGGAGACTTTACTAGAGTATGAAGTTGATTCGACCAGTTTAGTTCTTCAGCTCTAGTCTTTTAACAATTTTTTTTATTATCTCTTGTTTCTTATTGACGACTCTGCCTTGACTGAATTCTCCTTCACCATTTCAAATTTATTTTCAATACAAGATATTCAAATTTATTAAAATTAAATTAAATTTTATTTCGCTTTCAAAAATTTTGTGGTCAAACGTTTCAACTTGTGTGGCATTTTATTTTATTTTTTATTTTTTTTTTACCAAACTCACACTTTTTTCTTGTTATTTTAATATTTTTGTTTTTTTTTATATCAAAATACCAAAAAAATTAATTTGGTTAAAAATATTTTGTGGTCTTGACTTGAAACTGTGAATATAAAATAATGCCAAAACGGAGTAAAGAAAAAAAATTTATTATAACAATTACCTGTGAATATTTTAGCCAAAACAGAAGTGAGTATGTGCTTTATTGTTTCACGTACGTCTTGGCCATAAATTTGGTGGTGATTACTTTATGGTAGCAAAAAAAAAAAAAAACTTGACGTTTTAGGCCAGAAATAAAAATGAGTGTCGTGAATTTAAAAAAAAATGCCAACAAATTCACACAACGAAAAACCGCAGACGTTCTTTTTTGAACTTTTTAAATAATTTATTTCTTTTTCTGCAAAAAATTGTTCCAAGAGTTAAAAATGAATGACCAGTAGCTGTCCGCAAATATTTGCGTCTGAAGTATTTTCTTGCAGAACAGATCATTTGCCAAACATGTGTTACTTAGAAAACAAGGTTCAACAACTTGCGTGTTCCTTTCAGGCTTTCGAATTGTATTAAGATTACAAACGTTTTTCTTTTTCTTTTTAATTTTCATAAAACCAAAAAATTAAATATCTTTAAAACCTTTTTTGTTTTTAAAAATAAAACATAAGAGATTTTGTTGGTTAATTCAATCATTTATAGAATTTATTGTTTTAGCTTTTACAAATTTTTTTTTTTTTTTTTTGGTATTTTTTCGAATAAGATCTTAAGAGGATTGCTTTTCGTAAATAGAAATTTATTCGACATTCTTAAGCCGTTGCAAACTTTGAAAACTGACATCTATATTAGAATTCATGTAAGATGTAAGACTTAAGTTGATATTTTTATTGTCAAACTAAAGCTGTATTTGAAAATCCAATAAAGGATAGACAAATAAAAAAAAAATCAGTTTAAAGCTGCACAATGGGACTGTCGTTTAGAATGAATATACTTTTTGTGCGTAACAACGGGCTAGTCGACTTAAGTCAGATCTACTATGCAGAGCTCTGGTAATTTTTACTAGAGTTCACCAGATGCTTTAGGCATCTCTAAGGTGGACGCTTCAAGACTCTCTAGTCGACTCTACAAAACTCCGCAGCCAACTCTATAAAATTTTGAAGTCAACTCTATAAAATTATGATGTCGACTCTAGTAGACTTTCTGACTTTCTAGGCGACTCTTAAGCAGACACTTTTAGACCCTTTAGCTGACTCTATTAGACTCTAGAATCGAAGTTATAAGACCGTCTAGTCGATTTTGCAATATTCTTTAGACGAATCTACTAGGCTCTCTAGGCAAAACTACTAGACTTCTAGTGTTCTCTACTAGACTCTCTAATCGCATTTACTAAACTCTCTTTTCGACTCTTGCATTCTCTAATCGACTTTACTATAAAAGTGGAGGCTGGTAAAGTAAACTTCCAGACCCATCAGTCGACTTAATCAAATTCTCAAGACGGAATGTAGTTTCTTAAACAGTCGGCTTATACTGTTCTAAACACCTTTTTTATTTTCCTAAGAAATGTATCAGAAAACTAACTGTGCTTTACATCTAAAATACAAAAAAAAAAATATCGAAGTAGTTTTTTCTTTCTTTAAATTTTGTTGCTTAACAACGTGTTGGAATTACATTTATGCCTTTACAATCTGCACAAGACTAAAACCTAAAAAGAAAATAGTAAACAAATAAAATGAAACAAAACAAAACAAAACACTTAAACAGACATGATTGTGCCAAAAATGTAAGAAAGTAGATGCTTTTAGATCTCTAACAACAACAAAATGTTGAGTAGAAAAAAAAAACTCAAAATACAGATACAAAAAAGAACAGCAGCGTAATACGACGTGACGTTAGAGCAGTTGTTTGTTTTACGCATTCCAAACGTTAAACGCGGGCGAGTTACGTGATTTGTTTACACAATAACGATTACGAGTTTAACACTGCAAACAAAAATAAATGTCTTTAGTTATATGCAGGGTTTGTAAAAACATTTACAATGTTGCACATTTTATTTTATTGGCAGCTGATTGAAAAGGTTCTCAAATTCAGGGGTCAGGGGAGACCTTGCCGTCTAAAAGGTTTTTAATTTATTTAAGCATTATTTGACTTTTCTTGCCATTTGATTTTCATTACTCTTTGAACAACAAAAAGAAGACAATTTTTTAATTTTTGAAAATAAAAAATATCTTCTTTGCAAATGAGTTTCCATCAAATGATTCATTCAGTCACAGGGGGGTACTCTCTATTACAATGCGAATGCAATTTCTATACTTAAACTTAATGCAATTAGGGGGCGAATTTGTTAGTCTCTATCGCTTTGAGAAAGCCTTTCGCAAATTTTTGACAGTAGCGACACTGCCAATAAAAATTAAAGTTGGCGTAGATTGAGAGTAACGAAATGTCAAAATATGTTTTTGCTTGAAAATAAAATAAATAGTGACCAATCAGATTTCCTACCCTTTTTATTTTTAGAGAGTATTTTCCTCAATAACATTTAATTTGATGACATTAAAAAAAATCAATTTTAATTTCAATTTACTCATAAAAGACTTAAACATTCCTCTTTCAGCAAAAACAAAAAAAAAAACATTGCGAACCCCTGGTTTTTACATTCGTACCAACTAAACCAAACAAAAGGCAACAGAAATCCTTGTAACAGTAAAAAATCAAATGAAAAATCAAGTAGAGGCTTAAACTCTCTAAGAAGAGATTATTTTTTGCTGCTCTAATGCTACAAATGTTTATTTATTTTCCTGGTTTGTTAAGGATTTTCTTTTATGGTGTATTATTTAAAAAAAGTAAAATCCCGTGTAAATACAGTGACTTACAGTAATTAAGTGTACACTCACAATACTAATGATACATACATATATAAATATTTTATTAATATTAATAATATTGTCAGTGTATCTAAAAATAGCTGAACTATAAAATGAAATTTTTTTATAGAGTACTTGATTTAAAGGTAACTTGATAGCAGCGTTCGAAAATAAACAGTACATTATTTAACATTCGGCTCACACACCCAAGAACGATATCTATTTTTTTAGTGATTGTGTAACCATACACAACCATTAATACCGTTCGTAACTATTTTCAACGATGAACCGAACATTATATATAATGTTCGGTTCTTCGTTAAAAAACAGAACAATTGTAGTGATACTGTAGAAAAACATTATATTTTAATGTTCTATAATGTTTTTTTCGTGTGTGTATTTTGTTTTTGTAAAAAATGTTTGTTTTTTTTTACCAGCCAAAAGTGACGAACATTAATGAGCCGAACCGAACACAATGAAGTTTGTGTTTTAAAAAAAAACCGAACGGAATTTAATGTTTCCATCATTTGTTGAGTATGATGAAAACAATATTATTTTAGTGTTCGAATGATGACTAACAGGGAAACGTTATTTTTTTTAATGATTTTCTACACAAACACTATTAGCGTTTGTGTTTTCCACAAATCTACCGAACCGAACACTAATGAACGATATTTAGTGTTTATTTTCGAACACTGCTTGGTTCAATTTTAAGGGATGATGTTGAATGTGAACCACACCTAAACGTCAAGTTTTCTCTGCATTTCATTTGACATTTCTCAATTTCAGACTAACTCAATTTGAACCATGGAAAGATACACAATCGAGCAACGCGTTAAAGTTATTTAGGCTTATTGTGAAAATGGGCGTTGAAATCAAAGTGCATTTCGTGCATATCGTTCTTCCGTCAATTTAATCGTCCAAATGTGCGACTAATTGGAAAAATCGTGCAAAAATTTTATCAAACCGGGACTGCAGGAGATCTGAAACACGCTTACAAGGTACAATTGACTCAAGAACTAAAGCCTCTTGACCATTCCAAACGTCGTCAATGGTCAGAATGGTGGCAAGAAATGGCAACTGTGGATGATAAATTTTCGAAGAAAATCATCTTCAGTGATGAAGCACATTTTCACCTCAGTGGATTCGTCAATTACCAGAATTCCGCATTTGGGCGAATGATAATCCAAGAGTGATTGTCACAAAACCAATGCACCCACAAATAAATATGAATGTGGACGATATGTGGCTCTTTTGCGCCAAGATCATGTGATTTGGCATCATTGGACTTTTTTCTTTGGCGTTAATTGAAAGAAAAGGTGTACGTCGATAAGCCAGCAACGATTCAAGAGCTAAAGGATGAGTGCCCCGGTAGGCTAGCTGGTAGAGAGCTAGTCTATCAGCGCCGGGGTTGCGGGTTCGATTCCCGCCAGAGACTCTGGTTTATTTCCTGCAGACAAGCGAAGAGCTTCGCGGGAATAGATTAGAAAATTAAAAAAAAAAAAAAAAAGATAATTCGGCACATTAACGGCATAGAACCTCAATTATGCCTCAGCGTTATCAAAAATTTGGACCATCGGATGGAGGTGTGCCGCCGAGGTCGCGGCGGCCATTTGGCCTATATTTTGTTCCATACATTATTCAACCATACCAATATTATCATAATAAAAATACATGACAATAATTCCCTAAATAACTTGTGTTTTTCAAAATTAACATCGCTCCTTAAAATGTAACCACCCGTTATAAAAATTGATTTTTTTCTTTCTGGGCATTTCATTTTGCTACGAACTGTATTTGTTTTGATTTTCTTTTCACAGGTATGAAATAAATATAAATAAATGCTGCTATTAAATACGGCGCTAAATACTTTAAAATAAAATATTTTAACTACGCTTTTGATTAACAACTTTTCACTTTCTTTTATTTCATAGTTAAAGAAAATATTAAAGAAAGCTCTAAGGAAAATATGGCGTTAAAATAGCTAAAAGCTTATAGATTTAAATTGTTGTTATTGGTAACCTTAATCAGTTATATAATTATAAATTAAAATATATAATATAAAAAACATAGCCTAGAGAAAATTCTAAGCAATTTTCAAACCCAAAATAGATTGAGAAAAAGTTTTTTACATTCCAAATAGAGGCAATTAAGCGAAATACGGCGTCCACTGATTTCTCTATACTAAATGCATAGTTCCTATCCACTTTATATTTATTAAATTGACTGCACATCCTTCTAAATGGATTAGCATCTGCGTAATCCTGAAGTATTTGATTGATAACAATTTAAAGTGTCGAGATGGACGATGAGGAACATCAAATGAAATGTTCTCGAGCAGGAAACCAGAACAAATATAACCATTAATTAAAATTAATATAAACGACACATTCAACATAGTCCTTCGGCTTTTAAGAGTTGGAAGTTTGATAAGAGCAAGACGGCTAGTGTATGACGGAAGATCTAATGGGTTCCACTGTAGACCACGAAGGCAGAATAACAAAGATTGCTTTTGTACAGGTGCAAAATAATTGTTGTGAATCAAATATATAGGATCCCAAATTGTAGATGCATATTCTAGGACAGGTCTTACGAGGGAAGCATAATGTTGATTTGTGACATATGGGTCTTTAAATTCTTTAGCCCATCGTTTGATAAAACCAAGAATGCTTAATAAAGTTCAACTTAGCGTCCAACAAAACTCCTAGATCCAAAATTGTACCAATATTTTCAAGCTGATAGTTCCCCAAAGAATAATTTACATTTATATGATTTCCTCTTTAGAAAGACAAATGTTACTATTTTTTCAAGTTAAGCTCCATCGAGTTTAAATTACACCATGACTGAAATGAGTCCAAGTCTTGTTGAAGTAGACTGTGATCTGCATATTGATTAAAACTGAGAAAAATTTTAACATCATCCGCATACATAAAAGCTTTAGAGAATTTAATCACGTTAGGAAGATCATTGATCAAAAAGGGTAAACAGCTGACTACCTTGTGGTACACCAGATAAAACATCTATCGATTTAGATGTGATTTTTTTAAAACGGACACATTGTTTTCGATTTAATAAATAAGACTCCATCCATTTAAGAAAGTTGAATGAAAGTCCTATTGTGTTAAGTTTCTTCAAGAGCAGTTTATGGTGTACCCTGTCAAACGCCTTGCTAAAATCAGTAAATACGACATCAGTTTGTTTCCGTTGCACAAAATCCTGATTTATAATTGTTGTTAGTTGTAAAAGATTTGTTATAGTAGAGCAGCCTTTTCGAAAGCCATGTTGATCAGATGACAATAGAGATGATACATAATGAGAAATGCATTCAGTTACCATCTTTTCAAAAAGTTTTGGAATAATACTTAGTTTAACAATTCCTCGATAATTAACACTTCCAGACTTAGTACCAGATTTGTTAAACGGAATAATAAAATACTTTTTTTATTAAATGCTCTAACGTTAGAAGATCATCCACGTAGACACGTTATTTGACGAAGCCCCACAAACAAAATCTAACGGCATCAAATTACATGATGTTGGTGGCCAACTGACGTCAACAAAACGTGAAATTAAGCTTTCTAAAAAGCAAAATCGGTCTTTTAGTGTGGCTCGTGGCACCGTCTTGTTGAAACCACATGCCAGCCACTTTATAATTTTTATTTATTTATTAAAACGGCTTGGCATCTACAAAATCGGATCAGCCCCTACACTTTTACTAACAGACACATCTGTAACGAATCCAGTGTCTTAAAATTTCTATATCTTCACTGTGGGGTATTCCACCACTTAAACTTCATTGAGCCACAAATTATCTGCAATTATAAACTTTGTTTAAATTTCTATATAATCTTGCCGATTCCGTGCACATTAGGTCAATTATGACGACCATAATCACCCCGTAATTGTCGAAAACTGTGCCATGTTTATCCCACCACTTCAGTAGCAAGTTTTGACTATTTAAGCGCGTTCGTATTCTTAAATGACAAACCTTTCACAAAATAAATGACATTTCATATGATATTCAGATAACAGCCTTGCCAGACCGTCGGTTTTGAAAACACTAAATGGATAACCCTGTATATACTGTAAAAGTGTGTGTTTAATTTAACAAATTGCATATAATTTGTAGTATTTGTTTCTTTTGTCATATTTGCTCCAATTTTCAAACCCAAAATAGATTGAGAAAAAGTTTTTTACATTCCAAATAGAGGCAATTAAGCGAAATACGGCGTCCACTGATTTCTCTATACTAAATGCATAGTTCCTATCCACTTTATATTCAATGCAGAGTCGACTATCCACTCTGTACTCAAAATAGTGTCAACTGTCTTTTCTGCACTTAACTCAGAACCAACTGTCTTTTCTATATTTAATGTACTCAACATAGAGTTGCTATCCACTTTACAATCAACTACCTTAACCCAGTGCTTTTGAGTGCTTAAAATTTAACTGAAAAAAATTTGAGTTCAAACGTATTTTTAAATGCAATTCAAGTTTCAAAATATTTTATTAACATTCACTTGATTTCAAATTCCGTTTTAACTGGAGAATGAAATTGAAATAGAGTGGAACAAAGGTATATCTCAACCCTTGAAACTTGAAATTCGGACTTGAATACCAATTGTGTTGGCCAGTAAAATTGCTTCTGTCTTCAGATATTCAGTATTTAATAGTTTCGTTATATGGGGGTACTACTCTTCCTCCGGCTACTTTCCCATTTCTATTTTAAAATTTATTGTTTATCATAATAGTGGCTTAGCCCACGCTTGAAGACTCTAACTATGATAGTTCTTCAGTTATGCGATATTTAAAATATGCATCCTATGGGGGTATTGCTCCCCCTACATCTGCCCCCTAAATTTTTATTTTCAAAAGTGTAGTTTACTATAAGAGAGACTCCTACCAAGTCTGAATATTCTGAAAACTTTAACAGTTCCTAAGATATGCGATATTTAACATTGGCGTCCTTTGGGGGTACCCGTTCCCCTGCTGATATCTTATTTTAATTTCGGGAATAAGGAGATCCTACTGCAAAAAGTTAAAGAAAATGGGTGCAGCGTCTCTTAAGATATGCGATAATTAATAGTGGCATCCTATGGAGGATAGCACTTCCCCTGCGCCTATTGAAAAAAAATATCCTAAGTAGACTCACTGTCGGTTAGGTAGTTAAGGAGTCTATTAGCCAACAAACAAACAAACATTTACTCAATACATAGTCGACTGTCTTCTTTACACTCAATACCCAATAAAGAGTTGTTATCCATTTAATAATTAATGCACAGTCGACTGTCTGTCCTCTCTGCACTCAATACAGAGTCAACTGTCTACTCTACGTTTATGTGCTGTTTTCACAACACAAGTGAATGAACGTGTAGTAAAATTTATGTGAGAAGCACTCTATACTTAATATACTCAATACAGAGCTGCTATCGACTTTATAACCAATGCAGAGTCGACTGTCCCATCAGTACTTAATACAGAGTCAACTGTAAACTTTACTCTATAAATTATAAACTAACAACTCTGTATGCCTTGCACTTTATAAGCAAAGCACAGTCGCCTGTTTACTGTGTATTCAATACAGAGTCGAATTTACACTTAATTCAGAGCCGACTGTCTACTCTTTACATAAAAGACTCAATATAGAGTTGTTATCGACTTTATAATCAATACAAAGCCGGCTGTCTACTCTATACTCAATATAATTAATACAGAGTCTTTATTCCCTATATACTCAATACAGAGTGCCTCTTTACACATAATTTAGAGTCGACTCTACACTTAATTTAGAAACGGATACTTTCTGTATACTCAATATAGAGTTGCCATCCATTTTATATTCAGTACAGAGTCGACTGTCTACTCTGCACTTCATTCGGAGTCAAGAGCCTGCTCTGTACTCAATTAAAAGTCGACTGTCTACTATATTCTCAATATAAATGTGACTATTTACTCTCTCTATACCTCTACATTAAACTCTATTGCCAACTACATATATTTTTTACATAGAGTCGACAATCTAGAGAGGACCTTTGGTGGACTCCATTGGAATGTTGTTGGACTTTAGACGGTATGCTGTAAGCCCCCATAGAACCGACTGTCATCTGCGTGCTTATTAATTTAACTAAAAACTTAATTTTTTTATAACAATTATTATATTCGTTATAATAATTACAATTGCGGTTTTCGGCCTTTGTGTTAAGTGTACAACTCTGTTTTATTTAATAAGATTTTATACTACAAAATGTGTGAGGGTATTTTTCGTTATGTATTGAAAATTATGAATCGACTGAGAAAGAAAAAGAGAGAGAGATAGAGTTTCGTCAACTTTTTTATTCTGGCAGTGTTAACTACGGCTTTTTGTGTGATTTTCAGCCAAAGTATAGAAAACAAAAGATTAAAACATTTTGTTGTTGCGGTGTTGGAAATGTTTATAAGTTAACTATATTAATTGTATTAACAATGTCTACAAGAGTACTTTACAACCAAGAGTGAAAACCTCTTATAATTTTTACCGTATTCAATTAACTAGTCATGTTCTTTTTTTGCGAATTATCCACCTCTTAATGCTCGTACTTAACTCAATTATAAATTACATTTCTGTGACTCATTAATTCGTTGTTGTTTACATTGTTATATAATTTTACTATTGACATTTTTAAAAAAAGATAATTTTACATTATTCATGTTGCTTCCATTATTTGTAAACGATTTTCGGTTCTGTTGTTATTTTAATATTTGAAGAAGGGGCAGGATCGATAGGGTTATTCATTTTTCGGTTTCAAAAATAAACTTAAGCAAAACACACATAAAGATTTGATTTAGATGAAACTTTTATTTCATTACAATGCGTGGACCTTGAAATTGCGTACGAAATACAATGCCATTTAAATGGCCGCCTCTAAATTGTTTGCAGCAGTCGCTCCTTTCGGGCTAGTCTTTGATTACTTTTTCGCACATTTTGTGGATAGCTCGGCGATAGCTTGATGAATGTTGGTGTTTTTATTTATTGATTTACAAAATTCTCTATGGATATCATATCTTCACAGACAGTTAAATAATAGAATAACATAAAGTTAATACAAATACATAAAATACAAAATTATTGATGGTTTAACAGGACGATAATTTTACGTTTAAAAATATTTGCATTTAAAGAAAAATCTACAACTTTAAAAAATTTATTAAATTGACTGCACATCCTTCTAAATGGATCAGCATTTGCGTAATCCTGAAGTATTTAATTGATAACAATTCAAGGTGTCAAGATGGACGATGAGGAACATCAAATGAAATGTTCTCGAGCAGGATATCAAAACAAGTATAACCATTAATTAAATTTAATATAAACGACACATTCAACATTGTCCTTAGGCTTTTAAGAATTGGAAGTTTGATAAGCGCAAGGCGGCTAGTGTATGATGGGAAATCTAATGGGTTCCACTGTAGACCACGAAGGCAGAATAACAAAGATTGCTTTTGTACAGATGCAATATAATTGTTGTGAATCAAATATATAGGATCCCAAATTGTAGACGCATATTCTAGGACAGATCTCACGAGGGAAACATAAAGTTGATTTGTGACATATGGGTCTTTAAATTCTTTAGCCCATCGTTTGATAAAACCAAGAATGCTTAATAAAGTTCAACTTACGGTGTTTTCTTTTCTACAAAAAAAATGTGCATTTTTTTTAAAAAATTCAATTTGGTGTCTTTTTCTTAAAAATTTTGCTCCCGAAAAGGGTGGCTTGTTTTATTCTAAAAAACTCATGCTTTTCGGGAGCAAAATTTTTAAGAAACAGACACCAAATTGCATTTTTTTTAAAAAAAATGCACATTTTTTTGTAGAAAAGAAATCACCATTAGAGTCCAACAAAACTCCCAGATCCAAAATTGTACCAATATTTTCAAGCTGATAGTTCCCCAAAGAATAATTTACATTTATATGATTTCCTCTATAGAAAGAAATATGTTTATATTTTTTCAAGTTAAGCTCCATCGAGTTTAAATTGCACCATAACTGAAATGAGTCCAAGTCTTGTTGAAGTGAAGGAGACTGTTATCTGCATACTGATTAAAACTGAGAAAAATTTTAAGATCATCCGCATACATAAAAACTTTAGAGAATTTAATCACGTTAGGAAGATCATTGATAAAAAAGGGTAAACAGCTGACTACCTTGTGGTACACCAGATAAAACATCTATCGATTTAGATGTGACGTTTTTAAAACGGACACATTGTTTTCGATTTAATAAATAAGACTCAATCCATTTAAGAGAGTTGTATGAAAGCCTTATTGTATTAAGTTTCTTCAAGAGCAGTTTATGGTGTACCCTGTCAAACGCCTTGCTAAAATCAGTAAATACGACATCAGTTTGTTTCCGTTGCACAAAATCCTGATTTATAATTGTTGTTAGTTGTAAAAGATTTGTTGTAGTAGAGCAGCCTTTTCGAAAGCCAGGTTGAGCAGATGACAATAGAGATGATACATGATGAGAAATGCATTCAGTTACCATCTTTTCAAAAAGTTTTGGAATAATACTTAGTTTAACAATTCCTCGATAATTAACACTTCCAGACTTAGTACCAGATTTGTTAAACGGAATAATAAAATACTTTTTTTATTAAATGCTCTAACGTTAGAAGATCATCCACGTAGACACGTTATTTGACGAAGCCCCACAAACAAAATCTAACGGCATCAAATTACATGATGTTGGTGGCCAACTGACGTCAACAAAACGTGAAATTGAGCATTCTAAAAACCAAAATCGGTCTTTTAGTGTGGCTCGTGGCACCGTCTTGTTGAAACCACATGCCAGCCACTTTATAATTTTTATTTATTTATTAAAACGGCTTGGCATCTACAAACTCGGATCAGCCCCTACACTTTTACTAACAGAAGAGAATTTTTCGGCAGTGCACAGGCCTGATCACATCTGTAACGCTTCCAGTGTCTTAAAATTTCTATATAATCTTGCCGATTCCGTGCCCAGTAGGTCAATTATGACGACCATAATCACCCCGTTATGCTCGAAAACTGTGCCATGTTTAAACCACCACTTCAGTAGCAACTTTTTTGACTATTTGAGCGCGTTCGTATTCTTAAATGACAAACCTTTCACAAAATAAATGACATTTCATATGATAGACATTTAACAGCCTTGCCAGACCGGCGGTTTTGAAAACACTAAATGGATAGCCCTGTATATACTGTAAAAGTGTGTGTATTTAATTTAACAAATTGCATATAATTTGTAGTATTTGTTTCTTTTGTCATATTTGCTCCAATTGCTTTTTAACAACTTCAAGTGTTTAACGTAATTACGAGACACATAAGGAAACATACCAATAAATGTCTTTAAGGAGCAATCAAAAAAAAAAATTCTTAAAATTGTTGACTTTCGTTTTTGACAAACTGTAAAAAGAAAATAATGATTGGATTGTATTTTAAAAATAAACGAGTATAGGAAAGTCGCAATTGTAGCAGAGAATAAATAAATACTGAGACTGTCTCCTCTATGCTCAACACAAAGAAACCAATATGTTCTCGATAGTTATCTCTATACTTAATATAGAGTTGACCTTTGATATAAAATGACACTATAATTTGCCAAATTTTTTTTTTATTGTTTGATTTTAACATTTCAATTCAAATTGTTAATGATTTGACACAAAATGTTTTATTAATTTAATATTAAATTGCTAGCAAATGCTATTCTCAAATCAAAAATAAACTTGGCATCACGGAAGCGAAAAATAAATGTAAGCAATAAAAAATGGCGATTAAAGTTAAATTTGTTTTACATATTACTTGAAGTGAATTCGCCTTTAAATAACCTTAATTTCTTGTGGGAAAAATATAAATTGCTTGTGAGTAAAACATTAATGTAAGATTGCGAATAAAAATAAAACTAGAAAGTAAAGAATATACAAGTATGTTGTAGAATTACGGTGCTACGCCAAGACAATCCTCAAAACAAAAAGGAGTCAATTATTTCGTCAAAGAATATACAAGTTTGTTGTAGAATTACGGTGCTACGCCAAGACAGTCCTCAAAACAAAAAGGAGTCAATTATTTCGTATTTAATTTATGAATTTAAAGACGGAAAGAACAATATTTCATCTTTTAGCTATGGTGCCGAATGTTAAGCTCACAGTTAATTAAAATAAATAATGAATTTTAATTAAAAAATTTTATTTCTAAATTTATGTTCCACATTGTATTAAAATCCACTTTTGAAAAACAATTGAGAATTACGTTTGAAAGCAAGTTGAAAAAAATGCATTTCTCAATTTGAAAATAATTTCCACTTCTTGTTGAAAATGCTATGATTTTCAAAAAAAGGTTTGATTTCAAATCATTTTTAATTTTAAACCAAACCTCTGTGTGTTTGTTGGGCATTCACACGAATAATATTATAGAGTACGAGTATCGACATCGCTGCACCAGAATATACTGGCCTAAACCCACGCAAATAGGAATATTAGAATTGGACATCGCTGGTCTACAGTCACCTCTAGACACAACATAGAGTCAATAGTCCGATCTTCATATATTCAACATTGATCCGTCCAAACTCAACAGAGAGTAGCCAATATCCTTTATATAAAGTTAACAGTATCCTTTATACTCCTTGAGTAAGTGGTTCTATCAATATTATAACGACTGTACACTCAAAATTTTCAAACTTTTTTTTCATTTAATCTTAGCGACATTTGTTTACAACTTAAAAAAGTTTCTAAAACTTCAGTTGCAAATTAAAAATGTAATTTCTTGCTTGCATTTATCTAAATTTAATTTAAATTTGATTCATTTAGCTGTGGGCTAAATTCCGTTTTCTCTTGCAGTGATGCAAATTCCACTGAATATCTTCATTAGATTGGTAGTTTTTCTTTTTCGATATTTTTTTGTTTTTAGTCAATTTGGTATAATGAAATTTTGTTTGTTTATTACAATTCCAAATACTACATAAAGCAATGGCAAGATATAAACAACATACGTTGCATCTGTATAATTTGTATTTGGGCGCTTTTTTTTTTTTTTTTTTTGTTAATACGTTTTTTGTCACTAGAGTTTTAGTGTTATCTGGCCTCAGGCGAATAATCTATGTGTTAAGTAACCCAGCTAACAATGCTGGAGGGATTTCAAACTGAAGTACATTCATACATATGTAATTCATGTATTTTAGATGAAACTGTTAGATGTGTAGTTTTAATGTAAATCAAAGCTTTAGCGTAGACTGAACTTTATTTTGGTTGTATTCGAAATTGTAGGAAAGCCAGAAGTCTTTACTAAAGTTTAACAAGAATTTGCAAACGGTCTATCGCAATATTTCCTCAAATCAAGCGCACACTTTTCAGTTGAGTTCATCGTATCTAGAAATAAAGAGTTAGAAATTTCTACAATACAATCGGACATAATTCCGAAAGCAGGTGCAAATAAAAATCATTTTTGGAAATTGTTACCAGAAGCAAAATATTCACTGCTGAGATCGGTGGAAATAAGCATATTTGAATGTTTTGCTTCCATCCATCTACGTGAAGCAATGTTTTATCAAATGAAAAACATCGGATCGCAATTTAGGAGTTCTCCAACTGGTGATCTTTTAATGGCATCTATTCGATGGTGCCAAACTTTACAGGACTTGTTGATGAAATGGAATGTCAATAAAGAATATTTGTTAAGAAAGTGCATTGCACAAAAAATTAAAAACAAAGATTGTGATATGCATATTTACATCCAAAAAATTAAAAAAATTGTTATATTAATAATAACCATACAATGGGCCCGACCGACATCTATGATCTTCCACCGGGCAGGGTAATGGGCTTTATACGCGGCCTAAACTTGACCTGGTGAGACATATAGGCTGCACAAAAGATCCTTTGGGTCGGGGTGCACATGGCCTTAACGTGTATATACTACTATATTAATAACAAAAATAATTAAATTTGCACCAGTAAGTATTAATTAAACGCCAATTTGACTTAACTAAACTTTTAATTCACTTCACTAAATTTTTAATTAAAACTGATTTAAGTTTTGAAAACTACTTTAAGTGGTGAACAATTCTGGAGATCTTAACTTTAGCTTTAATTTTGTTCCTTGTTCTAATCCGAAGCTCTGCGTTTTTCTGTAGCAGACTAGAGTCTCTGGCGGGAAACGAACCCGCAACCACCGCACTGATAGGCTAGCTTACTATCAACTAGCCTACCCTGCAGCCGTATTTTGTAATTCGCTTAGCTAAAGCTTAATCTCGATCGCTAAAATGCCTTAGAGAATACATAATTTAAAAATCTTAGCCATAACATTATAAGCTTAAATTGCGGCGAATTAAATTTTTAAGGCATTGCCAAACTTAGGTGTTTTCTTTTCTACAAAAAAATGTGCCTTTTTTTAAAAAAATTCAATTTGGTGTCTTTTTCTTTCTGGCTTGTTTTATTCTAAAAAACTAATGCTTTTCGGGAGCAAAATTTTTAAGAAACAGACACCAAATTGCATTTTTTTAAAAAAAAGCAAATTTCTTTGTAGAAAAGAAAACACCATTAGAAATGCACGTTATAGAACTGCATTCGTAGCCAAAAATCGGTAAATCAACTTTATAGATTTTTAGCAACAGAGATTAAGCTTTAGCGAATTACGGAATACGACTGCTGGGCACACATAAAAATAAGAAAAATAAATGTCGATTATATCACTATTAATAAAAGTTATGCTTGGGAGTCAAAAATTAATTAACAAGAATTCGTTTAAGTGTGCTTAATTCCCATTTCATATTATTTTGTAACTAAAATTTATTGTTGTAGGATAAGCTATTCCTATGCTCATTTCACTGGTTACTTAGGTCAGATCATCAGGAAACTTCATCCAAAGATTTTAGAAAAACTAAAGATATTAAACAAATAAAACTGTTAAGCGAATGAGAATTAAAAGCCACAGTTTTACTTGTAACAACATCAAAGCTTAAACAAAAACAACAACAAAAAGTCAGTTTATTTTTTCTCACAGTCCAGACTACATTTTGTTGATTTTCTGTCAACTCTTAATGTAGTTGGACGTGGGTAAAGAAAAAACAAAAATAAAAACAAATCACTTTATTTTATTTTGCCAATTAAGTTTTATTTACACTGGCACATGCATATTAGTTATCAAATAGTAAATAGTTCAGTCCAAATTTTAGTATGTTTCTAAAATACTGTCAAGCCTCTGGTCTTAATTAAACTTAAGCTTCTGTTCTAGATTGTATTCAAGCTTACGGAGAAAACAAATATAAATAGATTTCAACTTAAAAACTTGTTATGTTTGTATACATAATTAAAAGTTTAATACACTTGATTAAATTTTTAATTAAAACTGATTTTATTTTTGATAAATGGGTTAATTGAAATAAAAAAGAAAATTGGCGAGTATTTTTTCTGTGTATCTTACTAATTGTATTCAAGCTAATATTCTGCTTTATAGCGTAGCCTAAATATAAAGCTATGGTCAAAACTAAAGTCAGTTCTTTAGTCCAAGCTATGGTATAGTTTGAAGTCTTACCTAATTTAAAAGCTAAGCTTTATTCTCGCTGGGTTGTCCATTGGTAATTTAGTTTAAAATAAACCCCAACCAAAGCACAATGTTTTGTTTTTTTTCAGCAACAAATATACGACCAAACTATCTATCTTCCACTGCCGTCGACTACCATGTTAAATACAATTGATAAAAATCAAAGTACCCCATGGGCTATTAGTTTCCGTACATAATTTTGTTCGTTCGTTCTCCACACGTTCTCTATATCTCACACTCTCCGATTTCGCAATGATACCATTTAGCATAATGTACACGTAATGTCCACCAAAAGCAATAGCAGCAGCAGCGGCAGTAGCGGCAGCAGCACAGCAACACAATTATTTTGACTGCATACAATATCACCAAATAACAACAATTTCTTCCGAAAAAGATACAACATAAAACAGCAGCAAGAATACAAAAACTAGAACCAGTGCAATTCATGTACAGATATTCTCCAAAGAGTCATTACGACGCCAACACGTAAAAGGCATAATTGCAATTGTTGCGAACCAACCGAATGGTTCGGGTACTCTGTTGGATGGGGTATTCACTCACTCACTCAGTCAGTCAGTCAGTAATTGCTGTCGTAGTCACCATCGTCGTCACAGTCATCGTCATTTTAAAGTGTACACTTAATTTGAAATATTGTACAGAGTGTTTGATTATGACGACGGACGGCAAAAGCTTCAATTTCACTGATGAGCCAGCCAGCTTTATGGTGGCTGCAGCTAAAAGTAGTTAAATTCAGACAAATGTGTGTTACTAAGGGAATGAGAAAATGAGTGACTGGCTTTGTGTGCAATTACATAAAAATTTAGTAAATGAATGATTGAATGCTCGTTCATTTTCATTTCTCAATGGTACACGACGATCCGAGAAAAAAGAACGAATTTCTATTAAAAAAAAAATTCATACATTAATGACTGCATATAAAACGTGCTGCACTGGTGTATTACTGACCAAATGGTCATTAAATGCAAACCAATGTTGCACAGAAGTTTTTTTTGTTTGTTTGTAAGAAAAAACCTTAAAATATTTTTTTTTTTTAATTTTAAAATGGGGAAGTGGAATGTTTTTGGGTATAATTACAATGCTGAATCAGACCTTAAACCCATCTTTGATGGCAAGTCTATATAAAACATTTTCTAATAGACTTTATTTTGGCATTGTCTATAGCCTGCATTGTAGCCAAGCTTTAAAGCTAAGGCCTTATCTAAAACAATTGTCTAGTCTAGCTATATTCATATTAAGAACTGTACTCTAATCTATGTTTCCTTAGCCAAAGTCCAAGCGACAGTTATAACTTATAACCATCACTCAGTCTGTAGTCTTGACTATAGTGAGGAGTACAGTCTTAACTATTGTCTCATCATTAGTCTGAACTAAAGCGTTGACTTAGTTTAAAAATATGTTCCTGCCGATTTTTTGAGAAGCACAGGGGCTCTAAACGTTACCTTGACTGATTCCAGTTATTTCCAAATCAATCTGCTCTTTCCACGTAGGAGCTGTGCGTCCTCCTTTTTCTGGATCAACTCTATGGCATCTGCTGTAATATCGTTTAATGAAATTCTTAGAGTATGACTTATTTATCGCCATTTGCTTCTTTTTATTTCTGTGGCTTTAGGTTGTTCCCATAGCCAATTTTTGGGGATCATCCTCGGCCAGCATGTTCACAAGAGCCCCCGAAGTCACTGATTTACAAAACCTGGATCATCTGCATGTCATTACACAGAAAAAATTATTGGCAGTTTCTTTTCAATTAATGGTGATTTTTGAATTTTAAAATAAATCTAATAACGTTCTTAATTGATTGAATTAAAAAAAATTTTTTTTTTCAATTAAAATTTTACTTGATTTTAAGCTTAATTTTAAGTAAATGTTTAATTGAATCAATCAACTCTGTTGTTTGAATTGAAAACTTTGTTGAAATAATGCTAACACAAACATAGTATAAGAACGTGGATATTACGTTTATTTTCATATAAGTTGAGTGCGCCGGTAGGCTAGCTGGTAGTGAGCTAGACTATCAACGCCGGGGTTGCTGGTTCGATTCCCGCCAGAGACTCTGGTTTCTTTCCTGCAGACAAGCGAAGAGCTTCGCGGTATTAGCTTAGGGAATTAAAAAAAAATAAAAAAAAAATTTCTGTGTTGTAATCAATTACGTCAGTAATTCATTCAATTAATATATTGATATTTTTTTAAATACTTTGTTAATTCATTCAATTAAAAGATTGTTTAATATTTATAATTTTTTCAATTATTTTTGTAATTGAAATATAAAAACTTTTTAATTGGAAAAAAATCACTGTTTTGCAATTTTTGCAAGTTTGAGTAATTGGTATAATCATTTCGGTGATAGGTGCAAAATTAAACAATTTTTTGCTTGTTTCAATTATTTTGGTGATTAAAACCGGTTTTTACTTTTTTCTGTGTAGGGACAGCGTTCCAAGTTTCACAAACGTAATGGAGAGTGGACCTGGCGTTTGTGGGAAATATGGTTGGCTTTTTACGCTGTGAAAAAGAAGATTATCTCCAAACTACTATTATCAATGCCCTACCTCCCATTGTTGGTAATTATGCTCCCAAGATTATAAAAACGGCTCACTTCTTCCATTTCATTATAAACTTTATTAAAAAATTCCTGGAACGTGACATTTACTCGGAAGATTTTGGTATATTCCGCAGATTTGACTATAGACTGATTTGTAATTAGATCCATAGTCTGAATTCCAGTCTTGTCTTTGTCCTAAACATTCTCCCATTTTGTGTTCTGAATTTTAAGACAGCTTAGAGTCAGAAGTATATACTTTATACTTTTCGACACTTTGTCTGTAGCCTAAAATATAGTCCAGCATTAAGTATCTGTAGCGTAGCCTTTAAATAAAACTATTCTCTAGACTTTAAATCAGAAACAGATTTCAACTACCTAAGCAGCAAAGCTACACCAGACGGAGGCACGCGTGCTGATATTCCCCACAGAATTAAGAATGCTAAAACCGCTTTTGTTAGCGATCTAATCAAGTCAGCGCCAAGACGCCAAATACGACTCTTAAAAAGCAACGTTCACTATGCGTTGTTATATGGATGCGAAACTTGGCTCACATCTATTGAAATCAACAACAAGCTTAAAACCTTCGAAAACAGATCCCTGCGTTATATTCTCCACAATTGGTAGCCAACAACTGGGAATCGAACGGGGAGTTATACCAAAGAAACAATAAGAAACCCTTTGCTATTGTAACTCGTGCAAAGAAGTGGAGCTGAATGGGTCATGTCATAGATAAGCCAGATAATGATATATCCTGGGAAGCCTTTGATTGAAATCCTCAAGTAAGGCTAAGACGAGGCAGACCACGAGATAGCTTGAGACGCAGTCTTGAAGAAGAAATGAATTCACATCCAGGAAATTTATTATGAAATAGAACAAACCCCTTATTATAATCTTTCTCTCTTTGTGCTGAACTGAATTTGAGAGATATTTTGCAAATCTATTG
Organism: Pollenia labialis; assembly: GCA_949318255.1. Classification (NCBI taxonomy): domain Eukaryota; kingdom Metazoa; phylum Arthropoda; class Insecta; order Diptera; family Polleniidae; genus Pollenia; species Pollenia labialis. The sequence continues at coordinate 34,047,387 of OX439141.1, read as the reverse complement.
ATTTCAGTTTCCATTTCATTTCCTTTTGGATAATTCGATAGCGATAGCGGTATTTCATCAAATATTGCTCTCAATTTTTAGCTTAATGCTAGAAACACAAGACGAACGACGAATTATTCGCAACGAATATTCGTCGTCAAAAATAGAACACACGTGTATGTAAGAATATACACACAATCATTGCGTAGGCCGAAATTCGTCCTACGTAACGAACACTGCGATAGGTTTATTTCTATTTCTTACGAAGACGAATGACGAATAAATTTGGAAGGTGACAGCAAATCGCAGCTATATCGTGCAAACTGTAAAGAATCACAGAGAAAAATCGCTGCTATAGCGAACTTGGCTAAAATTTGCAAAAATGGCGAAAATTCGCGAAAATTTTTAATATTTCAAACAAGCCATAAAATTGGTTAAAAGTCTCTAAAACTATAAGAAATGGCAAAAATTCGGTAGAAATTGCTAAATTAGCGGAAATTCGCAAAAATTTGCTAACAGCGGCATAATACACGCAAAGAAAAAACATGGTTGTGGTAAACATATTCTAAGAGCAACATATTATGATAAGATTCATGATTGTAGTCACCATATTACGATTGTTATTAAATCATATTATGACCAAATATGTTCGTAATATTACATCATAATATTTTTCCCTTAATCATATTATTATCCTGTTAATCATAAAACGTTAAGAAGCTATAATATTACTGTCATAGCAATCATAATAAGTTTAGAAGTAATCATATTACTGTCATGGTAATCATAATAAGATAAGAAGTAATCATATTGTTGTCATGGTAACCATAATAAGTTAAGAAGTAATCATATTATTGTCATGGCAATCATAATAAGTTTAGAAGTTATCATATTATTGTCATGACAATCATAATAAGTTTAGAAGTAATCATATTATTGTCATGGCAATCATAATAAGTTTAGAAGTAATCATATTATGATGCAAATTGATATGAACTGTTATACATAAATTTTTTACATCATAATATGATACAACTTTAAACATAATATTTTTATTGGAAAAAAATACTTATGATAAAATAAAAAACATAATATAGTTACTGTAATCTTTTTGTCGTAGGTCGCAATTATTTATAAATTATTTTATGGAGTTTTCATTATTTTTCTCTTAAAATAACACAAAACTTACCAGTAATGGTTAATATTTTGCACCAATATTTCACAAATCTTTCCACCACTTTAAGATTATTAAAATTTTTTAGCAAAGATATTTTTTTTTGTGACACTACTACCCTTTTTTAATGTTTTTTCTTTATTTTTTTTTAATTTCTTGTTTATTTAAATGGTTATTTTGTTATTTCTTTTTTAATATTTTTCTTTTTTTTTTTTAATTTCTTGTTTATTTTAATGGTTATTTTTTTATTATTTAGCCACTCTCTAACAAATAATTCGATATGTTTATGTAAAACACGACACAACTGATACAAAATTATTTTACAAATGGCGATACCAAAATATTATTAGAGTAACGATATTTTGATTGCATCTTAAACTTATTATGATAAATGTATATAAAGTTATCATGTTATGGCTATTAAATATCATGTTATGGTTGTGAGTAATATAATATGTTTTGAAAGTTATCATAATTTAGTTGTTAGAAAAATAATTATTTTTCGGTCAACAATACTCAAATTTATAATTGCGATAAACATTAATATGTTTACAGTAACTATAATATTGCTGATATTTAATAAAAATAACAATTATTTGTGTACAACAACAATATATTGTTACAATAAACACAGTGTGGTTGCCGTAACCATGCCCAACCACATTTTTTCTCTGCGTGTAGCAATGTCTAAAATTTTTTAAAAATCGTTTAAGTTGTAAAGAATCAAAACCCCTTACAGATACAAATCGCTTATATCGCGAAAATTAATAAAATTTGCGAAAAATTGCAAAATTTGAAACAAACCCAGAAATTTATTTGAAATCGATAAATCAGTTAAAAATTACATAATATTCGATGATAACATAAAAAAGTTTGCAAAAATAGCGAAAACTCGCGAATATTTTTCACTTTTCAAGAGAACCCATACAATTGATTAAAAGTCCCTTAAACTGTTAGGAATGGCAAAAATTCGTTAAAAATTGCTAAATTAGCGGATATTTGCAAAAATTTGCTAACAGCGGCATGATAGAAAAGTCTACTATTTATTATAAATCGTTAAAGCTGTAAAGAATTAGACAACGTACAGGAACAAATCGCAAACATGACTGAAATTCGCAAAAAATTCCAAAATATGAAACAAACACAAAAACGAATTTGAGTTCGCTTAATATGATTTAATAAATGTTAACAAACAAATAAATTACAAAGAAATTTTAATAAAATTAATTGCTAGATAAAAAAGATGAAAATGGATAAAAATGTTTACATAATCTAGCGTCCAAGGTATTTACATATCTACATATTTTTATAAAATAAAACAAAATTCAAGTCACATTAATACCTGCACGCAGAGAAAAAACATGATTAATAAATGGTCACTACGAACATTTTTATTCCTATTTGCCTAATATGTTTACCCTTATAAGTTTATTATAGTCCTAATATAACTTGAACAAATATTTTTTGTCCTTAACATTTTTTAATTCACTATAATAATATTATATGGTGTTTTACACCTAAAAACTTACTCTGATCTAGTTAAACATATTAAATTATGTGAAATGTTTGCTACTAAAATATTTTTATTTTCAACTATAGGTACAATTAAAATCATAATATAAGTTGCACACAAAAGAAATGTTTAGTACCATTATATTTGTTTGCTTAAAAACACATTCTCTAATTGAGCAAACATTTATTGTCAAAAAACAAACAATGAGTATTTAGTCTGCGAGCATCAGTTAATCGGGATACATACTAAAATTATTACAAAATAATTTAAGAAAAATAAAAGAACTTATACGTTTATTTAAACAGGTAAGTTATTTATATATAATTATTAAAATACATACAAACATGTATAAACGTTGTCTTTCTTGCAGCCAAAAACACCTACAACATTAAAAAAAGTTGGGAGTTAGCAGATTGAATTTATCTGTACGGCAAAAAAAAGAAAATAAATAATTGGCAGATGAGTGCTGGTAAGCTTTGCGACAGAATAGAAGCAAATGAGACATTGAGAAAACCAAATTTTTTTAATGTGCAGTTTTACGTTAGAAAAAAAGATAATCGCGTAATGAGAAAACGGCCAATATATGTATGTATTTATTTTTATTTTTTATTTTTTTGTATTTTTAATAAAAAATAAATTTTTTTAAATAAATTTGTTATTGTTTTTATTATGAGAACCATGTAACGTGTTGAAATAGACATTTTTCATGGTTTTGGGAAATATAGAAACATGGTTGCAATGGTCGTTTACGTTTTTCTTATGAGCATAATAATATGTTTGAGACAATAATAGGCAAACAACATTATGTCTGAACATATATTGTTACGCAAGACGTGTTTGACACAATCATAACCACAAACATTAATGATAGTTTGCGATTGTGATTGCATCAACCATGTTTTTTCTTTGCGTGTGGAATTCACGCACTTATTGTGTCATATTTGACGAATTTACGCAACGCATTCTTGCCGACGAATTCGTCGTACTATGAAAAGTTCGTCGTTCGTCCCAGTTGTGTTTATACTATAATTCTTCGTATCTATAGTTTAAAATTTCCACAAAATAATTAAATGTCATTCTGACAGCAGGTGCAAATGAAAATTATTTTTGGAATGTCTTTGCAGAAGAAAACTATCCATTGTTAAAATTGGAATGAGGATATTTAAATTTCTAGGATAAACTTATGTGTACATATACAAACATATGTAAAGAAGCATTTTGTCAAAAAAAAAACTAAACTTCAAATGGTAATTAAGGAAATGGAATATCAATGAAAAATATTTATTAACAAACTATGTACATATGTATGTATATACATAAGTAATTGTCTTAAATAATTTACAAAGATTGAGTTCAATTTAAACTTCGTATTTTATTATTAAAGCACTTTCATAATAAAGTATTTTGTGGGTGTACAATCGTAGGACTTTAGAAATGAGGAGCGTGCGTGATAATTAAGGATAGTTAAATTTTAAGGGCCGATGTTGAATGTGAACCACACCTAAACGTCAAGCCTTTTTCTGCATTTCATTTGACATTACTCAATTTCAGACTAATTCAATTTTAACCATGGAAAGATACACAATCGAGAAACGCTTTAAAGTTATTGATGCTTATTATTAAGAAAATGGGCGTTCAAATCAAAATGCATATCGTGCACTTCGTGATTTTTTCGGTCAATTTAATCGTCAAAATGTGCGTACAATCGGAAAAATTTGATCAAACCGGGTCTGTAGGAGATTTGAAAATACCAGTGCATGCTGGTACAGCTCGTACTGCAGAACATATTGCTGCTGTTCGCGATAGTATGGCTGAAGAGCCGTCCACCTTAACTCGTCGTCGTGCCCAACAATTGCACCTCCCACGCTCGTCGTTGATGAAAATTATGCATAAAGACTTGCATTTACACGCTAGCAAGGTACAATTGACTCAAGAACTAAAGCCTCTTGACCATTCCAAATGTCGTCAATGGTTATGATAATCAATTTTCGAAGAGGCATTTTTACACCTCAATAAACAGATTTGCCGTATTTGGTCGAATGATAATCCAAAAGTGAATGTCAAAAAACAAATGCACCAACAAACAGTGACTGTTTGGTGCGGTTTATGGGCTGGCGGCATCATCGGGCCGTATTTTTTCCAAAATGAGGCCGGTCAGGCAGTTACTGTGAATGGTGTTCGCTATCGTGAGATGATAACAAACTTGTTATGGCCCATATTGGAAGATATGGATTTGAACGGTATGTGGCTTCAACAGGAGGCTGCCGCTTGTCACGCAGCTAATCCTTTCGTTTGAGCTCGTATCTTATTCTAAGAGTCGAACTAAACACAGAAAAAATTCTGCTTAATTTTTAGCCAATTAAAGTTTTAATCAAAAATAAAATCAGTTTCAATTCAAAATTTAATCAAGTGAATTGAACGTTTAATCAAGTGAATTAAACTTTTAATCGAATGAATTTAATTTAATAAATTTAATTGATACTATTAATTTCTTTACTAGTGCAAATTTAATTAATTTTTTCATTAAAATCACAAATATTTTAATTGAAATATATTTGTATATTTTTCTGTGAAGGCTTGTCTCTGGTTAGACCATAAATTACAAAAAAAAACTTGCCAATTTTTTTTTTCAATTAAAGCCATTTATCAAAAATAAAATCCGTCTTAATTCAAAATTTAATCAAGTGAATTAAACGTTTAAAAGCCACTTTTTGGATTAGAAGTTAGCGATTAAATTAACTTAAATCTCCATATTTAATTTTTGTGTTGTATTTTTTTGCTAGTTTAAGCGGCCAATGGAAGTGGTTTAAACCTAAACTTAAACTGTCAACATACACATGGATATCGTAACTAGCTTTTGCAAAAATATACACAAAACATCAGTTTTAAAAAATTATATATGTATTGGCATATCCTTTTACATAATTTTTCCATTCTATATTTTTTCGTTAATATATTTTTTTCTTTTAACACAAACAATTTCTACCTTGTAAACCATATTAAATTCGCACATTTTCTTCTTCGTCTTCTTTGAAAACATCTATATTGCTTTGATAAAAAGTTTATATTTGCAAAAATAAATTCCAAAAAGTGGCTCTAAGTGGCACTATTAATATGTTTACTGATGAAAATTTCATAAATTTTTTAATTTTAATAAATTTTTATTTCTTTTCTGTGTAGTCTATTTGGTAGTCTTAATTTCAAACTTTTTTTTAGTTTCTAGTCATTTGTCTTTTAAAAAAACTTGTGTGTGGACTGTTATAAAGTCAAGTGTCTTCAAAAATATCTGGGCAACGGCTCAATAATTTAAAGTTTTTAAAACAAATTTCATAAAAAATAATTATCATATAAATGTGATTTGATTTCATCTTTTTTTTTTTTTTTTTTTTGTTTATTAAAAATGTGTGCATCTCCTTCTCTGTTTTATAGCTTATCTTGAAATTATTTTCTTAGTTGCAAAAGACACATTAAATCGATACCAAATCCTTAATAGACTTTTATTCTCATTCCTTAACATTTTACACATTGTGACATTTAAAACTGCCTGACAATCATTCTTTCCCCCAGGTTACTATTTCTTAACAATTTTTAAGAAAACTTTGGTTTCTGTGGGGAATGTGTATGTGGCAATAATGCAAAAAGTCAGGAAAACGAAATTGAAAAAATGAACAAAAAAAACAAAGAGTTAAAGAAAATCTATTGGAAAAAATTCTATTTTATTGACAAATTCTGTATGGATTTTTTTTGTTGTTAAAATGTTTGACTCATTGTCATGTTGGTTTTTTTTTAGAAAAATTGTTCTTAAAGAAAAAGTTTTTCAAAATGGAATTGAACAAGTTTGAAAAGTGAAGTTTTAAAAAATTTTTTATACTCATTTAATTATCTCTAAATTGCCACTTGTCGTTTTTTGCCCAATTATTAATTTTTTTTTTGTTGATTTATATTCCCCTTATTTCTGTCATCATACTTAACGTATGTTCACAATCATTTCATGATTGAGATTATTAAATGTTTTTAATTAAACGCAATTTGATAATTGTCTAATTTTGTCATAATCATACAAATAAAAAAAAAAACGCACAGACACAGACCTCTTCAACCGAAACATTTAGCGGGAAAAAATAAATTCAAATAATTGCAACTCAATTGAATGCAATACAAAGTAACGACAGAATGCAACACAATACAATTCCAGACAATGACAAGTAGCAACAGCAACAGCAACAATTTGAGATTGCATTTAATTTGAAACTGACAATTGTATAACAATTTAAACACTTTTTCCAAGTTTTTTCTTTGCAATTTCATACAAAAGCTGGGAGTGATATTGAGTTTTTAGAAAGGCTTGGCAACAATGAACAACAATAAAAAAAATAAATTAAAGTAATTTAAAGTACAGTGTGGAACATAACGCACAAGACAACAATCTACATTAAAATAGACTGTTATAATATAAGCTGCATCATATTATAAAAGTCTACAGTTAAGAATACTATAGACTTTAAATTAACCGATTAGCATAAAGACGAGACTAAAGACTAGTTCATAGTAGAGCTTATGAACTAGGAGGGAGTTTACACGGTGTCTTTTCAGACATGTCTGTTTTTGACATTCTCTTTTGAACATGCTACCAAAAACATCTTGTCTTCTCACGATGTCTTTCCAAACATGTCTGTTTTCATGTATAATAGTCTAAAACACATAAACATACAAATTAAATACATGAAAATTCATATTGACAAACATGAAAACTCATTTCGTGTTTGTTTGGCAACCCCTCTTTCTTCTCTACCCCCGATCACCAACAAACAAAACAGACGTGTTTGTCAGACATGTTTAAATAGACACCGTGTAAACTTCCTCTAGAATAGATTTTTAACTCTAGACTTTCTTCAGTCTGAGCTTTAGGCTTTATTATAAATCACACAATTTATAAGTCTAAAGTTTAGACCAGGGATGGGCAACCTTAATAACGATATTATCAACATTAGTTTTTCTTATTTATGCCCATTCGACGATAAAAAATGGCTAAAACTAAAAGCAAAGACAAGTTTTTATTAAGGACTTAATTGAAAAAAAATACATATCATATACATTTGGAGGATTAACAATGTAGTCATAAAGTTGTAAAGTCATATGCTGAGGGCAACCGCTTATAATTAAGATTTCTATTATTTTTTTCTGTTAGGACCAACACATCCCATTGTAGTAACGATAAAACAGGCAAATACAACCCACATTGCGACGGTGTTCAAGGGAGTCAATAGAATTGGATACCCTACTGTCACCAATGAACACCTTCGCCCTCTCCTGCACGCGGTCGAGAAGCTCCAAAATAGACTTTGGAGCACTGGCCCACATATGAGAGTTGTGGATATAGGTGGTTTAAATGGTAAGGAGATCAGATGGAGTGAAGTATATCTTAAACTGTCTTAAAAAGCCGAGGCACTTGAATGCTTCTTTCGACACATTGAGTATATGTTCTGTCCATCGGACATCACATTGTATATTCATGCCCAGAACATCAGGAGATTCTGATTCCTCAATAATTATACCATACAGATGAGGCACCTTGATCTGTCGTGCGTTTATGCGCCAGCACGCAACATTGGGTTTTTCGGGCATTAAAATCGACCCTATTTGCACGACCCCATTCCGAGACCATGTCAAGTTTTGACAACAGTGCGCCATGACAGACTCTGTCGAACGCCTTGGAAATATCTAAAGCAATTACCTTACTGTGGCCATAATGGTGAACGGAACGGCACCATTTTTCCGATAACAGAGCTAGTAAGTCTCCAGTAGAGCGACCTCTACGAAAGCCATACTGGCGGTCGCTTAGTATGTTGTTTGACTCTAAATATTTGACAATATGGTAATTTACCATACTCTCCATGCCGAACAAATTGCAATTGGGCGCTAATTTTCAGGGTTGTTAGCCATTCCTTGGCGTTACATTAGCAACTTTCCAGCGGACTGGAACTTCCAAGGCATGGTATAAAGTGCTGAAAAGATTTGCTAAGGAACGAGCTAGCGTTGAAGAGCACTGCTTCAAGACCAATGCAGGTATACCATCCGGCCCAGGAGATTTGCTTATGTCGAGATCCGCAAGAACCCTTTTAACAGCTCGAGCACGAAAAATATTCTAGGCATAGCCGCAGATACTTTTTCGATTTCGGTTAGTGGCCGGTTGCTAGCTGGTAGGTAAGAATTATTTGCAAATAATTCGGCAAAACAATTAGCCTTATCAACCGGATCCGTGAATGTTTGGCCATCCTTTAAAAGAGTTGGTATTAAAGAACTTACACTTTTAACGAATGACCAGAAGCTTTTACTACTCCGGGGACCAGCAACAACTTCAGTTCGAAGACGTTGCTCTTGAAGAGTTTTTTCCCGTCTAAGTACTTTGTCACACGAAGACCTTGCCATTTTCCGTAGCAATTCAGTATCAGCGTTTTGACGAATTAATGAACACAGCATTAACATTTTTATTTTAATTGAAACACAACAATATTTTTTTTTTTATCAATTGTAAAATTTTATTGAGTACATAATGACGATATGACTTGATAGCACATCTTGTGAATCCACCAATTGTATTTACTTCTTTGTACAGTGTAATTTGACAAAAAAATATTTTTAATTGGCATTCATTTCATAAACTGTCCCGCAAAGTTTGGCGCAATCGAATAGATGCCGTGAAGTGATCATCAGTGAACTCCTGAACTGTGATTTGCTGTATTTCATTTGAGAAAACCCTGCTTACATACACTTGATAGAAAAATTAATCCATCCTCACTCAAATCAATCCGAAGCGGTATTAATAGTACGGTGAGTACGGATTTTCTTGAATCAAGTACATAAAGATTGATTCAAGTACGGATTTTCGGAACTTATCCATGTTCAATCCCGAATTCGTACTTGAAATAATGCGAAAATGTGATTGATTTAAGTAAAACTATGATTGAATCAATCTCAAAATGTGCTTGATTCAAGTATTATAAAGTTGATTATTCAATCCCGCATTCGTACTTGAAATAAACCAAAAGTGAATTTAGAAGAAGAATTTTACTATGATTGATTTAATAACCCGTTTTACACCTTACAGAATTTCAATTATAAAACACCAGCATCATTCTTGATATGGGTTCTACTTTAAAAACTAAATTAACACATATAATTGAAAATATAAACTAAATGAGAAGCAAGAGTTCTCAATCTCACATTTTAAGCATGAAAATAATGTGTTTTCGTTTCGTTCTGTTGTTTTTGTTGTTTCTACATACAACAAGCAAATCGATTTGCAACTACTTGTCTGGTGTTGTTGTAGTGTGTGCAACAAGCTTTGATAAGTTAAATGAGATTAAAACGCTCACTTTGTAATTTTACTTTCAGAGTAGCACTACAAGCGAAAAGTTTAATCTTTTTTTACTTGGTTTAAGAATTTTGTACTTATTTTAAGAAATTCCGTGATTGATTTTCGAAAGTTAACCCATTTTGGATTGTTTTGAATACGTTTGAGTGCTATTCGTGCTTGAAGTTTTGAGCACGACTCGTACCTAAAGAAAGTATAAAAAACTAAATTTACCTCGAGTGTTTTTCTTTTGGAACCAAGAAATTCAAATTTCCTCATATCCATCGATCTAAACAATGGATGTTTTTTCTGGTAAAAAATGTTTAAAAAAAATTATTTTTTTGCACCTGCATTCAGAATTACATCTGATTGTATTGTGGAAATTTCTAACTCTAGGTCTGAAGAATTCAACAGAAAACTATAAACAAGATTTGATTGAATACCCTCGTTACCGAATTCTCCGAAAGATACTAAATTAAATTCAAAAATCGGTTGAAGATAATTGAGATTTACAAATCTTCTCCCAAATTCTCGATTAAGTGCACGGCCTTAAAAAACTGACTGGCAGCCCGCTTTATATTTTGTTTGCGAACACAGTAAAGCGAGTTGTTTTTGTTTTTTCTTAACCTACTTACAACTACAATTAATGTTGGAAGAATTCCAATCAATTGTAGTGGGGAATATAAGGAGAGATAAACTCACTGTTTATTGTTGATGATTTTATTTAAACTTTGATATTGTTTCAAGTGGAACTGTTGCTTATAATTCTTATAAGCTTTACAGTTTTATTTGGTTTAATATCTTTAGTTTTTCTAAAATCTTTATGGATGAAGTTTCCTGATGATCTGGCCTAAGCAACCAGTGAAATGCGCATAGCAATTGCTTATCCCATCAACAATAAATTTAAGTGTTTTTATCAAAAAAAAATATTGGGAATTAAGCACGAATAACAAAATCATTTAAATAAAATTTTTTATTCCCATGAAAATTATATTGATAAAGTTTCTAATAACTTTACAAAACATTTCAATTTCAATTATATTCACCAGTAAGTTAAATATGGGAAATATTTAAAATTTTGCCTTTTTGTTAATGTAAAGCAAGGTTTAATTTCTCAACAATTCAATAATAGTTTTTCCTTCTCCTTGTAATTATAAATTGAAGGAGTTATAATAGCACAGAAAATCTATAGGAATGCGATTGCGATCGACTATTTGCCTACTCCTGGTTTAGACAATTGCCCAGACTAAAGTTGATTCTATAGAATAGACTATAGTTAAGACTATCGATTATACTTCAGTTCGAACTGTACATATTTCAGACAGTAACGTAGACCATATACCAGCATATAGTTCTATATTTCAGATTATATAGTAGACAATATACCAGAATATTTTTCAGACTAAGAGAAATTACTAAAAATAACCAATTTACTATAAATAACGAATTTACTATAAATAATAAATTTATAATAATTAGTATTGTGGTAATTTTGTTGAACTATTTATGGTTTTTAATCCAAATTTTCAATATTTTTAATCAGGATTAAGTTCATCAAATTTAATTTTCATTAAATTATTTTTATGAAGAAAGGAATTTTACAACATGAAAATTAATGAAAATTGTTATTGATAATCATTCATTCTTGACTGACCTGAGATTCGAACCCAGGCGGATGGTTTCCCTGACATGTTTCGATCGCTACCACTCGATCTCCTCAGAGGGATTTGCCGTCTTACACTCGCAGCCATCGACGACTGCTTTTTTCGTACTTTTTGACAATAATTCTTATTGAAGTCCAAAGTACATTTTGGTTTTTCCATGTTACTCTTTATTTTTCTCGTTGACCATTTTCAGGACAACTTGAAGGACAAATGTATTGTCAATAACAATTTTAATTAATTTTCATGTTGTAAAATTCCTTTCTTCAGAAAAATAATTTAATGAAAATTAAATTTGATGAATTTAAGCCTGATTAAAAATATTGAAAATTTGGATAATAAATTTACTATAAATAGCAAATTTACTTTAAATAGCATATTTACTAGAAATAAAAAATTTACTATAGATAACAAATTTACTATAAATAGCTAATTAAATTTAAGTAGCATATTTTATATAAATAGTAAATTTTCTATAAATAGCATATGAACTTTAAATAGCAAATTTACTATAAATTACAAATTTTCTATAAAAAGCATATTTACTATAAATAGCATATTTACTATAAATATCAATTTTACTATACAAAGCAATTTATAGTATAAATACCAAATTTACTATAAATAGCATATTTACTATAAACAGCATATTTACTCTAAATAGTCAATTTTCTATAAATAGAAAATTTACTATAAATAGCATATTTACTAAAATAGCAAATTTACTTTAAATGCCAAATTTACCAAATTTAAATGCCTAATTTACTATAAATAGCATATTTACTATAAATAGCATATATTTACTATAAATAGCAATTTTACTATAAAAAGCAAATTTTTACTATAAATACCAAATTTACTATAAATAGCAAATTGACTATAAATAGCAAAATTCGTGCAAAACTTATTACAAATAGCAAATTTGCGGTAAATTTTAAATAGATAGCAAATTTTCTACTTCAAATTCACCTTAAATAGCAAACTTTCGCAATTTTATTGCTTTGGAACCGTCTCTGGTTTCTATTTATGTAAATCTCTTTTTTTAAAAATTTTTCTACAAATAACATCATATTTTCCCCCATTTTTGCTTGTGTTGTGTGTGTGTGTTCTAAATATGCAAAAAAGCAAAATGTGTTCATTCATAATGCTTCACTGAACAGTAGTTGTTGGTGTTGGTGCAGTTTCTGAAAATCATTTACAGTAGAAAATCATAATGAAAACGGCAGGCAGAAGGTAGGAAAATTATTACAAAAGCAACATAAAAATTGTTTAGCGTAGCAAACTGAAAATTATTTATGATTATTTACCGTACGACTACAACACATCACATTCATTGAGTTTGACGATGTTGACGACGACTGAGGATTTTAATATTGTTGGCTGAATGTTCTACATAATGTTAATGTTGCCACTCACGTTATCAGCAACAATAATTCGGGTAAATCGTTGGAGTGCTCTAGAATATTATAGAGAGGTGTGTATGGTCGCTCTTATGACCTGTTAGAATTGATGGCCTTGCACGCACATTTTAGTCCACTGATAGCAACAAAATGAAACAGAAAAAAAACATACACTTACATGACCAAAAGCTTCTCTATTCCTCTTCATTTTAATGGTACACTGTGTAGTGCATCAATTGAAATTTTTGCAAAGGCAAATAATTTAGTCAGAGATTGAAGCGAGAGGTCGAGAGGAATGAATAGTGGACGCATTAAAATAAAACCAATTCATACATGTATGAACGAACGCATATACACGCAGAGAAAATTAATTTTTCGATATGGTAATTTCCAATAAAACTATTTTTAACGAATGAATTTAAAACACATTATTTGTAGTTCATCCATGTCGACAACCATATTATGGTTAATTTTATGATTCACAAAGAAGTCAAACCCGTATTATGGTTGCTTTCGAACATGATTTGGGTAATAGAAACCAAAACTGTTTTAAAAACAATTAAAATGTATTTGTCTCTTTCCCTAAAGCATCATGTTATGGTTGAAAAACAACTATACTATTATTAGTGGTACACATGTTATTCAACATAACATATTCTTGATGGACCATTAATTTAAAAATAATACGGTTGCAAGTGATAATAATATGGTTAGGGTAACCATAATATGCTAGAAATTCTTAATTTAAAAAAGTTTTGTTGTAGTGTCCATATCGAAAAATATGTTTTCTCTACGTGTAGGAGTGTATGTTTCCTTTTACCACAATTGAACAGGTAGACTGAGATAGAGAGATGCTTTAGCTGCATCTATGGTTTTCACAAAGCTCCTCTCTCCTCTCCCACTCCACTGCGAAATGAAATATTTGCCTCATCAACATTAACACAACATACACATAAACGAATCCATAATAAACCAAATTTACCGCAATGGAGATACATTAGTGGACCATAGATCCAGATTCATATGCACATTCACACACACACACACACATGTGCATTTAACTCTATTTCGATTCATAAACATAGTTCAGAGGTTTAGCAAATATTTTGAAAAAAAAAAATGAAATTAAAACAACCGAAAATTTTACATTAAAGTGATATGGGTAAAAAAAATTTGTAGAAAATTTTGGCAAAAAGTTCATTTGAAAACTTTAAGTGAATATTTTCACTCAAATATTGTAGACCAAAAACTTTTGCAGCGACAGCAAATAATTGCTATTTTAAGCCATAGCATGTTTGGAAGCAGCCATAATATGGTTGTTGCCAGTGACAATTATATGTTTGAAGTAACAATATGTTTCAAAATTGTTTGTGAAAAATAGTTGTAGAGGTGACCATATAAAAGAATGAGTTTTTCCTGCGTGATTAGATTAAAAATAATACTACAGTTTTAAACACATTCTTTATTATAGTCTGGTCTGTAATTGCAACTATTATTTACACTTAATAAACAGCAAATATTTTATATGGTTGTAAATTTTTAGCTAAAGAATGAGCAATTTGAAACAGAAGCCGTTTTTCACTTTGTGTCTTTAATAACTTAGGGCATTTAAGAGGGTAAACATCTCTAATTGAATGAGTTCCCGGGGATGTTTAAAGATTATCTTAAGGACATTTCACCTTTTACTTCCTGCAGGGAAATTAGGTGCAATCAAATTTTGGGCTTCGACAAAAATCCAAAATTGAGAGATCTACGGAGATCTTTACGAATTGTATCTTTAATAACTTAAGGCATTTAAGAGGGTAAACATCTCTAATTGAATGAACTCCCGGGGATGTTGAGATTATCTTAAGGATATTTCACCTTTTACTTCCTGCAGGGAAATTAGGTGCATTCAAATTTTGGGCTTCGACAAAAATCCAAAATTGAGAGATCTACGGAGATCTTTACGAATTGTATCTTTAATAACTTAAGGCATTTAAGAGGGTAAACATCTCTAATTGAATGAGCTTCTGGGGATGTTTAA
The DNA here is from genome assembly GCA_949318255.1 of Pollenia labialis. Classification (NCBI taxonomy): domain Eukaryota; kingdom Metazoa; phylum Arthropoda; class Insecta; order Diptera; family Polleniidae; genus Pollenia; species Pollenia labialis. The sequence goes on along the minus strand of OX439141.1, from coordinate 34,032,280 downwards.
AGATTATTTTAAGGGTATATCACCTTTTACTTCCTGCAGGAAAATTAGGTGCAATCAAATTTTGGGCTTCGACAAAAATCCAAAATTGAGAGATCTACGGAGATCTTTACGAATTGTATCTTTAATAACTTAAGGCATTTAAGAGGGTAAACATCTCTAATTGAATGAACTCCCGGGGATGTTGAGATTATCTTAAGGATATTTCACCTTTTACTTCCTGCAGGGAAATTAGGTGCATTCAAATTTTGGGCTTCGACAAAAATCCAAAATTGAGAGATCTACGGAGATCTTTACGAATTGTATCTTTAATAACTTAAGGCATTTAAGAGGGTAAACATCTCTAATTGAATGAGCTTCTGGGGATGTTTAAAGATTATCTTAAGGGTATATCACCTTTTACTTCCTGCAGGGAAATTAGGTGCAATCAAATTTTGGGCTTCGACAAAAATCCAAAATTGAGAGATTTACGGAGATCTTTACGAATTGTATCTTTAATAACTTAAGGCATTTAAGAGGGTAAACATCTCTAATTGAATGAACTCCCGGGGATGTTTAGAGATTATCTTAAGGATATTTCACCTTTTACTTCCTGCAGGGAAATTAGGTGCATTCAAATTTTAGGCTTCGACAAAAATCCATAATTGAGAGATCTACTGAGATCTTTACGAATCTTTACCACATCTGTCACTGAACTCTGATAGTGAAGTATTTTTTTTTTAATTTTTTGCCAAAAAAGAATTCTTGGGGCAAAAAAAAAAGTACATTGAATGCGTTCGAAATTCATGCGAAAAAAACGTGTGTCATCGATTTGATCATAAATATAAATTTTGCGGGTCAGAATTCTTGATTTTAAAACAAATGTAAAGACTTCCCAGATCAGCGACCAAAATGGTTATATTAAGGAAGAAATATCCTCTACAATGCAGAGGAAATCTGAGGCGGTTTCGGGAAACACCGTAGCGTTCTTAGTATCCAAAGTCAATTTGGGATCACATTGAAACAAAAAAGTCTCTGGAGTTTAACCTCACACTGGCAGACTAACACATTGCCAACAAACCTACCGGTTCAAATTACTTCAGAGAAATCCGTATTGGCCACTGCTTCAGTTCCGAATTTTTGATTTAAACACCTAAATCTTTTAGTAAAAATTAGAGTAAATTTGCAGCAAATTTTCTGTCTCTTAAAAATATTTTAGTTTTAAATCGAACATTCTATTTAATTTTAAGCCAAATGTCATTTCATCATTTCATTTTATACAAAGATTTTACTGCTTTCAACCTCATGTTTGTTTAATTTTTTAACATACATAAAATTTTATTTGCTATTGTTTCATTTTACATTTATCTTTAAAAATTCTTCAAAACTATCTAGTCAGAAAAACGTGAAACAAGATCATTGTTGTTATTTAATTCTTGGCTCTGTGATGCATTTTATTTTTTTTGTTATAAACTCCAGCAACCGAAATTCTGTGAAACAATAATAATAAAATTTTAAGCAAAAAAAAAAAAAAAAAAAACCACAATGGCAGCATTAGCAGCCAGCTAAACAATAGATCGTTTCATGCTTTAAGTATGAATTTAAAAGGGAAGTAGAGAAAAAAAAAGTACAACTGTCAAAATGTCAAATCAATTGGACACGTTTTGTAATCCGCTGCATTTACACTCAGTGGCTCTATTTATAAGATTTACAAAGAAATCATAAAAATATAAATGAAATTAAAAGAAACAAAAATAAATATACAAGACAAATAAACAAACGTATGTAAGTATATGTGAAAGGTAGGAGGGTAGAAAGAAAAGGCTTAAGGAAATATTGAATTTTATTGGCTAACAATTTATTTTCAAATGTGTGGTTTAAAGAAAATAAGTTTCCAATATTATTTTGATTTAAAGGATGTGGATTTATTAGTCTTTTTTATTTAATAAGATTTAAAATTTTACTAATTTCCTGATAAAATAATCAAAAAACTTGGAAGAATTTTGGATATTTTTTGTCACCCTATACGTATGGAAAATATTAATTACAAGGCTACCAACTTAAGCAAGCCGTACTTTAGAAACTAAAGGGTGGTCCAATCATAATGCACGACGTTAGTTGTGAGTCACACCTTACCCCCAACATGATTTAAAATTTCTTTGTTTCGGTGTTTGACAAATTCAACCATGGATTGATTGAAGATTGTTGAAGTATTTTACGGAAAATGCATGAAGCTCACTTTCGCCTCAGTGGATTCGTTAACAAGTAGAATTGCCACATTTGGACAAATGAGAATCCACCAGTTATTGTTGAAAACCCGATTCATCCACAAAGATTTACTTTATGGTGCGGTTTATGGGCTGGCGACGTCCTTGTGCCGTACTACTTGGAAAATGTGGTCGGCCAAGCACAGTTACCGTGAATGTTGTTTGCTATCGAGAGATGCTAACGGACTTCTTGTGGCCTTAAATTGGGGATATGGACCTGGACGATAAGCGGTTTTAACAAGATGGTGCCACTTGCTACACAGCCAACGAAACAATGGCACTTGTGCGCGAGAAAATCAATGGACGTATTATCTAAAATCGTGGCGACGTTAACTGGCCGCCACGGTCAAGTGATTTAACACCATTGGACTTCTTTCTTTGGGGATATTTAAAGGAAAAGTGTACGTTAATAAGCCAAGAACAATTCAAGAGCTAAAGATTTGGTAATTCGGCACATTTACGACATTTAATCCCAATTATGTATGTCTCAGAGTTATTGAAAATATGGACCATCGGATAGAGGAATGCCACCGAAGCCATAATGAGAATTTTGCTGTTATTTTGTTTCACACATAATTGTCATAAATCCTTTTATCATAATAAAGAATCTTAAGATAATTTGCTGAAATCCTTTTGTTTTATTTACAATTATTATTGTGGGTTTTGGTTGGACCACCCTTTATTTTACATAAAAACTTGAAAAATTATCAATTTACAAAAGAAAACATTGAAAAAAAATTCTGAACTGGGACCAGTTTCTCAAAACTACAAGCTACAAAAAATCTGCAAGTTAAATACATTTAAAAATTCACCAATTTAACAATTTTTATTTTTGTTTCAAATAAATTTTACTTGTAGTTTTGAGCAGGGCTGTGGAGTCGGAGTCGGAGAGTCGGAGTTGATGTTTTTGTGCCGGAGTCGGAGTCGTAGTACCCACAAAAACTCGCGACTCCGACTCCAAAGTTTTTCGGCATAAAAAATTTAAAAAAAATTTCCAAAATAAAAATTATCTTCTTAAAACACATTTAAAATTTAAATAAGTGGTTTACGAATACTGCTCTTATGTGCTGTTTCCAAATTACAGGTGATGGACTGAGTGCTTTTCATACGCAGGGGTGTGCTGGAAATCGCAAACGTAAAACGCAAGCATTTTAAAAGTCGTTTTTAAATAAGATTTTTGTAATAAAAGAATTTTATGACAAATATTAAACAAATATTTTCCTATTACACAGGATTTTAAACCAAAAATTATAAGAATTAGGTTTAAAGTTTATGAAAAACAACTTCCAAATTCTTGCGTTTAGCGTTTGCGATTTCCAGCACACCCCTGATAAATTTTGCTACATAATCAATCGCCTGCCATTTGGAAACAGCACATTAATGTTTGCGTACGGTAATTACTTCTCAAAAACTCGTATTTTTAGAAGGCCGTACGGTAATGAAAAAATAAAAGTTAACATCACTGAGTATCATATACATTTAGCATCAAGATTATAGTAGGAGTAGGAGTCGGAGTCGGAGTCGCACTTAAAAAATGTCAGCATTTGGAGTCGGAGTTAGTACTTTTTTCGAACGACTCCACAGCCCTGGTTTTGAGAAACATGGCGAAACCAACAATAGTACGATCAATTTTGTTCCACCCTCGTTTGTGTTTCACGAATCAAGCAACAAAGAAACAAAAGTAATAATAACAAGAAAAATAAGTAAGAGGGCCATATTCGGCTATGTCGAATTTTTTTAACACCCTTCACCAAAGTGCGAAAACAACAGAAACTTATGTAAACAAATGCCGCCCACATTGTTTGGGGTGTATTGTATTGGTATCGAAGCTATTTGTACATGATTTTATAAGTTATACTGTTACTAATCTTTTTTGAATTTGTATGGTAGCTGTCACGCCCACTTATCCAATAGCACCAAGTTTTTGACGGATTATTTGAATTGAAAACCCAGCTGCTCTGTGTACGAAATTTGGAAAAGTTTGCTCCTACCGTTTTGCAGATATAAATAAATTTATTTTGTGCCACGCCCATTACTCCAATATCGACTACTTTTTGCCAGATATCGTGCATTGATACCAAACCAAATTGGAAAACTCTTATTTCTACGATTATGCAGATATTTGCATGGTAGGTGCCACTCCCACTTCCCTAATTCCGTCCATATCTTAAGAGAGGTTGTGTATTGAGAAGCCTGCTTTATGTACCAAATTTGGACAATTTTTCTTTTACGATTATTTAGATATAAATATATCTATTTTATGCCACGCCCACTTTTTCATTCCGGCCTACATTTTGTCGGATATTGTCAGCTGATAACGAAGGTGCTTGTATCTTATTTCGAACCTTTGGCTCTTGGCGTTCTCCAGACATAAAGAAATCTATAATGTCTTTTTATGGGCAGTGCCACTAAAAAACCCAACCGTTAAAAAAACAACAACGAATTTATGGGTAAAATTAAGGGCAGTCGTGGGGTTTTGCTCATTAATCAGTCATTGACAGTCCGCTAAAGGCTGCATTTCAATAGCAGACTTTAACCAATAAAAACTGATCTCGCAGTATTATAATTCGTTGCGGTTTGGCGTGAACTAAAGTAATTTCCCAGAGTGGACTTTATATGGGGACTATGGCAAATTAAGAACCGATCTTTATTAAATTTTGTAGACTGGTTTCCGGTCAAATAAAAAGAATTGGTGAGTCACCAATTTCTGTTAGTTTTTGTAATCAAAATATAAATTTTTTAGGGAGGCGTTTATACATTTTATTTCATAACTTTTTTCGAACCTACCCGATTGTACCAGATGTCAATCCCTAACTTCTTAAGGCCCAAATACACTGATCAAAATGCTCATCAAGCATTATTGAAAATGTGCTCGTATGTATCACATCGACGATACTGGATGGAAAATCAAAAAATTTAGATTAGACGCACACGTGCATGAGTGAATTCGCCTGCTGGACAAGCATTTGACATGTGTTTTATTTTTATATTGTTCTTTTCTTTTAAGTCATTCGCAAGTAAGCGTGATTTACGCAGAAGGACAGACGGGCAGACAGACGCCCATGTCTAAATCAACTTAGAATTATATTCTTTATAGTGTCTTAAATGAATATTAAAAATGTTTGACACGGCATGACAAACTTAGTATGCCCACATTTACCGTTTGTGGTGGAGGGTGCATAATAAAGCAGACTAAAACCGAAATATTATTATAAATGTGAATTTTTTTATTATGAAGAATTTGCAACGAGTGCAAATTGAATTCGAATTGTGAATTTGAAATTCAAACAAAGACACTCGATAGCAAAACTTGGAAAATGGCAACAAAAAAATCGTCATGAATAATACTTTTCACTTTTGCCTCTTCATTTTCTAAAACGAAACGTTCTATTGTAAAGAAATTAATGAAAAACATGAAATCTAGAAGAAAACTGTATGACATTATTTAGTGTCTTAATGGAACATATCATAACAAATCACGCAATTTAATCAAATCAATTAAAAAAAACCAATTTCAATAAAACAAGTTATTTTAGACTTTATTAGAAAAAACGAACAAAAATTTATCGATGGCTTGAAAATAAACTAAAATCTGAATTCAAATCAAAATTAAAACGCAATTGGAACTGTACCAGAATTTAAGGTTTTTTGGTAACTGTATTGTACAAATAATTTGAGACAGGACCGAGCTGGAATTTAACTAGATCTGGGGGCTAATTCTGGCAGTCGTGATCAAATACGTTTGCGATTCGAAAGAAATTCTATTTCAGTCGATACTAAACGAAGTTTCGATTCGTGTTCAGTGTTGCGAAAACTCAAACAAATGCCTAAAAAAATAATTTCGATTAAAGAATTCGAAATAAAATTGCTCTCAATTCGAAAAGTATTCAATCACGACTGCCAGAATTAGGCCCCTGAGCTGCAAGTGAAAATTATCTGATCTACAACTGATATATAACTGAACTAGAACTTAACTAGTGCTTAAAATGTTTCTATGTACAGGGTATTTTGAATGATTTAAAAAAACAATTTTTTTGAATTTTGTTTTTTTTTTATTTAAAACATCAATTAGAAACAATTAAATTCACTTGTCTTTATAAACTGTCATTATGCATGGAAATTTAAATTTAATTATCCAGCTGTTTGCCATTTATTTCTGATGATTTATTTATAATTTTTAATTTTCTGCTTTATTGAAACAAATAAAATTATTGAGGTAAAGGTCATTGTAAAGAGAGATAATGTATGATTTTAATTTTTTTTTTTTTTAAATTAAATTCGTTTAAAAGTAACAAATCTAATTGATTTGTTGCAGCAAAATACAAAACAGAAAACTTAATGATTTGACAAGGTAAATTGCACCTGACACATAGAAAATTGATGAAAATTGTAATAAAATTAAATTTTAGCAATTTAATTAAGTGGACATAATACAAATACATACATACAAAAATATAAAAAAAAATAAATTTTTGTTCAAAACACTTAAATCTGTGGCATTTTTACAAAACATCTTAACTCGAGATAAGAAAGCAAAAAAGTTTTTAAGGAAATCGCGGGCTTAAAATCAGTTTTATTAGGTAATCAAATTAAACAAAATTAAAGAAAAATTTCGTTAATATTTCAAAATTTTTAAAACGTAAATAAAAATTAATTATAACAGTTTCGTTTAAATGTGCTAAATTCCCACTTCATACTATTGATAAACTGAAACTTATTGTTGATAGGATAAGCTATTCCTATGTGCATTTCACTGGATGCTTAGGGCAGATCGTCACGCAACTTCATCCAAAGATTTTGGAAAAACTAAAGACATTAAACAAATAAGATTGTTAAGCGAATAAGAATTATAAACGCCAGTTATACTTGTAGAAATATCAAAGCTTAATCAAAAACAACAACAATAAACAGTGAGTTTATCTTTTCATACAGTCCCGACTACAATTAATTGATATTCTGTCAACTCTAAATGAAGTTGTAAGTGAGTAAAGAAAAAACAAAAATAAAAACAAATAACTTAATTTATTTTGCCAGTTCATTTTATTTACACTGCCACATTCAAAATCAATTCAATTCAAATGAATTTGCGAATTGAAATTCATTTCAGCCTAATTCATTTGAATTGACTCAAATTTCATACAATTAATTTTTTTGTGTTGAAAGAAGACTGTGCTAAAAATTGACATTTTTTTTGACACGCCGGGCACATTGCGTATTAACATAATTCGGTTACGCAGGATGCCCCTAGATGGGTCAAATGTATGACCAACCTTACTTTATTTTTCATCTAAATCATTAATTTCTAACATACCTACCCGCTATCTCCATTCCTTAAGGGGGCTCCCATACAAAATGTTCAATGTAGACTAGAAATATAATGGAAAAAGTCCCATTAATGCCCAGGAGACGCCCCTAGTGGGATAAAATATATGACCAAAATTTTATTGCGGAATTTCGGCTTTTTAAATAATTTTAATAAACTAAACTGTTCTTGAGTTACGCGTACATATGTTGTGCAACCTCCTCCATTTTCGAAATAACGGTATACCTCGAAAACAAGAGCTTACCTAAAAAAAAAAACGGTTAGCACCATTGGATTCAAGTACGTCATGGTACGTCATTTGTATATTTTTGCAACTAGCACAGTGGAATTAATTCAAAATTCGCTAATTCAGTGTATGAATGATTCGCAAATCAATTCAAAAATGAATGATTCATTTACAGCGCTACTTTACTGGACAAAATTTTAAACAGTTTTAAGAATAGGACAAAAGTCTTGAGTATGAGATAGACGATCGTAACCTGAATCGTATTGTGGTATGGGACGAACCATATGAACTGCTTCGTTGGAACGATTAAGTCTACGACTTTGCGCATCTTTCGACATATGTAGCTTACATCGACTGCTGCATTGTATTGGACATCTGTTACTTCCATCGCTTCGTTTTCATCATGTAAATGGCCTGTTGGCTCGTCATCTTCAAAATTTTCATTTCGGAAAGCAGCAACAAAATCGAAATCCGGGTCATAATCACTGTCGTCAAAAGAAAAATCACCATCATCTTGACTTTCCGACCGCGATACCGAATTGAAAAGTTCTGCTTCTTTTCTAAAATCACGAATTCTACGCGAAATTTCTAATCTCTGAAAAAAAGCCATAGCAATAACGTAATTTTATGTATTGTAAATTTCGAACTCCCTGTGCCTGACGGTTCCGCAACGGAGTAACCAAAAATTTTATAAAATTCACTCAAGTCAACCCAATCTATTATTATTTCAAACACTCACAAGCTTCTAGGCTTGTGTTTTGACGTATTATTTATTTTTATTAATTTTTTTACCCTTGCAACTGTGCAAAATAGTTGCAACTATTTGACGTGAGCAACCCATTTCGTTTGCTCCTTCAGTTTTCAGATTTTCCGAAACAATTTTTCGAACAACGCACTTTCTATTAGACAATATCCCTAGACGCATGCAATTGCGATTATTTAAAAAAGTTATTAATAACTCTGAACCGTAAAAAATAAACAAAATTATTAATTGTAATAATTTACAAGTCGAATTTATAACTTATCCACCTCAAAACTTTTTTCAGATAAGCATTCCAGTATTTCTATTATTTCAGCTTCTCCTATCTTTATTTACAAACACTACAATTAATGTATAATATTTTGTAATTCAAAGAAAAAAATGTACGTTCAAATAGTATTCCTGCGTTGTTGTTTAGTGTAGAGTTGGTTTTCTGAGTACTTTTTAAGAATTTTTTTCAATTTGGCAATACCATAAAAAGTTGGAAAATATTTATGCTTTTACTCGGATAATCTTGCACTTACTAAGCCCTGACAATTTTTGCGAAATAATTGTCTGTGTTTTTGTTGTTATGTTTTTTGCACTTTTGCTCTTTCGCAAGAGTGCAATGCAACTTTTGACTTTTTTTTGAAAGTACGCAATTTCGCAAAAAGTGTTTTTTTTCGAGGTTGTGACACTTTGCTGAGCATACATGCGTCAAATAAAGTCGGTTTCAAGTGGTCATCGGCGCAAACGGTGGGGCTTGTATCAGGAAATATATTTAAGGTCATAGCGAGAAGTTTAAACATAAACCCCCGTATTTATAAACGATTATTAAGTTTAACAAACGTTTGTCAAGGATAATTTTCATAGTAAATTGTTTCCTTAAACCTTTATTAAATTTTAAAAATTTGTATGAATACAGGCAAAATAGTTAAACAAAGTTTTAATTTTTCCTTGGATGGTTCCTGGCGGTATAAGGGGGGGGTATTAAGAGTTGAATATAAGATAGACGGTAGTCGTACGTATAAAACGAAAGCCTTCCGTATAGACGTAAGTATGCTTATGTCGATAGCCTTGAACACTAGATGGTAGTATTAAATAAAAGACGAGTCTTGAGTAGAGGGTTTTAGTATTAAGTATAAGAAAATATTCATCTCAAGACGGCACTGTTTAGAAGAGTAGAGTTAATCCATAGAAAAAGAGTATTTTAGAGTAAGGCAGGCCAGATTAGTGTACACTATAGAAGAGTACAGTAGAGTAGAGTACAGTGCTGCACAGTAGAATACATTAGAGAAGTAAACAGTAGAGTAGGTAGAAAAGAGTAAAGTAGAGCAAAATAAAGTAAAGCAGAGACTCTAGCATTCTCTGCAGAATAAAGAAGAGTATAGTAAAGTAGAAAATAAGATAATGCTCGAATTAATGCTAAGATTTAGAGAATAAGATTTTACTTTTGCCTGTATTCATTAAAAAAAAAATAGCAGACGGGTGTTTAAGACGCAACGCAGCTCACCCTGTCAACTTTGTATACAGAATTTTTAATTAAAATAACAAATATTTACATTTATAATCATTTGGGTGAACATTTTTTGTAAATATCTAAAGATCTAAATGAGTCTTTTCAGATCTTTTTTTTAACGATAAAAAGCGGATAAATGCTAGAAACACAACTGGGTCGTACGTCGTCAGAACGTAGCAGGTAACGCCATAAATATCTTAAAACACGCTCTATTTACCCACAATTCTACACACGGGAAAATATATCAAGGTTTAATTAAAATGGCGCAATGTTTATTAAAAATCATAGTAAATTTCTGCAAAAGTATCGACTTTATTAAAATTATCAATCGTTGTTTCATATTAATTTTAAATGAAAAATGTTAAAATAATATTGTTAAATATTAAATCCAAAAAAATCCTGTTATAATTTTTTGTAACACCACTATAAAAAGCATAACATAATTTTTTTTCTTATTTTCATGTTTAAAATTATTTATAAAAAGAAAAAAAAATTCCCGTATTCTTTGTGTTAAAATTATTTAGTTAAATAGTACATGAAATTTTGAAAGTAGAATGCTGACGAAAACCATATCGGGCCATTCTGCTGGTGTCTTTTAATTATGAGTGCTTCTGTAAACAAAGAAGAAAACAAAAAAGTGAAACATGTGTTACAGGAAAATAAATAATTATATTCTCTCTCTCTCTCTCTGGTAATTATTCTTAAATATATGCACATGTTGTTTTTGAAGCTTCTTCTCACTTTTGTTTCAAACTCAAACTAATTCGATTCTACATGAAATTCACGTTGTTTCAAATTGAAATAACTTTTATTCAACGTTATTCGCAGTGTTGTTTCAATATGAATGCCATTTTGCTCGCACTTAACGGGAATGTTAAATTAACATGAATTTTTGTTATTTTAAAAGAAATTAATGTTGTTTGCAAGTTATTGTAAAGTCATGTAAAATTAACATAAAGTAAAATCACTACCGAAAAATGTAAAATCAACCTTGTTTTCGAGGATTTTACATCGATTTTTTTCTGTGTGTATCCGTAGAGGTATTTTGTTTTCCTTTGAAAATAATATTCGATAAATTCAAATTTATTGAAATTGTTGTTTGTTGTATCCAAGGCCCATTGAAAAGGTCTGCGCAAGAAGCCTGATGATCATTGTTTATGTTCTTTTTAGTTGTCAAAAGTTGTTTACATGTGCATGTATACGTTTATGGTATGCGACACATACACGTTTTTTCCTTTTGCTTTGTATATGTGGTAGTAAATTTTTGACAACTAAAAAGAATCGTTTTTTGTTTTTCTACAAGTAAGCAGACCTGATAGATGGGCCTTGGTTGTATCTTTCTTTTTATTTGTTTTCAAATATTCAATTAAAAAAACACAAAAATTATTACAATGTAAATATATTTTTAATTTTTCTTTTTCTATGACAGTAGGGCCATAAGCGTCGTTTGAAATAGAATTAGTTCTACATATGTCGACGCACGAGGTATATACGCTTTAACGTTTGCGCCAACTATTGTGTGCCTTCGTATTAAATTTTGCACTTTTTACTTGACAACGTATTCACGTTTTACGCTATTGCGTTCATACGGTACAATTGTGTTTCTACGGTTATCAATAGAGCGATTGAAAACGGATTCCCATACGCTCAAAAAGGAATCAGTAAATTATATCGCAAATGAATCTTTAAGGTGATACTTTGGTAGGTTAACATTTAGTCACAACGGTTTTTTTCGGTTTTTTTGCTCTTGAAACAAAATGTTAGCTGGGAAAGACATACATACTACTATAAAGGCCAACATATTAATTTTAAAAACTACAATTATACTTTTAAAGCCTACTTTTCTATTAAGCCATAATCTTAACAAGTTTAATAAGCAATTTAATCGTAAGACTTAAAAAATAAAGAAAAAAATATCATTCTCCTCACACAAAATGGCGTGTGATGACTACATTAAAATCATTAATTTTTGTATGAATTTTTGCTGTAATTTTATTTTGAAGCCTCCAAAACAATGCACAGCAGTAGTAAGCAATACTTAATCACTGGCATTATTATCATTGAAAAACAAAAGGCTGGTTCATATACAAATGAATGTAAGTATTTGTATGTAGCTGTTGCAGATGTAATGGCAGAAACAGCAGCATTTCGACGAGCATCAACAACAATAGATTTTTCGATACTATTGTATTGTTGCAACTTGAATGCAAAAAAAAAATTCTCATTTGCTTAATTTTGGGTATTTTTTTCATTTTTTTTTTTAATTTTAAGCTTTTATTGTATTCGCATCGTTAACACTAAAAAAAATATGAAAATGAAACAAAAGTATAAAAAAATATCAGCATAAAGATTATTTATTCATTAAAAAAATTTTCGTTGTTGTTGTTTCTTTTTCATAAATTTTTGGTGTTACATGAATTTCGTATGCATGTCACACGGTAGCTGAATGTAATACTTATTTGTATTCATACAATAATTGCAACAATACAATTCATATAAATTTTTTTTTTGTGGTTTTTATAATTTTTAACAGATACAAGCAACTGCATAATGTCGGAATTAAAATCGTGAGTAGGTTTGTTACGGGTGTATTTTAAAATAAGTCTTTTTAAAAGAATTAAAACCTTTAAAGCTGAAATTGCAGCCCTGAAGTTGAAATCCCAAAAATGTGCACTGCAATTTAAATTAAAGCTCTAAAAGGACTTGGAAATTTCTGTTGATTACAAATTAGAGGGAATAGTGAATTATAAGCTTCAATAATGTTTAATTACACAAGAAAACCAATAGGAAATTTTAGCCGCTCAAGCCAGACCTTATGATACCCTACACCATAACATAACATTAACATAATACTTTATTTATTTAAGCAAAGAAAGAAAGATTGGAATAAACATTATTGATTTAAATATAATATGATATTGCTTTTTATGATATTCATGTTCAGAGAATAGTCGATATACATTTCATTGAAACAGCTGCATAATTTTCTTATTGGATCTGACATCGCAAAGTTTGTTCGGCATGTCCAGACACATAGTGGGTTGAAAAAACGAAGTGGACGTTGAGGAATATTAAAAATAAACGTTACTCAATAAAAATTCGGAATGTGCAACACCATTTATAAGATTAACCATCAAATATATATTTAGCATCATTCGCCGGCATTTTAACGTAAGTAAATTTATTTCGCTAGTCTTGTTGCATATGAAGGTAATACCAGGCATCCTCTATAATCACTTCTAAAACAGAAAATAAGAAATTGTTTTTGAACTGATTCGATACGATCAATATGAATATTTTAGATCGGGCCCCAAATAATGCTGTCGTATTCCAAAATTTTTGCTGACGAGCGAAGTAAAAAGGCTTTTTGTGGTTAAGGGATCGGTGAATTCCTTTGCCCATCTTTTAATAAAAGCCAGAACACTGCTGGATTTATTAACAGTCATCGTTATATGTTGAATAAAGTTAAGTTGTTTGCCTAACAATATTCCCACAACCATTATTTCACTAACATATTGTAACGTACAGCCATCAAGAACAGTAAAGTTTTCGAGGGTCACACATGGTGATCAGAAGCCTGCCAAAACAAAATAAAGTTAGGAACAGTGTTCGAAAATAAACAATAAATATCGCTCCTTAGTGTTTGGTTCGGTAGATTTGTGGAAAACACAAACGCTAATAGTGTTTGTATAGTAAATCATTAAAAAAAATAACGTTTCCCTGTCTGTCATCTTTCGAACACAAAAATAATACTGTTCTCATTCAACTCAACAAAAATATAAGAACATTTAGTTCCTTGTCATGTAAAACGCAACGCAGCGCCAAAGAATTACATTGGAACACACACAAAGTCATAAATACACAATGCGTTTTAAAAGTTCAAACGCTGTACAGCTTTTGGCGTTGAAAATTTTTAAACGGTACCTGAATTTCTGTAGAAAGCAACAACAAAATTAGAAAATATTTATGACTTTGTTTTTTCTTTCAATGATATTCTTTGGAGTTGCGTTGCGTTTTACATGATTAGGGCCTTAATTTCGTTTGGTTTTTTTTTTTAAACCACAATATTTATTGTGTTCGTTCGTTTCTCTTGTGCATAGCGCCCATTTAGCTGGTAAAAAATAACCAAACCTTTTTTTATAAAACAAAAATACACAAACTAAAAAAAAAAAATCTAAAAGTCAGCAAAATTATTTTACACAAACAAAACATAAACACAATACAAACACAAGCTGTTCGAGCTGTGGACGTTACTAACATTTTTTATGCTTGTTGAATTCCTTTTTCAATGTAAAAAAATAACGTTTTAGAAGATTAAAATATAATGTTTGTCTACAGTATCACTACAATAAATTTGATTTTTAACGAAGAACAGAACACTACATAATGTTCAGCTTGTTTCTTGAAAATAATTTCGAACGGCATTAGGACTGTGTTCGTCTACACAAACACCAAAAAAAAATGGATAACGTTCCTGGGTGTGTGAGCCGAACACTAAATAATGTTCTTTTTATTTTCGAATACTAGTTGGGAGGTTAAAATTCATTTAAGAGTTCTCTGTGTTAAATTTTAAATTTTATAAGACATCAATCTAAAGTATAAGACAGCATTCTTAAGTATAAGACAGCAGTTTTAAGTCTAAGACAGCAATCTTAAGCAGTTTTATGTAGTTATAAGATAGTAGGAAGGTGGGTAGTATTTATTATAACACGGTAGTCTTTGGTGTAAAACATAAGTCTTTAGTATACGCCAGTACTTTTTAGACTTATACAGTAGTTACTTGTATAAGACGCAGTCTTAAGTACATATAAGATATCAGGTAGTCTTTAGTGTAACAACCCAATAAAATTTTTTTATCATTTTGCGAAGCACTAATGGTACATCTGAAAATATAACCGCACAATTATGCGCTACCCAATAAGACATACAGAATTGCAGTAAAGTAATTGAAGAAGCTCTAAGGAGCTTTAAACAAGTTTCATTAAAAAAAATAATATTATTTCAAGTGCCACGGCATTCCCTTACTTCGAAGCAAAATAAACTTTTAAAAAATCATTCAGTGTGTAAAGCTGATAGCTACGCTCACCAGTTTTTATATGCATTCAATAAAGCGCGTTTTATGTCAAAAATGTATTTCTTCAAAGTGGGAACTCGCCATATAAAATGAATGTTTTGCGTAAGCGGTATGGTAAGCGAAACTCTTACTCTTCTCCCTTACAAACCTGCTTCGTTTAAAGCTTAATTTTTTTATTGAGAACGTAGTCTTTAGTATTACACGGGAATCTTTAGTATAAAACAGTAGTCTTTAGTATATGACATAGGGATGGGCAAGTTGAAAAAATATATCGATATATATCGAATCGATATTTTTTAGAGTATCGATATTTATTATTTTAAAAATATCGATATATCGATATATCGAACGTATTTTGCTGAAACTATTACCAAATTAAAAAATTCAGTATACCTTTGTACAAACATATTTATGAAAAAATTCATATAACAAAAACAAAAGGGAAGAAAGAAAAAAACCATATGAAATAAAAAAAAATAAATTACGAAATATTTCAATGGAAGTAAATAAGTCCTGGAAGTACCAACTGTCCTTAAAATTTGAATTGCACCCCAAAAGTACCAACTGGTTTTAGTCAAACCAGTAATCTTCAGATATGGACATCAGGAGCACTCTCTTTTTGGTGTGCTCTCCAGTCAATCTGCTTCTTGTATGCCAATCATTTTAGATCTTCATATTAGTTTAAAAAAACATATGATGCAATGATTCCAATTTGGGTTCTTAATGAAGACTGACTTAAAAAAATATCGAATTCGATAGTCGTATTTCAATATCGATACATCAATATATCTGTATTTAAAATATCGGCGATACATATCGATTAAATTTTTTTTAAATATCGATATTTTCATATATCGATATTTTTTGCCCATTCCTAATAATGACAGTACTTTTTTGTATAAGGGCTAATAAATCAGAGCAAGTTAAACTCTCTTTTCGGTTTAGAATTTGTTTAAGCCAAAAAATCTATAAATCAGTAAAAATATTTAAACCAACAATGCAGACCATAGAAAGATTTATCATAGTGCTGCCACGTGTTATTTTTTAACAACATATTAAATACATGGGCATTGATTTATAGTTGTTGGGTTTAAATTACATTTAAATTTCAGTTAAGTTCAACTAAACCAGGGCTTAAACATTCACTAATTTATTAGTTTAAATGTAATTCTGTAGTCTTTTAAATAAAATGGTTAATTTTTAATAAGACTCTAGTACTTATATGTTAATTAAAACGGTACACCTTATATGTAACGGTAGGCATATATACGAAAAGAAATACTTTAGTACAACACGGAATCCTTTAGTATAAAGCGGTACACCTCAATATAAGACTGCAATCTTAAGTACGAAAATATTGTTGTTTGCATAATAAAATATATTTAAGTATAAGACTTATGTATAAAGTCTTATACTTAAAACTGTTGGTTAACGAAAGAGAACTTCAACTTCTTTTTGCATAAGGGGGTATGACTTTAGTATAAACGGTTGTCTTTAGTAAAAAATGTTAGTACATTTTTTATATGCCTAAGTTTTCCTTAATTCAATTGGATACGATCTTTAAAATAATTTCCCCTTTCTCTGTCATTCTTAAATCTAGAAACCTTAAAGTTTTATTATTTTATGAATTATTTTTGAGAACATATTTAATAAAATATCTTTTTTAAGTTGTACGCTTTAAATTCCTACATAAATGACTATAAGTTATTTTTGTTTTTACATTAAAAAACTCAAAATGAGAAAAAAAAATTCCCAAATGCATGTTTTGCCAAAAATTAAAACTTCTACAAAATTTTTTGAGTGGCATGAACGAGAGTAGCAACGAAATATATTTGGTATGTATTTGCCACATTGCATGTTTATTTTATTAAGTGTGAAATGTACACAAATTCATCAACGTCATGGTTATTTGCTGACATGAAAAAAAATTACAAAAATTTAATAAACAAAAAAAAACAGTTTTTTATGATTTCATTAGAGAAATGTAGTATTTATCATAATAACGAAAGCTGTGCTATGAAAAAAATATTTAAATTTTAAAGCTGACAAAGAAAAAATGCATAAAAATTTCATGAAAATAAAAAGGAATGCAACATTTTTTTTAATAACGAAAGCTTTTTTAAGAAGAATTTAAAAATTTATTTTTGAAATCAATAGAAATTTAATAAAGGGTGGTTTTAAGGGCCAATGTTGAATGTGAAACACACCCAAACGCCAAGTTTTAAATGCATTTCATTTGACATTTGACATTTCTCAATTTCAGACTACTTCAATCTGAACCATGGAAAGCTACACAATCGAGCAACGCGGTTTAGTTATTCAGGCTTATTTTGAAAATGGGCGTTCATTCAAAATGCATTTCGTCCATTTCATATTCAGTGACGAGGCAGACTTTCACCTCAGTGTTTTCGTCAATAAGCAGAATTGCCGTATTTGGGCGAATGATAACCAATGCACCCACAAAGAGTGACGGTTTGGTGCGGTTTATTGGCTGGCGGCATCAACGGGCCGTATTTTACCAAAATGAGTTAAGTTAATGTAAATGGTGTTCGTGAGATGATAACGAACTTTTTATGGCCCGAATTGGAAGATATCGATGTGGACGATATGTGGTTTCAACAGGACGGTGCCACTTGCCGCACACCTTATAAAACAATGGCTCTTTTGCGCGACAAATTCAATGGCCGTGTTATCTCACGTGGTTGCGATATCAATTGGCCAACAAGATCATGTGATTTGACACCGTTGGGCTTCTTTCTTTGGAGTTATTTGAAAGAAAAGGTACACGTCGATAGACCAGCACCAATTCAAGAGCTAAAGTGTGAGATAATTCGGCACATTAACGGCAAAGAACAAAACTGAGGTCCTCAGCGTCATCGAGAATTTGGACCATCGGATGTTGGTGTGCCGCCGAGGTGGCGGCGGACATTTGACCGATATTTTGTTCCATACATAACTAAAACATACCAATATTATCAAAATTAAAAGAAATGACAATAATTTCCTAAATAATTTCTGTTTTATTCAAAATCAACATCGTTTGACCACCCTTTATATTAATTAATACAAGCAAGTCAAAGCGCCATATTCTGCTGTGCCGTATCTTTGATATCCTCCAACCAAAGTAAGAAAATTTAAGGATTTGGCTTAACATCTTAAAATTGTAAATGAATATTATTAACAATTGACCTCGCAGTATCTCGGCGATAACTTGACGAATGTTGGTTTTCAACGTTTGGGCGTATCTTTGACGTAGACCAGATGAGATCCCGATGACAACAATGCATGATGCTTACTTTCCAAAGATACAACAACAAATTGTAAGAGCTTTCAAAGCTGAAAACCAAAAATAGCAAAATATGTGTGTTTGGACGTAACTGACGTAGACCCACAAAAAAAGTCTAACGGCGTCAAAGAGACTGAACTTGGTGGCCCATTAACGTCGCCAAAACGAGAAATTTCTTGTTCTGGAAACTTCCCATATAATAACGCCAATATCGGTCGTGTTGTGTAGCTTGTTGAAACCACATATCGTCCAGTTTACAGTCTTCGATTGCAGGCAAAAAAATAGACGTAAGATATGGCCAATTGCTAAGAATGCCGTGAAATCGACAAATTCAGAGTATCCGCCAAACTTTTACTAACAGAAGGGGTATTTGCGGCAGTAGGCAAATTGAATGATGCACATCTCTAACGTTGTCAGTCTCTTTAAATTTCTTTATAATCTTGCCAATTGCTTGCTGGTTAATTCTGACGCACGCCGTAATACACGAAATGTATGCTGCCTTTGAACCCCCACTTTTGTAAAAAGTTTTAGTTAATTTTACGAGTTCTTCGGTGCTAAAAAGATCCATATTCGTAAATAGCAAAGCTTTCACTTAATAAATGACACTTCAGATTACTAATAATTAACAGCTGACAGCCTTGCCTGACCGCCGGGTTTAAAACTACTGAATGGATAACCCTGTATATATATTCTGGGTTCTTAAGTTACTCTGTCCGACCGGTCGCGACCGTTGGCACACGCTGGTGTCAAATAGTTTCTACTGAATGTTAGTCTGGGATCACACTTTGAAAGTTTTCTTTCAGAAAGTCTGAGTTTATGGGTGAAAGAGGAGAGAAAAAAGCATATTCTCTTCCCCTCTCACCAGTTAACTCAAACTTTCTGAAAGAATACTTTCATAATGTGAACCCAAACTAAGCAATTTTGAATTTTTTTTTTTTTTTTTTTTTTTTTTTAATTTCCTAAGCTATTCCCGCAAAGCTTTTCGCTTGTCTGCAGGACAGAAACCAGAGTCTCTGGCGGGAATCGAACCCGCAACCCCGGCGCTGATAGACTAGCTCGCTACCAGCTAGCCTACCGGGGCACAATCCATTCAGCAGGAAAGACTTTATAGATAAAACTCTCTAAAATTTTTCACCAATTAAGGCATTAATCAAAAAAAATTTGTCGGTTTTAATTAAAAATTTAATAAAAATAATTAAACGTTTAATCAAATTAATTAAACGTTTCATCAAGTGAATTAAACGTTTAATTGATACTATTAATTTGTTTACTGGTCCAAATTTTATTAATATCACAAATTTTTTAATTTAGATAACTTTTTATTTTTTTCTGCGTTATGAATTCAAATACGTCCTAAAAAATTTATATTTCTGTTAAAAAAGAAAACTAAACTCGGTGGAGGACTTTAAAGTTTCGGCTCATCCGTTCCCCCTACAATCGGGTTTACGCACCGGAATGACTCGGATATCAACGAACGCTTACCTAGGACTGTTAACTTAGCAACACCTGTTTTTCAGGTCTCGCTGCTACAACGACAACATACTACAATTATTCTACTTCAAATTTTTACTGGCGACAACCCGAAACTTAAGCAATCGTATGTAGAGAGATGCCAGCCAACCTTTTAACATCTGCTATTAAAAGCTAAAATCTGTTGATTAGCTTGAAATGATCGTTGGTCGAAAACATCGGGAATATGCGACCAAATATGAAGCTGTTACATTTCATCATGATAATGTTCGGCAAGATAGTGGCACACGACCCTGCCGGAAATTTGAGTCAATTGTTCTTCAAGCACTTATCCCGTGACCAGGGAACACAATATTGTAATAAAAAAGGGACGAATTGTGATTGGTGAAAACAAAATATACAACTTAACTGGTGATAAGGTTTTTAAAGTTGAAATACTCCAGAGAAAAGCCAACTGACACCGAAGTAGTCCAGGCACATGGATTTTGTGCGGGTATTGCCTGATTATTTCTGGTTCTATTACATTATATTAAGGGGATCTATCATTTTAACATGGTTCACTCGCGACAGTATCGGGACAATTAAATCGGAATTGAATGTGTACAAAAAGGTGCAAAATAACCTCCTCCTAGGACATCGCCATGCTAAAGTGGCAAATCCCTTTCATGTAAAATTATACAACTAGAACCGGTCACTTCCACTTTGGAACTGTTCCATGATAAGTTTGGTATAAGTTCCCTTTACTTTCCCTTTTAGGGTACACTCAAAAAAAAAATTAATAGTACGGTGAATACGGATTTTCTTGAATCAAGTACAGAAAGATTGATTCAAGATCGCGAAATACTGAACTTTTTCATATTGAATCCCGAATTCGCATTAGAAATAATCCGAAAATAAGATTGATTTAAGTAAAACTAAAATTGAATCAATCTCAAAATGCGCTTGATTCAAGAATTATACAGTTGATTTATTCCCGAATTCGTACATGAAATAAACCAAAAATGAAATAAGAAGGAGAATTTTATTATGATTGATTTACTTTCCCGTTTCACACCTTACCGAATTTCAATTATAAAACACCAGCTCCATTCCCGATATGTTTTTTATTTTAAAAACTTAATGTACATAAAGACCTGAAAATATAAACTAAATGAGAAGCAAGAGTTCTCAATTTAACTTTTTAAAAAGGAAAATAATGTGTTTTCGTCATGTTCTGTTGTTTTTGTTGTTTCTAAACTCAACAAGCAAATCGTTTGTCAACTACTTGTGCGGTGTTGTTGTAGTGTCTGCAACAAACTTTGATAAGTTAAATGAGATTTAAACGCTCACTTTGTAATTTTTTGACTCTCAGACTGGCACAACCAACGAAAAGTTTAATTTTTTTTTTTTACTTGGTTTAAGAATTTTGTACTTATTTTAACCCTTCGTCTTACTCATGAGTCTGGCCAGACCTGTTTCGATTTTAAATGTTATTTTAGTATATTTAAAACACAGGTAGGGACTTGAAATTTTAGGTACCCTTCAAAAATTTAGTTTACTATAAAAAGCTGAAAAATATAACCTGGAAAGGATATGTAAGGAAACTTATTCCAATATTTTACTGCACACATCACATTCGTAACACATGTGGTCTGGCCAGACCCATATATATTTTGTATAGAAGATGACGTATTTTTAACTTTCTTTCTTGCTGTTTTTTATTATTTTTTTGTTAAATTAGCTATTATTTATTTATTTTTATTAAGCACACAAACTATTAGCTCCATCTAGCTCTACAATTTAACCCTCCCTATTACACATGTTTTTTAATTTCACATTCGTAACGCATGAGTCTAGCCAGACCCAACAAACTTTTGAATAAATAAAACCAATTTTTTGAACTAAATGTTATATTATAAACAGTTATAATTTAAATAAAATTTTAAAATATGAATTTAAATTATAAATGTGTATAATATAACATTTAGTTAAAAAAAATTGGTTTTATTTATTCAAAAGTTTGTTGGGTCTGGCTAGACTCATGCGTTACGAATGTGAAAATAAAAACATGTGTAAGACGGAGGGTTAAGAAATTCGGGGATTGATTTTTGATGGTAATCCTTTTAAAGATTGTTTTAAGTACGTTTTAGTGTTGTTCGTACTTGAATTTTTGATTACGCCTCGTACTTAAAGTAAGTATGTATAAAAAACCTAATTTATCCCGAGTGCTTTTCGTTGTGTAATTAAAAAGTTCTTACAAAAAAGTGATTGAAAGATTTTGTCTTCTCGGCCTTTATATCCAGAACTTGCCTTATCCGTTTCGATCGATGCAGAACGCTCCTAATAGATCACGCCTCACTTCCGGTCAGGGTCTTGCAAATTGATTTGATTTATCGTTGGCGTTGAACAGATAAACAAGTCTTTTGCCAATACTTTGAATAATATAATATTGTATCAGTGTTACCCAGTAAAACACTTAAAATTAGCCAAAAGTTTGAAAATTAGGTTTCTGCTTTTAAATGTTTACAAAATAATTAATTTTCCAAAAGAGTTGAATATTATAATTTTGTTTCAATTTAATGCTTTATAGTGGTTTCTGCTAAACCACAAAATACTCCTTAAAGTGACACTGATTACATAAATTTAGCTTTTAAGGTTTATTTGCATAACTTAACTAAAATGTAAACAAATTATTTGTTTTGGAATTTTAACCGCAAAACAACACAAAAACAAAGCAAGTTTGCAAATATTTGTCTTCTTTGGTTTTATAACTGAGAAGTGAAACCATGAAAATTAATTAACACACCCTGTAATTAATTATTTTATATCAAACACCTTAAACCCTCTCTAACAAGTTCATATATCACTCATTCTTCTTAGTCTTTCTAAAAGACAATAAAACATCGCTTATTTATTCATACAACTCTCGCCAACTCATCACAAATAACAGCCCAATCCCTAAAATATAACATATTGTTCGCAGTATCACTGGCATTAAACTAAAACCATCACTGCTACTAAAACCATCACATTTCACCAACATTTCACTATTTTTATCACCATCATCATCATCATCATATCACTCGTTTGGTATTTTTAGAAATACTCTGCAACATAATTTTTTTTGTTTTTGCTCGTATCTAAAGTGTGACATATCGTAAATATTAAATGATAAAGTGTAAATTATTGATGTGATGAGCAGGAGATGAGAAGAGTGTGAGAAGCTTGAAGGTAGAGGTTTTGTAGTGATGAGTATGATGACTCGGATGTTGATGCCAAGAATGTTGGGTATTGTTGTAACTCATCTAGTTTATTTGTCTTTAAATGTTTAACATGTCCATTTATCATTAGAATGTCAGCTGGTTTCAAAAAGAGGAAATTAGGGGCATTCATAAGTAACAGCAATATTTTAGAACCATGTAACAAATTTTAGCAAGGTATGCAAATTATTTATGAAAGGTAGCCCTATCGAAAGATGATAAAATTTTTTAAAATGGCAATAAATGTTAGTTGTTGTTTGATATATCGTCATTAAGAAATGGAGCGTAATACTCCTCGCGACCACGGAATAATTGTTTCGATTATTTTGTAAAACAACAATTCATTGCTAGTGTTGGCACAAATTAAGATTTACATTTTCAGATCGGCAAAAACTAACGCGTATGGGACAAAACGAGATGGTTTCAGCGCTGGGCGTCCCTGGAGCAGCCGTGTTGGTGAGAATATAGCGGTTGTAGCTGAAGGGGACCTGGACCTCTGCCCAACACTTTCTCCTTCCTCGAACTAGACGAATTGGGGCGGGAGAAAAGATAGTTCCAACAAAATGGAGCAATGTCCCATACGACCTGCAACAGAAATTCTGAGAGCTGCATTTCCAGGTCGCCTAAACTCTTATTTTGTCGATTTGTGATGTCGGGCAAGATCGCCAGATTAAACCATTCTAGACTTAATTTTGTATATTTTTTTTTAAGTCACGAGTCTATGTCAACAAGCTTTAGAATCTAAAAGCCCACAAAGCAAATGTAGTTATAAAAAATGCCATATATAATGCGCCCATATGGACATCAATTCTGGCGATGGCCACTTGGACCATATCATTTTTTCTTTACTTATTAAAAGAAAAATTTTGATATCAAATTAACACAAAACAAACATTTTTCATTTGTAAAAAAAAGTTACAGTCAAAGAACATTGGATAACATCATTTGCCCCACCTGGTTTATCTTAATTTTCCAGTCTCTGATCTACTTAAACTTATACTTATGTTTTTCTAAAATTTAATTAAAATAAAACTTTCATTGATTTCTGGAAGAAAACTAAAAATGTTGTACTCTGGCGTATGATTAATATTAAAAACGAGGCGTTTTTGCAAAAATGCGTATAACTCTTAAAATATATAAAAGATCTTAAAAAGCTTAAGCCATTCTTAAAAGCGACTAAAATAGTGTACTTAAAATTTTTTATAGTAATCTGCCTTATTATGGTGTTGTTGTCGTAAACGACACAAATACGACGAATTTTCTGTGTTTTACATTGTAATTTTTTTTATTTCGATAAAAATTTCAAACGACTACGACTTCGACCACGACAACGACTCTTGTATAAGGCCGAATTCTTAAAAGCGACTAAAATAGTGTACTTGAAATTTTTATAACAATCTGCCTTATTATGGTGTTGTTGTCGTAAACGACACAAATACGACGAATTTTCTGTGTTTTACATTGTAATTTTTTTTTATTTCGATAAAAATTTCAAACGACTTCGACCACGACAACGACTCTTGTAATAAGGCCGAATTCTTAAAAGCGACTAAAATAGTGTACTTGAACATTTTAAAACAATCTGCCTTATTATGGTGTTCTTGTCGTAAACGACACAAATACGACGAATTTTCTGTGTTTTACATTGTAATTTTTTTTTATTTCGATAAAAATTTCAAACGACTTCGATAACGACTCTTGTAATAAGACCGAATATGGTTTTAAGTGAAATCTTTGAAACAATACAAAAAATTCTGATACTCTGAACATCTTCTACCCCTCTTCTGCAGAAGGGATGTTACTTTATACTCAAATAGCATATTTGTTACTCAAAAATAAATAGCATATGGGTATTTTCGCAGATAGACTCCGTGCAGTCGTTTTAAGTGTTTTACAGCATAATAGCAGCAAACAGAGGCTTTAAAAAGAATTTAGAGAAATAAATAAATAAAGCTGTGCAAGCATATGAACTGCTCAATCACATCTGGAATTTCCAATTGCTATCCAGACGTATGAAGTTGGACGTATTCAACAGTTGTGTGTAATTAGTTGCCTTATCCGAAAGTAAATCATGGAATCTAGATCTATGTGATCTCACAACACTGCAAGTTAGCATTAACCGTTGCCTTTGTCGAATCCTTAAAGTTCTTTGGCCATATATTATCCGCAATGAGCGGTGGGATGCAGGCCGGAAAGACTCCAACCAAATATAAGAGAACACAATTCGAGATCTTCGGACACGTAATAGGCTGGAAACCAAATAGTACCCATAGGAGTGGCCGATCAATTCACACAGCTGGCTATTGGAACAGTAAAAGCCAGAAAATCATTAAATCAGTTAAAGATGCCTTCGGTATCGCACTACGTTCCTCATAGGAGCAACAGAAATTTCTTTATATGTATATATGAGTATTTCCAGGGCGAAGAATGGTACATTTAGGCCCGTTTTTACAACTAACGGACAGCTAAAGTTAAGATTTTATCGTCCATATAAAAAGTGTTGCATTTTTACAACTTTACTAGGTTCATTCTATCTCGTAGGTTAAAGTAAAGTTGTAAAAATAAAACAGTTTTATACGGGCGAAATTGGTATATCCCTAGTTAAAAAGGATTAAAAAAAACCAACTACAGACAATAACACTGATGCTGTTTTTTCACAGTTTCACACCTTTCAGTGACATTAAATACAAATCTACGAAACTCATATGGATGTTTCTACATATACAGTAAAAACTATTTAAACAAGACACTACAGAAATTACAAACTTAGAGTAAAATTGTGACATTATTTTATTTTATTACAAAAAATCTCTTTTGGTCTAAAAAAATTTGCTACTCAGACAAAACACTTCCATTTCCTTTAGTTTCCACTGTTCTGCCATGCTATATATGTTTATATCCATATACACATCACTGGAAAATAACTCTTAAAAAACAACACTTTAAAACTTCTCTAAAATATATATGTATACGATATATGGCTTATATGGCATAAGAGTTACAAAAAAAAAAAATAAAAGTTCAAAGTGCCTGTTGTATTGTATTTTTTCGTTTGAGCTGCTGTCTGTGACGATGAGGCTGATGACTAAAAATTGTTTGAAGTGTTCGTGAGTGTATGTCAATGTTTGGTATGTGTATCGTGTTAATTGTCGATGTAAAAAAAATTTTAAAAATCCTAGAGAAGATTTTAATAGACTATATAAACACAAACTCACGTACCTTTTGCTGCTGCTGATTTGAGTTACATCAAATATTTGTTAACAAGAGTTGAGCTAAAATGAAGCAGAACAATTTTCTTTTTAAATTTAATGAAATTTTAAATTTCTTTAAATAAATTTTCTAAAGTAGTGTTATTTGAACTAAAAGTACTTTTAAACAATTGAGTAATTTTTTTTAACTAAAACTATACTTTTTTTATCATGAAATACTGTGGTCAGTCACATATTTGACGAACTGCACATAATATTTCTTTAAATCTGTATAAAATTTTCAATATTAAATCGCATTTAAGATAATTACTTTGTACTATGATTTTTACATTCCCTATTAAGAGAACTAGCCTCATTGTAAAAGACAGAAGAGGGCAGCAATAGATCTAGACGGAAATATTTCACACTCGCTATTTGGCGTACTGGATTCCAAATATGCCGAGGACATGGCACAAACAATATCAGAAGTTAAAGAGAATGAAGCACACTTGCTCAATTTGTTCAAAATCGATTATCGATTCCACAATTATTAACATGAAGTCAGATCAAGAAGCAGTAAAGAAAAGATTCGCTCTGCACTGTGGGTCCTGTGCGCATGACATCATTCAGAGATAAGCATTCGGATGTTTTGGTAGATGCATCAAAGACTAACTGCAGCTGTTTGGGCTGCGTGCTGATGAATTAGTGACCTGACTAAGTAAATTTAAATTTTATTCAACATTTGCGTTCTATGGGAGTACTGCGCACTTGCCCCTATCGACAAAATAAGTAATCTATTTTATTTCTGGCTCACAAGATGCTTCTGTAAAAATTGTTTGCTCCCCCTGCCCCTACCCCCTTTATTTTTATCTAAAAAGATGTATTTAACCATAAGAGCGTTTCCTACAAAGCTTAAAGGCTTTTGTCTTCAGATATGCGGTATTTAATATTTTTGTTTTATGGGAGATACAGCTCCTCTTTCGTCTACCCCGCCCATTTTTATTTTGAATTTTATATTTTCCCATAACTGTGGCCTTAACAACGTTTTAAGACTCTCGCTATAATCGTAATTCAGTAACGCGATATTTAGTATATGCATCCTATGGGCGAATAGATCGTCCTGAGCCTACCCTCTTTTTTTACTACCATTTTCTTCCCGAAATAATGGTTTTGGTACAAAAGCGAACGTGTCATATAAGATTTTTTTTTTATAACGATAAGGCGGGGAAGTTCCCCCCACAGTGACGAGTACCCCGACCAGGTTAGGTCTATTGTACCCACTGCCCCTAGTTGGCCAAAAGACCCTCTGCTTCCCAGAGGAACCCAACCAGGGCCTTTGCCGATAAAGTACCGATTCGGGACGCACCCATGCCCCAAGTGCCTCCTTTTGGCCCATGCCAGCACCAGGCAGTCACACAGTATATGCTTCGTCGACTCGTCCCCGTCTAGACATAGTTTGCATTCCTGCTCCTCTGCCAGGCGCATTCTATAAAGGTGGTATTTGCTCGTGTGGTGATCAGTCAGATAAGCCACCAACAGTCGCAGATCCCATTCGTCCTCATTAAATACCCGGGATAGATGAATTCCCTTGCCTGACGTCATATAAGATAGAAGAATCAACTTTGGCTTAGATATTTATGACCTGTTCAACTATCTCGACAGCAAAACGAAGCGATCGCCATCTATTCGCTCGATTTCGAATCAGATTGGGTTCAACAATTTCGACAGCTTTCGATCGTTTGCTCTTACGCTTGTAAATATTTGTTACTTACGTATTAAAATAATTAAGTATTGCCATATTAGATATTTCTATATTTTGTTGCTTTTTTGTTCAAAAGTATCAAAAATAATACTAAATTGCTTGTTGACAAATACAACCGCGTTTGAAATTTTTTCAGCTGTATAAAAATGTCAATAAATAAAAAAACCTTTTTTGTTGAAACCAAAACTAATGAAAAGTGTAAACAGAAATTGAATTTAATCAAAAACAAATTATTCAAGAAAAAAAATTAATGATACAAAGAAATAAATAAATAAGATAATGAAACCATACGTAAAAGAAAGTTAAATAAGTAACAAGTAAATATTTTGCTAGCATCAGCTTGCTCCTTGGAAGTAGGTTGCATTTGTTTCATTTGACGACAAATTAACGACAGTTGTTCCTCAACAACCATATTCCTCTTTTTTACCTGAAGAGCAGTTTGTATTTCATTTCTTACTCTATCCTTCTTCGTTTGGATGAAGTTTTAAAATTTTTAATGTTTTCCTTTAGAATTTGTAGTGTTTCACATAATATTAAGGAGCCTGTCTCTTCAATTTTGCTTTCTTGTGCAACCACCATCGTAGCTTTAGAAACTCTTGGCGGTGATTCTGATATCTGCTGACTGAGTTTCAGCACTTTTAACTTTACCCGCCAACACTCTACAACAAGGTGCTGCAGCCGAAGACCAAAGCAGCGTCCGATCATTTATATGATCTAGGGAAGTTAAATAGTTTTGTTTATAGGTACCACCACCGCTTTCTTGCAGGCTTTTGTTGTTTTCTGAAATTTATTTTTGTCCTACATTTCAAATCTTCCCATGTCTGTAAAAATATGTAATATTTTCAAAACCAATTGAAACCATGGTTGTTTTCTGCCTTTAATTATAATGTGGGATAAAATTTCCCGCCTTGAATAGAATGGATGGACCAATGACGCTTAGTTTTAGGCCTATTATTTTCCATTACTCGCCCATTGAAAATTTATTTGCTCCAAACACTGGTGCACCTTTCGCCATCTTAGGATGTTCCTCCATTTATTCGCCTAATGTTAGCAATATGTCACTCATTTATTTCTCTCAAGAAGCGTTTTCGAGATAGTCGCGAAAATCATGTTTTTCTGCAGTTGTTTTAGCTCGTTATTTTGAAAATTGAATTGTTCATCTGAATTGTAAAAACTATTGAATAAAAATGTTTTACTTTTTCAGCACATATTTATACTGTGTTGATCGGATAAAAATTTACTGTGCTACAGGCCATTCGATTTGTTTATTATTTTTTTATGTTTTTCAATATTAAACTGAGACTGAACTCTGCATTAAGGAATTTTTTCAAATTAAAAGGCTTGTAATTCAGTGAATTTTTATCCGATCAACACACTATAAAGAAAGGAGGATAAACATATTTATTCGAAATTTTGGAAATATAATATTAATCCAGACAAACACGATTTTCGCGAATAATTCGAAAACGATTATGAGAGAAATAAATGAGTGCAATATTTGAGTTTACCCACCCCATTAAGCTTAAACA
Source organism: Pollenia labialis (assembly GCA_949318255.1). Lineage (NCBI taxonomy): Eukaryota > Metazoa > Arthropoda > Insecta > Diptera > Polleniidae > Pollenia > Pollenia labialis. Next base: position 34,002,682 of record OX439141.1, on the reverse strand, counting down.
AAATCTAATTTTTAAGTCTAATTTGTTGTGGCGTATTGTAATCAAAAAAAAAATTACCAATTGTTCTCTATTTTTATTTATAATTTATTTAAAATACCCTTAAATATTTCTTGTTTGTTATAAATACCATGATTCGACAACAAAACAACAAGTGCGTGGTTTTGACATTTGTTTTCGTAATATCGACAATACCTTCGATATTAATAAACCGCTTTTTGTATGAAAGTACTTACGTTTTCTTTCGAGTTGTCGTCTAAACGAATGTTCGTATAGAATAAAGTTAGTTGAACCCAAAATAGTTTTCGATCGCTTAGAATGCGATCGAAGTCGTTCTTTCGAAATCGTTGAACAGGCCATTAGTGTGGAAAATGAACGAAGTCGAACCATTTATAATAGGAAATAATTGGATTTTTCAATATTGTGGTGAAGCGAATATAAGATTCGGAAAAGCCAAATATAGCACTATTAATTGTTAGAAATAAGCACCCAATTGTTAGAAATAAGCACCCATATCTACAGGGACTCTCGGAGATATCGCGGGTGGGACTCAACAGCCTGCTGAAATATCTCAACGCAACGGGCTGGCTCTAGCCACCTCGGCATTGCCCCTGGGTCAAGTTTTATCGAGGGGTTCCAATTTCTTGACGAGTTGTGTGGTGTCAAAACGGAGCCACTGTCGGCTCTACTTGCTGCACGCCTGGACTTATGCGTGCTACCACGTTAACCAACCAACCAAGCACCCATATCGCGAATGTTATGGATATATGTTATATGGGAGCAAACCTATATTCTCATCCCCAAAAAATCGGTATCGCAAATATTTTGGGAGTTAAAATTATTATTGTACCTTATTTGTCAGTGCTTTATAAACAAAAGTCTCTATTTTGAATATCTTGTCAGTTCATGTCTTGGGAAAAAAATATACAAAATAGAATACAAATAATAATCAAGGCCCGGATTTTTATGCAAATGCATCGATTTATTAGTGCATATTTTTGCATATTTTGCTTTCAATGCATATTTTTGCATGCATTGCTGATATTATTTTATATTATGAAAAACAAAGCTTGTTTTAATTGCTTTATTTTTCCATGCACCATGTTGCAGAAGAGATAAGATTCAACTTCGATGATAATTGTTTGATTTCTTAAGGGAAAAAATATTTTGTAAAGCACTTTTGCGAATTGCTGTTTAAAAAGAGAAGTATTCCGATTTATGTCTTCCTCCACTGACTATAAAAACCAGGTGGGAAACGTGGTTACAAGCAATTATGTTTTATGCTTAAAAATTTAACCAATTCAAAGATGTGGTGGAAGGATTCAATAATGTTGAAGCAGTGTCTATACAAAAGTTTTAAATTTACCATATAAAAAGAGCTCCAATAATATTTGTGTCTTCAAATTATGGGTACTTTTTGAAAAGCAGGGTGTAAACTTTGATCCTCCAAAAATATTTAAAAAAATTTGTGTTCTTACTTCATTTTATATTTGAAAATATATCTATCTAAAGAGTGACTTAATTTACATGATTGTTTTACTTTTGGGTTTTCTTTATATTATTTATTTTACTTTATTTCTACATCTACTTTTGTAGTTATTGTGCCTTTCTTACACACAGAAAAACATCAAGTTAAAAACGTCGAAAACAAGGTTGATTTAAAACTTTTCGGTGGTGATTTTGCTTCATACGGTTTTCATGTTAATTCAACCTGATTTTATAATTGCTTGCGAACAACATTTTTTTCTTTTAAAATAACTATAATTAATGTTAATTTAACATTGCAGTAAAGTTAGAGCAAAATGTCATTTATATTGAAATAACAATCCGAATCACGTTGAATGAAAGTTATTTCATGTTGAAACAACGTGAATTTCCTGTAGAAACTAATTGATTTGAGTGTGTTATAACAGTGTGAAGAAGCTTCAGAGACAACATATGCATTTATTTAAGAATAATTCAAAACATGTTTCACTTATTTTGTAGTCGCCTTTGTTAACAGATCAATCAGCAGAATGGCCCGATATGGTTTACGTCATCATTCTACTTTGAAAACTTGATGTACTATTTAACTTAATAATTTTAATTAAAAGAATACGGGAATTGTCTTCTTTTTATAACATATTTTAAGAATGAAAATAAAAAAATTAACATACTTAACTATGTATGCATGTTAATTTAACAATATAAACTTTTGATTTGAGTATAAAACAGGTTTTTTAATGGATTCAATATTGAATCCATATTTATTTAAATTTTAATATTTTTTTTTATCACTAAAAAATGTGTTAAACAAATTTTAAAGTGCATATTTTTTAAATATTTGGCGCATATTTTTATGTTTTTAGTGCATTTTTATACCCATAAAACGCGATTTTAACTGCATAAAAGTCCGGGCCCTATTAATAATATTATAAAACATATAATACAAATTGTTTATTTTTATTTTCTTTATCAACACTCCTTCAATAAAAGAAAAAAGAAATTTAATTGAGTCCTACCTTCAAATTTACAAATTAAAATTTACATGTTCCTTCTCGTTCACATTAAAAACACTTGTTGTGAATTTATTTAGTTAAAAAATTCGCGGGTGTAAACATTGCCAATGCCACATTGTTTAAGCTTGGAAATAAATTAATAAAAAAAATTTATTATGAAATTCATTCACAACCCAAAATAAAATAATATGGGAATATTTTTCATGGGAGTGGTTGTTTGCGATAGGGTTAGGTTAATCAACAAAAACTGGTCAAAAGATAAATCAAAGTTAAAATACATATTTTTCTAAACAGAAAAATGCAATTTTTCTAAACAGAAAAATGCAATTTTTCAAAACATAAGCATTTCTATTAATTTCGCAACAAAAATTTGCATTTAATTGCCGCAAATGTTGCACTTTTTCGGCAAAAAGATTGCCTTCTTCACAAACAGTTGGCATTTTATCGCAAAAAACTTCTCTCACTCAATTAAAAAAGCTCAAAAAATTTTCTCAAAAACTTATTCTTAAAAAATCTTTTAATTTTAAAAATTTCTTGTTTATATCTTTTTTTAAAACCCTCCTTTTAATCCTTTTTTTTTAGTAATAAACATAAATCTCAACTTTTTACGCATTTAACCATAAAATTGCGATTTATTGCTGCTTGGAACACTCCTCGTTTTTTTTTTGCCATAAAATCATGCATAGAAAACCTTTTTTTTTTTTTTGAAGAAATTATAAATAATAAAAGTAGAGATTAGCTCGAAAATGTATTTTCCTATTAGAGATTTATCGTAGAAGAGAAAGAGTTTTGGGCATTTTAAGCACTTTAACATCTTTATCGATTTTTATAGGCAATAAAGAGATTTTTTTATCTGTATTAAAGGACATAAAAATAGGATAATAAAATAGAATTTTATGATTTTATAAAATTGAAAATAATAGAAAAGTGTTTAAACAAGATAGAAAGTTAAAGGAGAAATGGAATACTAGGATTTTAAGGACAAAGTAGAGAAATCTTTTTTGGGAGGCCACAAAATAATTTGACATGAAGTAGGGTTTTTAATAAATACAAGATACAAAACTGTCAATAAGAAGCTAAATCTTGCTTAAAAGAAGGAGCAAAAAAAAGAAAGAGATTAGTGGTCACTAAGCTGTAGATAAGTAATAAAAGAAGTGGCGGTATTTTCTTTTTTTTCTTTTATTGAATCTTTGTAAGGGGTCAGTTATGGTGGAGTGGGAGGGCACTAAAGTATGTGTCATGAAAATATACAAAGTGTCAAATATATTAATTGTCCGCTATTAGATTTTGTTTATATTTAATAACGTAGCTAAAGCCATTATCAAGCATCTTTCTATGGAATTTACGTTGGTTTAATGCAGCATACGGCACAAGGAGAACATTATAAAAAATTTAATTTTAACACATCCAAAGGAATAAAAATTCTGTGGGTGTTTTCTCCTCTTAAAAAAAAAAAAAGATAACACTTGTGATTTATGTAAAAAAAAACCATCGAAATTCGTCCCTCGGTGAGGAAAAAAGTCGTTCTCTACTTAACAGCCTTGCTGGCTTGTAAATCACCATCATAAAATCTCAGTAATTTCTTGTTTTAACTATGAATTGTTTGTTGTCGTTAAAGTTGTCGTCATCATTTAATTTTTGTTGTAGACATTGTATCTCTTAACGCAAGCAACCGACAGACTGACAGACAGACAGACAGACAGTTGGTGTGTTGGAAATGTTCTTGTACTCGTATTTTGTTTTGCGGTAAAAATTAAAGCACATTTTTAATGGTTTTTAAATTGCACACTTGTGTAGCATTAAGTTTTATTTTTGGTCTTTTGTATTTTTTGTAATAAATTTTTGTTAATTTTGTGTTTCCTTTCGAGCAGTAAATATCAGAATACATGTCGAAAGCAGTTCAAATGTGTAGTCATTTTAAGTATTTAGCATTGGTTACTTGTTTTGAGGATTTTTTTCATGCTAGTTTAACTACAGAAGCATTCGGAAGTAAAGAATTTCCTTCTTTTCAAAGGGATTTTCGAAACTAACAAATAATAATCACTCTTATAGTGTTTGGCGTATTTAAAATACGCCTACGACTGTTTGGTAATAGATTAAGTTTTCGTTCTCTTTAATCTATTACCAAACAGTCGTAGGCATAATTTAAATACGTCAAACACAATAAGGGTGAATAACACTGTGCTAGATTTTGGCACTTTTTTTTGGGGCACCTGACGTTTTTACCTAATTCAGGTACCCTGAATACAGTGGTTCTAACTGTCTTGTTTTCGAGAAATACCGTTATTTCATAAATGGGGGAGGTTTCACAACATATATTCGTGTAAAAACGCCTTAGTTAATTGAAGAAAACAAAAAAAACAGAAATTCCATAACAAAAATTACCTTTAAGTCAGGTAAAACCTTATTTTAATATGCGCAGTCGTTTTATGAACATAATTTTTTTTGGCAATGTTTAGCAAAATTTTGAAATTTTTGTTCTTTTAAGTTCACAAAAAATTGGAAAATGCTGCTGTGCTTCCAATTTCTGACTATACTTATAAGTTCCAAACACAACAAGTCATAAATGATGAAAATCTGTCTACAACTTTTGATTTTATTCGCAAAAGATGAAAAATATTAATTAAATTTAAGAATTTAATAAAACGCCATATTTGAATGAAGCACCCTAAAAGGTAGAGATAAAAGGCAAGTATGTTTTAAATAATGTTAAGGTCGAGAAACAAATATAGGTCAGTGTTTATTCCCCTATAGCCGACTTCGAGACAGTAATGGGACTTTTTCTAAAATATATTTCAAGCGTATATGAAAAATTTTGTTTGGGAGCCCCCTCCAGAATTGGAGAAAGCGGGTGCACAGAAAGAAAAACACTCGGGATAAATTAAGTTTTTTATACTTCCTGCAAGTACGAATCATACTCAAAAATTCAAGTACGAATAACACTAAAACGTACTTAAAATAATCCTAAATGGGATAACTTTCGAAAATCAATCCCGGAATTTCTTCAAATAAGTACAAAATTCTTAAACCAAGTAAAAAAAGAATAAACTTTTCGCTGGCAGTTCCACTCTGAGAGTAAAATTACAAAGTGAGCGTTTTAATCTCACTACTACACCAACACGACACAAGTAGTTAAAAAACGATTTGCTTTTTGTGTGTTGAAAAAACAAGAACAACAGAACAAGATGAAAACACATTATTTTCATGTTTAAAAAGTAAAATTGAGAACTCTTGCTTCTCATTTAGTTTATACTTGCAGGTTTTTATGTACATTAAGTTTTAAAAGTAAAAAACATATCGGGAATGGAGCTTGTGTTTTATAATTGGAATTCTGTAAGGTGTGAAACGGGAAAGTAAATCAATCATAATAGAATTCTCCTTATAATTTGATTTTTGGTTTATTTTAAGTACGAATTCGTGATTGAATCAGTTTTGTAATACTTGAATTTTGCGCATTTTGAGAAATATAAATGAATAATTAAAAATTTTGCACAACAAACAAAATCTTATCAAAAAAAATAAATAAAGTTGGATTGGTCATACATTTGACTTGTCAAGGGTCATCCTAGGCGCTGCAGGGTCCAAATTTAAGAATTTCATTAAACCGCAATAGGACTGTGAAAGTCAGGATTTTTAAATTTATGATTTTGTAATTCGGGTTTTTGGAACTTGGGATTATAAGTTTATGTCCGTTAACTTTAGGCCATTTTTCGTTTGGGCGATTTTTTATTTATTACTTTGAGCGTGGCAGCCTTTTTTTCAAGATCATGGAAATTTGGTTGCACACTTTTACAAAAAATTTGCATTTTTAAAAAAGGGTTGCATTTTTCTTTAAAAAAATTTGATTATTTTCAGTTTCAGTGTGCTACAAGAATAGAAAACATAAAAAAATGCACTTTACCGCAAAAATTCGCCGGTTTTTAAATTAAAAAAAAAAAGGAACTTATGTTTCGCCAAGTTTTATTGAATCCAACAACAAAATACACAGAGTTTGCTTAAAATTTCATTAAAGAGCTAAGATATTTTGAATTTGATCTTTCGCCTGACCATTTGCACCAACTACTGAATTCCACTTCTTTGTTTTACAAACAAGTTGCACAACGTTCCTTTAAAGTTCTTATAAAGAAAACTACCCCAAAATTTGTGTTCAAGTATGCAGTCTTTTAAAACAGTGTTCGAAAATAAACACTAACACTCAATTTACATGATGAATTTTATGACGTCCAATTTTGGGGTAGAAAAATAGACATGATTTCTGTTTTCTATTCCTCATTCTTCTCTACACCGCTTGCTTTCAAACGTCTAAAATTGGACGTCATAAAATTCATCATGTAAATTGAGTGTTAGTGTTTATTTTCGAACACTGTTTTAAATAGTTATATAAAGCACTGAAATACTGATTCCAAAAAGGGAAAAATGCCACCAAATTTGTGGCTTATCTTTTGCAATAATATTTTATTTCCTTTAGAATTTTGTTTATCCCTTGTATAATTTTAGTCCCCAACAAAAAAGCAATTCATTTTAAAAAATTACCAAGCATATGTCAATGTCAATAGTTGAGAAAAAGAAAAAAAATACAAAAAAGGCCAAAAATTTAAATGGTAATATGATGGTTTTTGGTTTCTCTTTATTTTGGTATTTTTCCCTCGTATGCGCTCTTTAGATCACCCCAGGCAAATACCAACTTCTGTGTATTTTCTATGAACTATGCAGATTTTTTAAAGAGGCTTTTTTCCTCTGTCGCAATTCTATTTGCCGAGGAAGGAAATGTAAATTATTTCGTTGGTGAAAGTAGGAAAAGAGGAAAATGCAGAAATAAATATTTAGTTTTTCCATTTTTGTCTTTTTTTTTGTTTTAAAGGAAACGTTAAATTAAAATGAAGAAGATAAAGAAAAAATATACATAATTTTTAAAGGATTTTAAACAAACCGCTAGCAACCAAGAAAATTGGAAAGTTTTCTTCATTTTTTGCTCTTAAGTTGAAATTCAATAACATGTGTTTTCATTTAAAGTAAATTTGAACTACAAAATATTTAAATGCACTTTTGGTAATTTGAATTAATTATTAACAAGAAAATTCCATTAACTACAACGTATAAAATACCAATTAGTTTTATTAATATATTTCCATTATTTACATTGCAACAATAAATTAATTAATCTTTTATAATAAATATCAAATGTAAAACAGTGAAACCTAATTTTTATCAGCAAAATAATATTCCTATAGTAAAAATATTTAATTTTTTGTGAAGATGCTCAAAAGTGACTTTTTGTGAAAGTAGTCTAATTTTGAGTGAACAAGAATTTTGTGAAAAGTGCAACTCTTTGTTAAAAGTGTTAAAAAGTTCATCGGTATGTATAAAAACTGCAACTTTTTGTACAAAAACTGCAACTGTTGTATAAAAACTGCAACTTTTTGTATAAAAGTGCAACATTTTATGAAAAGTGCAACTTTTCGTATTAATAGTATAACATTTTGTGAAAAACATTTTATAAAAAAAATGTAAGTTTTTGTAAAAAACAAAAAAGTGCAATTTGTTTGTACAAAAAATGCAAGCCTTTCTAAAACCATAAACGTAACTTATGTAAAAAGTGCAACATTTTGAAAAAAGTTCAACATTTCAAAAAAAGCAACATTACAAAAAAAAATTAAACATTTCGAAAAAAGTGAAACATTTTGTAAAAAAGTGTAAGTTTTTGTTAAAAGAAAAAGTGTTACTTTTGTAAAACGAAAAAGTGCAACTTTTAAAAAAAAAAAAAAAAAAAAAAAAAAAGAGTGCAACTGTAAAAATACACCACTTCTTATGTAAAACGTCCATGATTTTGGAAAAAGTGCATTTTTTTATGAAAAAGCCCAATATTTTGTCAAAAAATGCAACATTTTGAAAACAAATGCAACATTTTGTATAAAAAGTGCAAAATTTTGTATAAAAAGTGCAACTTTTTGTGAAAAAATTAAATTTTTTGTGAAAAAGTGCAGCTTTTTGTTAAATTAAAAAAAAAAGTGCAACTTTTTGCAATAAAATTTCGAAATTTATGGAAAAAGTGAAATTCTTTGTAAAAGAATTTAACTTTTGTGCAAAAAACGTTACTTATGTAAAAAAAGGGCAATATTTTATGAAAAATGGGTAATTTGTGTATTTTTTAACCCCAATTTTTATTGGTAAATTTTTATTTCACCTAAAACCATCTTTTCATTAAATAATTCCGGCATTTATTAAATAATTTATAGCAAAAAAGCTATTAATTGGTTTTTATATATAAAATGTAAAAAATACTTTGAAATGGTAGAAAAGTAATGTAATAATATGAAAATTAATTATATATTGGCAATAATAAAGGCATTCACTTTATTTCCTTTAAGCAAAAATTATCAACTAGATTTGTTCGTGCTAAAAAATTAGTTTGACAGTAAGAAAACTACTTAAATAATCTTTGGCTTTATTGTAAATTCTGATAGATCAATTGCTTTTTAAGTGAATGCCCTTACTGGCAATAAAAATGGTCAGCATTTCACTACAGTTTCTTTTGTTGTGTGAAATGAAAAAAAACCCCAACTGAATTGACAACAACATGATTGAAGTGAACTTTAAATTGCAATTCAGACGTATTTACTTTAATTGCAATTTAAAATTAAAAAAAAGGATTTTAAATTCAAGAGGAAAATTTGTAAAAAAAAAATAAAGATTAAAAAGGGCATAAGCATTTATTAAAATCTGAAAATTTTTAAACAATAATAGCAAGCAGTATTGAAGTATAAATTGTATTGTTCATGATTTGCTTGACTTTGAAGACTTAAAACTTAAAAAAATGTACAATATTCTTTGCAGATTTTGTTTAAATTTTGCCATTTTTTTTGTGCAACTCACGCAATATAATTGTCTCAATATTTTGTTATATTTTCTAAAGAATTGGACGTATAACAAAATGTTGTAAATTAAACAAAATATGTAAATATAAAAGATACAAATGAAAAGGCAACAATTTAAGTCACTTTTTTCGCAAAAAGTCTCTTTTTATTTAAATTTTAAATATTTAATTATAAAAATTTTTCAACTGTTTTCCCCCCTTTTTTTAAAAATTCACTATCGTCGTTCTGCCATTAACTTTTTGATCATTTAAGATTTTTTTTTTTTTTTTGTAATTGTTTCCTTATTTTGTTTTTTTTTCGCTGTCATGTTGACCAATTGAAGCGTTAATAAAAAGCACTACAAAGTAAATTGGATTTTTTTTATTGTATTTTGTTCATTTTCGTCATGATTATCAAAAGAAGAGTGCTGATAAAATACAATTCAAATTGAATGACGCTGACTGTGATGATTTTTCGCTTTAAACCCATCTGCAAAAATATTTTGCTTAATTAGAGAGGGTCCCTCCATCAGTACGTCGGTCCGTTTTCCGTTTTATTTGCACACAAAACGTAAGTGGCAAAACAAACAAATAGAAGTACAAATAAATAAACAACAAATAAGGCGAAGAGTTATTAAAATGCAACAGAAATTAAAATTTGTTTTTTTTTTAAACAGTATTAAATCAATAGCAGAACTCAAGTTAATATTTGCATTAATGGCTAAATAAATGTTAATTGTAAAAGCGAATAAGTGAAATGGATGTTAATTAATTGGGGTTTAAAATTGAAAATTTAAAGGAAAGAGTTGCTCCTCTTTTGCTTTGAAACAAAAAGGACTTTAATTGAATAATGTTTAAGGCAAAAAACCTGATGTGAAATTTGTGTATGGAAACATTTGATTGGAGGACTTTAGCTTTTAAAATAAATTGAAAAATTGCTTTTATGTAAGTATATAACGCAAGCTACAGTGGGTCAAAGTAGAAAAGCTAGAAATGTTAAAGATAATGCAATAAAAAATCGGCGAAATGGGCATTCACTATATATTTTTGAAAAATTTCCGTTCAACCCAAGAACATTTTTAGAAACATTTTAGAAGAGGACATTGGCTTTCAGAAAATAACAATTAGATTTGTCTCGACGCTACACGGAGCGTACTGAAAAGGTATGTTCAGACCTAACAAATATTTGACGAACAAATTTTAAAAAAAACGTGGCCAGTAAATTTATTAAGCTTAAGCGATATTTTTATCAATATCTATTGATTTTTTTAACTTTACTGTTAATTGATGTCACGCCTATACAATTTGAATTAAGCATCCCTTAAAAGCGCGGCGTCAGCGATTTGCAAACGGAAATCGGATTCTTGACAGCGCGTTTAATAGTAAAGTTGGTCGCTTTTGTTAATAAATAATGGAAATTTTGCTATGAAAATCTAGCGGGTTTATCTTCATGTATTATTTCTATTATGTGGGTTTTATTAAACAAGAGGACTAACACTACGGCTTGTATTACACCGTTAACGCTCTTGTTTAGGTATGACATATCAGCGTTACAGCTAAGCAGAAGAAAATGTTCCGCTTTCAGCTCTTGTTTAGGCACGGCTATATTGAATTTTATTGTGCGACAAAACTCGTGTAACAGTTTAAAATGTTGGCTTAATTGGTATTAAATTTATGAAAAGATTAAAGCAGATAACCTGGCCTAAAAATCTTATTTGTATATCCATCCAGTTCCCATACAGTGCATGCTACAGTGGGCAAAAAAGATTATTTGCAAGAGAAAAAAGTATTAGCAAAAAGAACAATAATTTTGTTAAATAATTTTTAAATAACTTGATCGTATTGTTTTAAATACACTCTATTGGAATTTTACTTTTATGTGCACTTCGGTAAAAATACAGGAGGTCAAGTTATAACATTTTAAAAAAAATTATCCAAAACTTAAAAAAAAACAAACAACAACAAGCTTCTAACTATAAATCCAGAAGTTTAATTGGAATCAAAATTATAGGAATATTATATTTGAGATTTTGTTCCTTCAAAGTACTACACTTGTTATAGAGAATGATTACCAGTTGGCCAAAGTTTAAATTCTTAAAAAAAAAATTTAAGAAAAAAATTTACAAAATCGCATTAATTGAAAAGGTTACGTGGAAATGGCAGTCAGTACCCATCTGACACACTTAGACCCATTTATACCATAGAGCTCCCTAGTTAGAACTCCCAACGTAGAAACAATCCAAACTTCGAATGAAGTTCAAAATGCGCTCCAGTTCAACGCCAGTGTATCCAAGTGGATACACCCATTTCGGCCAGTCACCTTCTTGCCAGTGCAGGACAGTAACCAAGAAGGTGTTCGTCGTCCTCCTCCTAATTTTCCATACCAAAAGTGAAACGTTGCCCATACAGTATTTAATACATTTAATATTTAATCCTTAATGTTGTTTCCCTAAAAAGCGAGTTACAGTGGGAAAATTACAGAGGAGAATTTAGTGTTTCAGAATTTAGCTTTGTAGCCATTTAAATCCTATCCCTATGCAGCCCTATGTTCCACAGGGAATTAAAGGACTACAAATGCTATTCCACCAAAATACTACAGTAAATAAAAGTTGTTCACTTTTTAAACATAAACAATTTTTGGTTTAATATCTTAAATTTTAAACTTAAATTAATATAAACCTGTGTCTTAAATTAATTACAAATCATTGATTTTAATTGATGCAGTTTGCTTTAATAAAGTTAAAAATTTAATTTATTTTAAAATGCTTATAATCTTATCTTAATGTTACTGCCTGTTTTCATTACTACAACTTAATACTTTATTTACTCATTTAGCTTTCAATTGTTAAAGCGTAAGTTTTTTAAAAGTCATTGTCACCTTGTCAGAAACAATTTGAATGGTTAAAGTACATACAATCAGTAGAGAACACCCACCCAATTAACAGCTTAAAGCTTTTATGTCAGACAATTTCGATACATTTTTAATAAGACAAGTTTAGCATTCAGTCAGCCAGCCTGTAAGTCAGTCAGTCAATAATAAAATAAACAATTTAATCTATAATTTACTCGTATTCTAGTTTATTAAGCACTTAATTATTACAATTTGAAGTTGTTTTGCCAGCTTTGAACATAAAATTTATAAAACCCACTCACTCACTTGTTCGCAAAATATTTTTTTTTTTTTAATTTCAAAATCCTGGTATTAAATTAATTTTTTTTCCTAAAACTAATTGTCACTTCACTCCAAATAAAACAACAGGGTAGAAATGTATACTTTTTTATTTCGATCTTCATGTAAATTTAATGTAAAACTGTATTTATGTACAAGTAAAACTAATTTACAAACAAGTTTAGAATTGTAAAAATGTTAAATAAGAAATAATTAATAGATAATAAAAGTCAACTAATCAATGTTTTGTAAATGAAATATAATTAAAACTAATTTATTATTGCAATCAACATTTAACTAGTAAGACACAAGAGAGAGATAAGAAAAATCTTGAAAATCATGTTAAAAGTTAGAACAGATAGAATCATAAGTTATGAAATATTAAGGAATATATTTCCAGTAGTGGTCTTTCCAGTGAAGATAAAAAGTCACTTTTTTGTTATTCTTTAGAAGCCTTTGATGTGCTCTATTCGTTGTGGCAATTCGCAAGCATATCCAGAAACACTAAAATAAACATATTTAATGCCAACGTCAAGCCAGGCCTCAGCTATGCCTGCGAACCCCGGAACCCATCCAACTGAAAATTGCAAAAAATTCAAGCTTTTGGGAATCTTTGTCTGCTTACAATTCTTTTAATAGTCTGGCCCTAACATCATCACAATTAGTGGCGGCGTGGTGGTGTGGTTTAAGTGCATGCCTACAAAACCAAGCACCCCAGGTTCCATCTCTGGCAGAGGACGAAACATTTGCATCAGGGGTTTCGAGTTCTAAAAATAAAGTGGCTTTAATCTCCCTTCAAACAATCCATCCAAGAAGACTACTGACTTCCCCTCGCCCTTGGAAAATTGGATAACATCATGACAAAAGTCAGACAGCCACCAAACCGTGGAAAAAAGTTCAAAATCAAAGATTAGCAATGGTTCCCCACCACTACACCAAAATAAACGGAGAGCGTTGTTTCCAGGCAGCGACAGATGGCAGCCCAATTAACTTAGGACCTGTTATAGCAGACCAATCATCTACTTAACGTAAAATAACAATAAACTGTTTAATACTACAAGAACTAGGACAGTGAAGTTAAACATAAAAAGACACGAAAAACAATTGCCAAAAATCGTGGAAGATGGAGATGCTTTGGTCCCAAAGGGAGTATTAGAAATATAGAAAAAACGACAACAAATAATGAGTTGTGCAAACAAGTGCGCCGATTCATACGATTAATTAAATAATGTAAATGGACTGGCTAGGCCCCAACATACGCGTATTACAAGCTGATGTTACAAGACAAGATCGAGTGGTCACCTCAAGGAAGCCAAGGGAGGGGCTCACCATTCAAAATCTAGCGTAAATAGGTTTTAGGCAGGTCTTCCACTAAAAATTTATTTTACATTACTTTTCAAAAGCAAAACACGTTTTAAAGTTATATTTTATAATTTTAAAAATATTTTGCAAAAATGTTAATAATATTTTCTATAACTTCCAACAAAATTTGTTGCATTTTCTGTAAAAAGAAACTGTAAAATTTTAAGGGAACCCCCCTTCACTTTTTATTCAGGGTAGGTTTAAGTTTTAATTGTTTGATTGTAATCGACATTAAGTTGTAACACAATTTTTACAATTTAACAATTGTTTACATTATATTTTGAAATAATATCAATTGTTTACAGCAGGATTATGACATTTTTCTTATTGTTTACTTATGGTTTATATTACGCTTATCAATATTTTTTTGCTATTTTATATTTTTTACATGATATTTTAAAATATTTTTAATTGTTTACACAATGCTTATGCATATTTTTTACACTTTTCTTATAGACTACCCAAGATATCTACAATTAAGCAATTATGTTTATTATGATTTTAAAAAATTCAATTATTTACATCATGTTTTTGAATATTTGTTTGCATTGACTTAGAAAGAAATTAAGGTTTTAAAAAGAGTGTACAATCTAAAAATACTTTACATCTCGTTTTTTTAATTAATATGTATACAAAATGTTTTGAAGAATTGTGCCAAATTATGTAAAAAAAGACAAAACTTTTTTTTTATTTAAAAAAAAGTAAAAAATTTTTATTATTTACCAATTGTTTTCATTGTGTTAACAATGTAGATAAGAAGAATATTTCTAAAGCAAATGGACTTTTAGTTGTTTTAGATAAAATAAATACATTTTCGAATACTTTGTTCTTAGTTTACATTTTGTAAACAATGTAAAAAATATTAAACTGACAGTAAACCAACATGAATTAATGTAGGATTTAGTATTAAATACCAATTGTTTACGTAATTACAAAGAAGAAAACATTTTTAGAAAGTTTTTATTTTAAGTAAATATTACCCATTTGTCACATTTTTTAGCATTTGTTTACATGGTGTAAACTAAATCAAATGTTCAAATTTGCTATTATTATTGAAAGCTTGCAGGCATACATTGTGTTTTCAATGCAAAATATTATTAACCAATTGTTTACTCAATGTCTACAATGTAAACAATAAAAAAATATAAATAGAAATTATCATTTCGAAGTAAAAATTCGCATCCTTCACATTTTTGGTAATTATTTACATGGTGTAAAACCATGTAAAATATATTTTTAATTAAATATTTGCAGCCGTGTAAATGTGTAAACAATGTTAAAATGTGAAAATTTAATTGTTTAAGCATTGGAAAAGATTTTTAGGGTAATAAGTGGAGTTAGCTATTATTTAGAAATTGCTTGACGAGTGTAAACAATGTCACCAGTTTAAAAATAAAAATAGAAAGGAAATTTATTATTCCTAGGTAAAAATTGTGCAAAACTTCGCACCATTCAACATTTTGTATAGAAAGCGCAATATGAAAACTTAATCAATGTAATTTTACATTCTTAACACCACAATATAATATTTATTAGCAAAAACATCTTAAGGTAAAATTTAAAAAATTTTCTTATCAATAACTAATTATTAACCTGATGTCAACAAGGTAAACAAGTAAAAAACTCTAAAATTATAGAAAATTATTTTTTCTAAGCATATGTAAGTTGTTAAATTTTTGACGCCTTTACTATTGTTTACCTTGGGTAAAAAATGTAAATATACACACATTTTACTATTTAATTATCAGAAATTATTTGAGGCAAGAATTAGTGGATTTTTGTATTATTAACCAATTGTTTACCTTAAGTCAATAATGTAAACAATTCCACTTATAATAAATTATTGATTGGATATTATTATTTTTTAGCAAAAGTTTTGTAATTTTGCCAGCTTTACACAATTGTTTACATTGTGTGATTTTTCATAGCTCTGGGTAAAAACTTTCCATTTTTTATAAATCACGATTAATTTATACTATGTCAACAATGTATAATATGTAACTAATGTATAAAAAATCTTATTTCTTATAAAAGCAGAAAGGAAATACATAAAACTAAAAAAAAATCTCAATCCGTCCATTAATGACTGTCTGCCTTTTTATACAATTTCATTTGAAATTCAGAATGTATGTACTAGTTTAAAACATACACACGTGATTATTAAATTCTGCAGCTGGGTATGTTCTTCCATAAGTGTAAGAGATAGATTGTTAAGAAAAATCTTAAGAAAAATAGCCAATAAAACAAAAACAATTTGGCGCCAGGTCTTTGCCATGAACATGTTTGCTGTATTAGCAACTGCATTAATTGTTTACACAATGCAAACATCAGTGCAATGTAGTGTTGTCAACAACATAAACATTGCTAAAAACACAGTGGTGGAAAACCAAAACAAAAAAAAAATTACACTAAAAATATCAAAAAATCATACAAATTTGCCTTTTTTATATGTAATAAAAGTTAAAATTAATTTATTGATAAAATTAACAACGAAGATTTTTTACTCTTTAGACCCACTGTGTCTAACTCTATTCCGTCTTGGTCTTGGTCTTGGTCATGGTTATAATGTTCTATCAAGTCGTTATTGTTTAAAGGTTTTTTTGTTGTTTTCTTCTTTTTATTATTGTCATTTTTGTTTTAAAACATTTTACTTTTTCCAGTCATTTTCGGCCATTTTTGTGATTTGTCATTTTGACAGTATAGTAACGTGTTAAGTTGTGCGTAATTAGTGTATGAACACAGCATCATTTTGCTAAAGCTTCTTTAGTATTTCGTTGTAATTTTATTTTGTTAGAGCTTTTCTTAAGGTCCTTTAAGGAGTTCCTTGGGAAGTTTTCTTTTTGAAAGTCTACACAAACTGAGTCAACATTAAATCGTTAAAATTATTAAGGACTTTTTCATATTTTTTATTTGATTGAAAATCAAGAAAAGGGGAAAAGAGCATTTTATTAAGAGATAAGTATATTGATATGTATAGTACTCAAGTGAAAAACGTTAGAACTCTTGTGAAAGAAATATTAATTGATATATTCTGGTGCAATAGTGTAACATGGGGAAAAATAAGTGCAAGTATTTTGGAATAACAATGCAACCCTTTGTGAAAAAGTGCTACTTTTTGGAAAACAAGTGAAACTTTTTTGTAAAAATGTGCAGGATTCATGAAAAAAAAAATTTAATTTTTTTTATGAAAAAAGTGTTCAATATTTGTGTCCTTTTTTGTGTGTAAAATATAAACATTTTTCTTTGAAAATGGTGCACTATTTAAGTGGAAACAGAAGTGTTCAAACAGAATTACGTGAAATCCACACTTTCCATAAAATTTGACATTAAAATTTGCCGTAGAAAGCCGCCGTGATATAGAATCTTTTTTATTTTTAGAACATTTTTTCTTATATAAGAAAAGAAAAAAGAAAGAAATGCCAGAGAATGACAGTGAGAAGAAAGTTACTGGATTTTCGCTTAAAGTTAAAGACTCAATTCTGGTTGAAAACTAAACCTTTTTTGCAAAAGGTGCAATTTAAAAAAAAAAAATGCAATGTCTCTTCTTTTAAACAACGTGTGTCGCTTAGTTTACAAAAAGTTTATCTTGTAGTAAAATCTTCTACAAACATTCAAAAGCCACTTTTTCTTTAAAAAAAAAATGCGAAAACCTGTGAAAAAGTACAAACCAAAGAGTGCAAAATTGAAAAAGATGTCAGTTTTTGTAAAAAAGGTAAAACTCTTTGTGTAAAAATAAAACTATATTGTGGAAAAAATGAGAAAAAATCAAAGTTTTGTTGAGGTTTTTTTTTTTTTTTTTTTTAAAGTGCAACATTTAAAAAAAGTGTTCTTTTTTTTAAAAAAAAACATGACTTTTTATGAAAAATTTTTTACTTTTTTGCGAAAAAAAAGGATTTTTTGCGAAAAAAAAGTGCAAAAGTAAGAATGATAAAATTAATGTAGAAAAGTGCTGTCTTATTTTTAAAAAACAGTGTATACAAAAATAGCCTCTGCACTATTGTGGTGTGGGTATAAATAGTGCAATTCAAAGATTTTTGAAAGGCAGTAACTTTTTGTGAAATCAGATGAAATGAATGAAGGGCTTTTTATGGAAAAAATCATTTTTTGTGAAATATTTTACTTGCGTAAAAAGTTAGGTTTTGTAGGAAAAGTACTTTTTTTGTGCCGCGACAACTTCTCGAATCCGGCCCACCTTGTGTGGGCTGCAGTGTATTGATAAACAAGAAGTTTTAAACGAATTTGAAATCTTTGGCTCTTGCCGTTTTCCAGATATAGAAACTTAAATCTGTGATGTCTTTGTACAGGAGGTGCCCCGCCCACTTTTCTAATGTCGCCCATTTTTAGAGAGGTTGTGTCTTACCGTTCATTAGATATAAATAAAACTATTTTGCGCCACGCCCATCATTCCACTCCCGCCAGCTTTTCATGCCTTAGAAACTTTGGCTCTTGCCTTTCTCCAGATATACATACTTACATAAAAACCATAAGTAACAACAAGGGATTTATGGGTATAATTAGAGACAGTAGTGGGTTTTTGCTCATATCTCAGCCATTTGTGGACCGTTCAGGCTGAATTTCAATAGCGAACGATCCCGGAATATATGTGGCATAAATATATAACAACTTGGTGCCCATCATATCTGGGGTCTTCGGAAACCCCATTTGAACGGACACACGGTCAGACGCACTTTATTAAATCAACTCAGAAATATGTACATACTTATAGGGCCCAAGATCATTATTGTATTTATTACAAACGAAATGTCAAAGTGATGTACGGGCACTTCGACAGAGAATCCTTTTTGGCACTTTACGCCATGTTTCCTCTCTTTAACTTAATGTAAAGCTGGTTGTGCTTTACTAAAATATACAAAAAAGTGAATAATATGTATATAAAATTTTCTTTGAAAACAATTTAAAGATCTTCGTGGCGTAACGTCACACAAAATAGACTTTTCTGTGGAGATACCCAAATATACACGTTTCCTTCGGTAAAGGGTATACAAATGTTGAGTATTGACACACGCAAATTTTTTTTTTTTTAAGACGTGACTTTTGGAATAAAAAGTCATCATTATTTCTAAAAACTTACTTGGTGTAAAAGCGACTTTTTGTGAAAAGATTTGAATTTTTTTTTTTTTTTTTTTTTGTAGAAAATGTGTGACTTGTGATGAGTAAAGTGTATCTTTTGTTCAAAATGTAATTTTTTTTGTTAACAATATGACTTTGTGTGAATGAGTGCAAATATAAAAAAAAATGTATTCTTTGTAATGTGTTTTACTTCTAAAGTGCCATGTTTTCATGTTGAAAACATTTCAAGAAAAAACCTCATTTTTTCTACAAAAATATTTTGTTTGCTTAAATAAAATCTGACATTTATAAGCATTTAAAATTCTATTTATTATATATTCAGCGATAAAAACAAACGTTAAAGTTTCTAAAATTTCAAAAAAAAAACACAAACAAAATGTATCCATATCATTAACATTTTACATTATGACCTTAGTTTTGTTGTTAAAGTCTGACTTAGAGTCATGTTATGAATGGTTTAGTGGCTGACTTTACTATTTGTGTTCGGTTCATACGATTTTGTGCAACAAAATTTGAAAAATGCTTCCAACTGAGACAGGGATGCAGCATAAACATTGGGACAAAAAATTAATAAAATTTAAATTTTGAAATATGCAAAAAAAAATTTTAAAGTGTTTATGCTTTTTTGTTTTACAAAAAAAATCACGAAAGTTGTAAAATTTAAAAAAAAAACTATGTTTATGTGATAAAGGAAATTTTTTTTCCATTTCATGCTGTCCCTTCTTAACTGTGCCACCCCTGTTGATTGCACATAACTAATATTTTAGTTAACTAATATTTTTTTCCTCTCTAGCTCTTAAAGCCATTATATTTGTGAGATATTATAGTTTTCCATGGTTAAATGTTAAGAGTAGTGTCTGGAATAGTGGCTGCATACACTTCGGTGGTGGCATGTTATCGTATCATTTCATACATTGTCTTTTAGCTTATGGTCTCTATAAAAACTGGTACATATCGTTGTGTAGATTTACCTCATAATTTTAACTTAATATTTTTGTTAAGTTTTAGTTTTTATTTCTTTTGCAACTATTTCCAGTCTTCAGACAGAGGAGAAGTTTGTTTAAGTGCTTAAAATTTAATGTTTTTGTTGTTTAACTTTTTTGGATATTTTTGTGTTACTTAAAAGTTTTCGGCCAATAAATTGTTAAGAGATAAAATTTTGACAATAACTGTTTATTTTTATATAAGTCCAAGTTAAAAAAAATATACATTGTTTTTGTAATATTTTTTTAAGTTTTTTTTCTTAATTTTCAAGGATTTTGCATAAATTGAGGTATTTAGTGACACAGATTTCTGTCAGAAATAATAAAGATTTTTCAACATTGATCTTTTCAACAAACAAATATTAATTTGTTGTGCGGATTAACTGAGATCTGGCACAGTGGGGCAACGAGCAAAAATATTATTTGAAGAGAGTTTAAATGCAAACACCTTTAGTTTACTTTTTCTATTTTAAATATGTATATAACAACAAAAGCTTTTGCTAAAAAAAACAACTTTACTTGAGGCTTTCCTAAAGTCCTTTTCGGAAAAGCTTTTGTAAAAATGCGTTAGAATCTAACTTATAAAGAGTTTTTGAAAAGCTCTTAAAAAGTATTTTTGGACAAATATTTTTTTTTAGAAAACTTGGTTAACATTGTATGCAAAGCAGAGGTTTTTTTTTAAATATTTAAAAAAATTTTCATTAAATTATTTTCACTGAGGGAAGGAATTTTACAACTTGGAATTTTTTATTAAAATTTATTGATAATTTTTCTTGGCTGAGCTGGGATTTGAACCCGGGTTGATCTTTACATGTTTCAAGAAACACCACTTTCTATCGTCAGAAGATCTTTGTGTTCTACTCACTGCACCACTGCGGTGCCCGTTAGCCAACAGTCAAACATCAATCTTTAACCAGTAGTACTGGTGGTTCGAAATTTGCTGTTATTATCAAAAATTAAAAATAAACATTTCAACTAAAAATCAAAATTGTTATTTAAAAAAATGTTTTAAAAAAAAACTTTTTACTTCCTTCAAGTTTAAGTTTTTTACAACGTCAAAAATACTTTTTTGGGTAGGGATTTAAAAAAAACTTTTTTAATAATCGTTTTTTTTAATTGCCTACCATGGTTTTCTCAAAAATATACTTCTTGGTTTTAAGAAAAATTTGGAAAAAGTTTACCTGGCCCTTTTATATGATAAACTTTCATAATGATTTGTAACAAGAAGCTTTCATAACGTTTAAATAATCTTATAAGATTTTTTCAGACGCGATGTGATCAAGCTTTCTTCATTAAAGCATACATAAAGCTACTTAAGAATGTAGGTATACAAAATTTTAAGGAAAACTTTTGTACAGTTTTTTTTAATCATTCCGAAAGTTTTTTTAAGATCAAATTTTTCAAAGCTTTCATAAAGCATTTGCAAAGAAACATTTTCAACGCATTTTAAAAAGCTAAAGTTATGGTTTTTTATATAAGCTGTCATAGAGCTTTTATTATGCTCTCCTAAGCAGGGTACAGACTACCGAACACTAATGACAATTTTTCTCAAATATAAACTTTCTCAATAGTGTGGCCTCTAATTTTCGCCAGTCAACAGTTAACTACAACTGAATGTTAACTGGTGATCTTTTTGACTGTGTCACTCAAGTTCGATAGGGCGTATCCCTCTACAGAAAATCCTTCATACAGTTTTTTTAAAGTTATTTTAGCAAAGCTTCGTTAAAGCTTTAATAGAAAAAAACCTTTCATTAAGTATTTTAAGACTATTTTCTGATAAGCTTTTGATGAGGACTCTTCATAAACCTTTTTCAGATAAGTTTAACTAGAAAATTTCAAGACATGACGTTAATAAAGTATTTTTTAAATATGCTCCATAAAGTTTTCATAACAAAGAGTTATAGTAGGGTAGAAAATAAAAAATGTTTGAATGCTTTTTTACCGTTAATTAAACATTTTCGGATGAGCATTTATGTATCATTTATTGTAAGCTTTTACGGCAAACCTTTAAAAAAGTTGTTATCAAGACTTGAATGAAGAACTTTCTAAATATTTTTAACTTAAAAACTTTGTAAAGCTTGTTTTAAGGAAATGGTTTTATAAAGTTTTTTTTTAAAGATTTAAGAACAAGCTTTTTAAGTATTAATAAAATTCTTTTTAAATAAGTTATACACATTCTGTCAAAAGCTTTTTACAAAAAAGTCACTCAAGATTTTAAAAAAGCTTTAATAAGGATGTTAAAAAACTCTTTTATTTAAAAGTTCCCAATAAATTTTTACTAATATTTTAGTGTACGCTTTCATGGAAGTTTGAAAAAATTTAGGATAATTTTTATGCTTCTACAAATCGGGATTTGTACATATATTTTCAAAAGTTTTATTAAAAATTTTTTCAAATCGTTGATAAAGGATTAATAAAAATCATTTTAAATTTGTTTTTTTACTCCTAAATTACGATTTTTCTGAAAATTTTTAAAAAAATTTATTAAATCTTTAAGAAAAAGCTTCAATTTAGATTACTGCTAGCTAGACTAGAAAAAAACATAATTCCATTTTCATAAAGCTGTCATAAATTTGCAGTTTGTAAAAATCGGGGTTTCAGCCACTTTCTTTTAGTTTTGCCTTAAGTATTTACTGCCGAATTCATAAAAAATTAAAATGGATTTGAAATGCATTTTAAGAAAAATTGTATGAAAATGTTGCCTTTTTTACGGCAGTTAGTATTTATTAGGTTATTTAAGCAAAAGGCTTTCGGTTAATCTTGTATAACCTTTAGAAAGGTTGAAAATAACTTAAAATACGTTAAAAGTTTATTTTTAGCGATGCTTAGAAAAGGCTTTTTACACCGCATGTACTTGCCTTTAGCAAATAATTCATAAGAAAAATCAATTCTAAGAAATTTTAAATATTTTTCCAAAAAATGTTTTAAAAGTTTTATTCAATTTTTAAATAAAGGCAATCCGTATTCGTTATAAACTTTCAAAATAATTTAATCTATTCATATTTAATGCATTTCCCCTTTGACTTTGACTTTTGTGCAGTTGCCTGCTTTAGCATTTTACAACTGCTCTACCTCCCACACTGCTATGCACAAATTATTTAAGCTGAAGCAGTTAAAATGCTTAAAATTTATTCAGTCTTAGTTTATTATACAATATTCTTTTTTTGCTCGTGCTCTTACACTTATGAGGTTAATACTCATATATTACAAAGACCTCGCTAATTAAATGCATTTCGAAACGAAAAGAACTAAAAAAAAAAATTAAATAGAATGAAAAAATACACATATAAAAATAAGAATTAAGAATGGGTATGAATAAAGATAAAATTACACATGCACGAGTATGCACACTAAGCACTTAAGTAGAAAAATAGTAGAAAAAAATAGCAAAACAGCATACAGAGATACTTGAAGTTTTCTATAAGACTTTGTTGCACAACAGATACAAACAAACATACACACACACCCATACAGTCACAGATTGACAAGAAATAAGTGAGAGAGAGTAATGAGCTAAAGTTAAAAGAAAATTAACTTTTTGACTTATAAATTAACTTTGCATCAAAGTTAAAGGAGCAATACAAACAGCAACAACAACAACAATAAATAAACCAAAGTGCCACAAAGAAATCAAACAACAGAATGAGAAATAAAGAAATAATGAATAAACATGTTTATTTGTATAAATAGGAATATTTCTCATTTTAAAGAAATAATTATACAGTTCCAGAGGAATTAAGCTAAAAGAACGCTTAGTACCTGGGAAAAACTATGTTTATATGTACAGAAAACTTAAGCATAAAATTAACAAAATTTTAAAAAAAGTATATTACTTTTTGAAGTGTAAAAATTAAGTTCGCAGACTAGAGGCAAAAAAAACAATTTTTAAAAAACTTCAAGTTTATTAAGACTGCAAAAACTATAAAAGCTTAAGCCTTAAGAGAACAAAAAGATGTAAAGTTTTACATAGAAAGCTTTACAGAAAAAATATTAAAAGTCCAACTTAAAATCTTTGCCTTAACATTTTTATAGAGGTTTTCCAAAATGATGCTTCCAAAAATGCTTTTTAAAAGTTTTATTTTAAATTACAAAAGTTTGTGAATAAAAATAAAAAATAGATCTACACAAAAATCTTTTAAATCATTCACAAGCCGATCGTATAAATAAAAACTTAAATTCAAAATTTGCCAAAACTGCACTAGGAAATATTCGCAGGAAAGAAGAGATTTTAAACAGTAAATTAGGACTTTTCAGGAATTAAATACGAATTATGAATAAAATTATTGTAGGTTAACAAATATTCGCTTGAAAAAGAAATCTTTAAGAAAAAATTAAGCCAACATACACAGAAAAAATTCTCGCCAATTTTTTTAACACCCAATTCTGTATGCCTATTTTAGGGCGTTTTTGTATTTTGAATTAGAAAGAAAACTTCAAACGTGATTCCCCAACATTAAGGAAAATTGCACTTACGTCAATAATGCATCGGAGATGCGATTTAGTACGTCATTTACAAAGAGGAAAAACTCTGTACACAACAGTGTCACAACAATGTCAAAAATCAGAGAAAATATAAAAATTAATATTTTTTTTTAAAGTTTAAAAAGAGTTTACAAATTATTTTTGGGAAAATAATAAAATGTAACAAGAAAATACAATATAATAGTCTGGTAGTGTATAAAGTCGTTTCTGAAAAATTGAAGGAAAAAGACTATTACAAAAAAAAAAAAAAGCTTTATAAAATACATAACTGAAATTTAGCTCATAGAATAAATTCGAATAAAAAAAAATGTTAAAATCTCTTTATTAAATAAAAAAAAAAAAGCTTTCTTATTTCATAAAATGGGGTTGCTCTTAAAAAGCTTTCGAAAGTATTTTCGAAACAATTTTAGAAAAGATTGTTATATTATGCTTTTTTAATAAAATATTACAAAGTTAAAATGTGCTGCTATGAATCAAATTTTCAAATTTATAAAGCTATTGAAAATTTGACTCATAGAAGCACGTTCGAATAAATGGTTACTAAAATTAAAATATTTTATGAAAAAGAAACAATTCCCATACTCTTTTATGAAGTTCTTTTAAAAAAAATTTTCCAAAGGTTTACGAGATGCCTAAAAATTCCCTTTTTTATAAGATTTTGTAAAAGCTATTTTTTTAAAACCTTTGTATGTAGTTGCCCAATATTTCTTAAACAAATTTTAAATATGCTTTTATAAGACTTTTTTCAATATTTAACGACCTTCTTAAAAATTTCTAACAATCTTCTTTAATTTTTTTTTCTACATACAGTAGAATCTTACAAATTAGACATTATTTTTAAAGAAATATATAAAAATATAATGAAATAGTGATGGATATGAATAGTGGTGTAAGCTTTACTTTAACTCAAAACAGTTTTTAATTAATAACATTTTATATATAATATTTTTAATCAGGCTTAAGTTCATCAAATTTAATTTTCATTAAATTATTTTTATGAAGAAAGGAATTTTACAACATGAAAATTAATTAAAATTGTTATTGATAATCATTCATTCTTGACTGACCTGAGATTCGAACCCAGGCGGCTGGTTACCATGACATGTTTCGATCGCAACCACTCGATCTCCTCAGATGGATTTGCCGTCTTACACTCGCAGCCATCTACGACTGCTGACGTCAATAGTCAAATATCAATCCTTAAACCAAATTGTATTTTTAACCTTTGGTAGATCGAAATTAATTAATTTTCATGTTGTAAAATTCCTTTCTTCATAAAAATAATTTAATGAAAATTAAATTTGATGAACTTAAGCCTGATTAAAAATATTAAAAATTTGGATTAAAAACCATAAATAGTTCAACAAAATAACCACAATTCTAATCATTTAATATATATATTTTTTTATCTTTCACACGTATGAACGCTTCACTTTGACCTTCAGTTATCAACTGACCCAAATTTGAATAAGAATATAAAATTTCCTACGCATATGACCTAATTATACACACCACCAATAACTCGGTGATTCCCAATTTCATTTTTACTTTAATGAACGAAAAAAATAATTTGTAGTGAAAATACAAAAAAAAAATTCCACAAATTAGAACACCCTGTTCTAATATTAGAGCGTTTAATTTTGGGTTTCGCCTATTAAGTTCTCAATCATAAAAAAATGTTCCTAGTATAGAGAAATAAAAACAAACAAAAAAAACACTTTCAGAAATTAGAACCACAGGTTGTAATTTGTGCGATTCTACTGTATTGTTTTTTATAAAAACCTGTTTAACTAAAGCTTACAAAAAGCGGGTTTTAAACGATTTTTGGAAAAGCATTTAAACAAAAGTTTTTAATAAAAATTTTTAAAAAGCTTCCAAAAGCTCATTACTTTTACAACCTTTTTTCCTTTATTAAAAAAAAAACTTTTAGATAGGATTTGACAAGCGTTTTTTAAAAATTTTAACAATCTTCTTAAGATTTTTTTTAAACACTCTTTTGAAAATTATTCAAGAAAAGCTGTTAGAAATCTATATATTAAGATTTTTAGAAAAAAACTCAGCACGTTGTTTTGATCTGCTTTAAAAAAATTTCTAAAGATCTACATATTTAAGTTTTTTAGAAAAACTATTTTATAAAAGCTTACTGAAAGCTTTTTTAGAAAAGCATTTAAAAAAATTCCTCTTAAATAAATTTTTTTAAAAAAGCTTTCTAAAAGCTTTATAGTTTCACAGCATTTTGTCCGGGTTTAAAAAGAGCTTTTTAACATGCTTAAAGAAGATTTTTTTAAATTTTCAACTATCTTCTTTAAAAATTGTTCTAGAAGTTCTTTTGAGAACGTGTTTCAAGATTTCAGAAGTCTACCAACATTATTAGACAAACTCCTTGAAAAATTTAAAAAAATTTCTTACAATCGGCTGTTGAAGTTTTTTTAAAAAACTTTAAAAGCTTTGTTAAGAACAGAATTTTTAATAAAAATCAAATTTTCTTAACCTTTTTTCGAATATGCTTCTATGGTTAATATGTATGTATAATAAAAATAATGTATGAAAAAGAAATAATTCCCACGTTCTATTTGTAAAAAAAAAACAATTGTATTACAAAACATTTTGTCAAAAGCATTATTAAAGCTTTTTGAATAAAGATATTAAAAAATCCAAATAGCTGTTTAGAATAACTTTCATTTTAAACACTTTTATTGAATGGTTTAAAAAAAATATATTTGTAGGAAAGCTTTTTGAAAAAATCTTTCATAAGAAAGTTTTTTGAAAAAAGTTTCCTAGAAAGCTTTTCATGTGCAAAACTTGTATAGCATAGGCATTCTATATTTTAGATTATAAAAGAGTCTCTTGACTAGGTTTGTTTCATATCTTTATACTAAAGACGAGTCTTTATTCTATACCATAGGCAAATCTTAAATCTGGAATACATGGGACTATAGAGAATGATAGAAAATTCTTTAATTTTAAAATTTTTCAGAGAAGATTTTAAGAATATCTGTAGTCAAACAAAGAATTGTGTCAAATTTGTTAATGTCATTCTAATCTTTATGATTGGCGACTTCAAATTAAAGACCCTTCCCGCTGCGCGCTGATTTGTTCGATGTATGTGTGTAGATATGTGCTAAATCAAACTTTCTTATATTTTTTGGCCGCAAAATAAAGATCTTATCCCCAAGTTCATAAATCATAATTTCGAGTAAATATAAAAATAAATATAATTTTTTTTTTCTTTTTTAATAATATTTTTTGCAAATATGCTCGTAGGCGTCGATTCAAACACTCGTTTTTATTGAAATCTCATGACAACTAAATGAAAACCAACAATTTTCTGGACTCATTTCTCAGTGCACAAGCAACTAATTGAATTTTTTTTTTAATACAAATAAATTGTGTGTTTGTTTCAGGGTTGCAGGTTTTTTTTCTGTCACAATTTTTGAAATGGAACCCACATATTTTGTAATAAAAGATATGAATAAGGTTTTTTTCAAGTCTAATTTTTTTTAAATAATAAATTATATAAAATAAAATTTAAAGCATAATCACCTTTTCAGATCAAAAGAAATAAAATTTAAATAAATAATTCTAAAATATATTTATAAAACGACAGGATAATTAAGCGCGTGTATTTAACACGCCCTCTATCGCTAGCAAAAACACAAGACACAAATTATCAATATATTTATACGACTTTAATAATACAGCACATAATTACGATTATGTCAGGTATAAATTGTTTATAATAAATGAATAAACTCAAAGCACTTGAAAACATAACTCGAGTATCAATTTCAAAAAACTCACAAACAAATCTGTCATCTACACTATAATTAACTATGATAAAAGTTACGTTGAGGAGAGAACAAATATTTTATTTATATAAAACTTTACAATTTAATTATTTTCGAAATTTATGACATGTTCATTTAAAAAACTAATTGAATATAAATAGAAAAAAAAATAACTTTTAAGTTTCATAAATTGTTTCTTATACTAGCAATCTGTATAATGTGTGCTAAAACATTCATATGAAGAGCGTGGGAAGTCTGCTCTTTTAGAATAATTAGGTTTAAGTTAATCTAATTTGTATGAAATAAAAATAATAAAATAAAATTGTGTATAATTTCTATTAAAATACTTGATCGCGTGTCGAGAAGAAATTTACATAAAACAAAATGAATTTGTTAGCGAATGGGGAACAAAATGAAAATTACATTCAGCCATATTAAAAAGCTTTTTTTTTGTGTTTTCAGCAGCCAACAAAAAAAGATGTCGAAAAAGTACACAGTGAGAAAAAAAAACAAAAAACAGAAACAAAACAGTTAAAACCATAGTAAAGATGATAAGCCAGACTATAATGGAGGCTTAATTCTAGACAGTGACCAAGAATTAAATGTAAATAATGCTATAATGAAATCAATAGTCAGGGCTAAAGTCAAGGCCAAAGCCACGATTATAGTTAAGACTAAAGTCAAGGCTTAAGATAATTCGATAATCAAGACTACAGTCAAGACTACACACTGGGCTATATTCAAAACTGTATGAGGCCCTAAGACAAGACAAGACAAAAGACCTACAGTCTTGGCTATAGGCAATACTATCTTACGTCAAAATAAACTCAAAATAAACATACTAAATCTAAATAAAAACATTTTCCCAGTGTAGTAAAGTTTAAGTATAGTGGCATTTTTGCCACTGCATTATGCTAAATTAAACCAAATTCGGTGGTCTGCGTGCGCCTTTGTATCCATGAAAATTGCGTCTTTTGTACGGCTGTCTTCACTACCAAATTGTAACAATAAAATCAACGAAATTTGCATATGAAATCAATAGTGCCAAATTAATATTTATGAAGACGCTTTTATATTTGTTATTATTTTTTTTATATTTTTCGTTTGCTGCTTTTTTGAGCAACATAAATGAGTACAAATTTTGGCGTTTGTATAAGTATCTTAAACATTTATTTTTATATAAGAGTTTATATGTGTATACGGTAGTTAAATTCGTTGATTTGATATTTAATGTTTTATGACTTTTTTCTTCGCTGTCTTGGGGACTTAAAAAATTATTTAGAAACACTGTTGCCCTGGAAAAAAAATTACAAGTATTCAAAACCGAAAAGCAGATGTTAAATATAATCTTTTTAACCCTGAAAGGTTATTCTTCATTTTGGTACATTAAGCCAGTGTTCGAAAATAACCGGTACATTATTTAGTGTTCGGCTCACACACCCAAGAACGATGTCTATTTTTTTAGTGATTGTGTAGACGAGCACAACCCTTCATACCGTTCGTAACTATTGTCAAGAAATAACCGAACATTATATAATGTTCTGTTCTTCGTTAAAAAAAAAACAGAACAATTGTTGTGATACTGTAGACAAACATTTTATTTTGTTGTTCTATAATGTTTCTTTTTTTACATGGATTAAGATTAAGAACCAAAAAATGTTAGCAACGGCCGCACCACAAACATATATATGTTTTGTTTGTGTAAATTATGTTGCTGGTTTTTTGTTTCTTTTTCGTATGTGTATTTTGTTTTTGTAAAAAATGTTTGGTTTTTTTTTATTCACCAGCCAAAGCGACGAACATTAATGAGCCGAACCGAACCGTACACAATTAAGTTTGTGGTTTTTTTAAAAAAACCGAACAGAATTATATGTTCTCATCTTTTGTTGCGTTTGATAAAAACAGTATTACATATTTTTGTGTTTGACAGATGACTAACAGTGAAAAATTATTTTTTTTTAATTATTTTCCACACAAACTCTATTAGCATTTGTGTTTCTCACAAATCTACCGAACCGAACACTAAGGAACGGTATTTAGTGTTTATTTCGAACACTCGTCGAATCGATAAACTTTAAAAAAATTTAGACCGGAAAGATTTTTAAAGAAAAAAATCAACAAAAACTTCTTTAATTAAGCAATTTATTAAAAAAAAAAAAACTAAAAAAACATCAAAATCTCAAAATTTGATACGAATCTTAGCACTTGTTTATTTATTCAAATTAACTATTTCTTTAAAGATTTCGTCACCAGCTAACGTTGTAGAAAATAAAGCGTTATTTGAATACACCTAAAAAAGTTATATGATAAAAATGTAAATGAGTTTCGTCAATTCGACGAACAGTTACCATCCAGGGTTAAGTTTATCTTGCTTAAGATTATAGAGAAATGTTTTTAATATTTGTTTTTTTTTTTTTGTGGAAACAGTGTTCATTAAAATGTTTTTATGTTTTCTCTATATCTCTTGTATTAATGACGCTGAAAAATTTTTGTTTGTATGTTTAAATACATTCAATTTCGAAATTTGTTTTAAGCGTCTTTTAATTTATTTTTGTACCGCATTTTATGTCTACTGAGACTTTGAATTGGAACGTTAAACTGGAGACAACATTTATCGTTAGAAATTGTCTTTTTAACATGTTTTAAATGATATTTTTATTGCTCCATCTAATGGCAAATAAATGGTCTCATAAAATATAGATATGGACTACCATATAAACAAAACTGGGGCATTAAAATTAAAGAAATTAACTTCTTTTAGCATAATAAATTTATAATTGAAGCTTAAAGGACAGATAAACATAATTTGTTAAAGCAAAATGGCAGAAAATAGAAGCAGTTAAGGATTTATAAAGGGCATTAAACAAATTTGTCACATAGTCGCTATTAAAGATAAAAAGCTTTAAGTCCTTAAAGCTCTAATTCTAGTTCCTTACATTAGACTTTCGTAATTTAAGTGCTTTAAAAGCTAATCCTGTGGTTTAAGGCGCCCTTTTGTAAAAATCAATATAAAGTTGTAAAGCATTTAGTATTTAAAAAGGTTTCGGTTAAATGTGATAAATTCCCATTTCATACTATTGATAAACAGATATTTATTGTTAAAGGGATAAGCTACTCCTATGCGCATTTCACTAATTGCTTAGGCCAGATCTTCAGGAAACTTCATCCAAAGATTTTAGAAAAACTATAGATATTTTACAAATAAAACTGTTAAGCGAATAAGAATTATAAACCCCAGTTTTACTTGTAACAATATCAAAGCTTAAGCAAAAACAACAACAATAAACAGTGAGTTTATCTTTTCTTACAGTCTCGACTACACATTTGGTTGATTTTTTGTCAACTCTAAATGTAGTTGTAAGTGGGTAAAGCAAAAACAAATTACTTTATTTTATTTTGCCAGTTCAGTTTATTTACACTGCCACATGCATATAAGTTATGAAAGTTTTTCTTGGGATTCAAAAAATTAATTAAACAGGTTTCATTGCAGAATTTTATTAAAGCTTACATAGTTTTTTGTTTAACCAAAAATCAAAAAATGCTTTAAAAGACCAAACATAAGGGTTATGAAGCTATTTCATATACTTAAAGCCCTAACATCTGAAAGAAAAGCTTATTCTTTACTTAATTTTAATGTTTTTGCATAACTTTCAAACCCTTGTAAGCAGATTTAAGTTTAACTTAATTTAAGTGCATAATCTAAAAAGTAACTAACTATCCTTAAAGAAATTAAAGCTTTCCTATTTTTAAATTTTTTCGTTAAAGCTTTAAATATGTGTATTTCTCTACAGTATAGAACTTTTAATGGTTTTTGTAAAACTTTTACCAAACTTAAAATTAATATTTCTTTTTTCAGCTTCACAATGTTTATGTCCATTTTAAAAGCTGTTTATTATTTTATGTGCTTTACAAGCTTTATGAATACTTTAAATTAATCAAGTTATTTAAAAAGTTTTCAAAGACCGATATTAATGGTGTTTTCTTTTCTACAAAAATATGGGATACACTATTTTAAAAAATGGAATGTTGTGTTAATTTTTAAAAATGTTTTGCTATAGAAAAGGGAAGCATGTTTTATTCTAAAGAATTTACCCTTCCTTATGGCATAAGTCTGGGATCACACTATGAAAAATTACTTTCAGAAAGTCTGAGTTTATTGGTGAGAAGGAAGAGAACATGCTTTTCTTTTCTCCTCTCTCACGCATAAACTCAGACTTTCTGAAAGATATACGATTAAAAAGGTGATATATGATGTTTATATAAGGTGCCAATGATGAATGTGAACCACACTTAAACGTCAAATTTTTTTCTGCAATTCATTTGACATTTCTCAATTTCAGACTAACTCAATTTGAAGCATGGAAAGGTACACAATCGAGCAACGCTTTAAAGTTATTCAGGCTTGTTATGAAAATGGGCGTTCAAATAAAAATGCATATCGTGATTTTTTCGGTCAATTAAATTGTCCAAATGTGCCAACAAACAAAAATTTGAGCAAACCGGGTCTGTATGAGATGTGAAACACCAGTGCATGCTCGTACAGCTCGTACTGCAGAAAATATTGCTGCTGTTCGCGATAGTGTGGCTGAAGAGCTGTCCACCTCAATTCGTCGTCGTGCCCAACAATTGCACTACTCACGCTTGTCGTTGATGAACATTCAGCATAAAGACTTGCATTAACGTGCTTACAAGGTGCAATTGACTCGAGAACTACAGCCTCTTGACCATTCCAAATGTCGTCATTGGTCAGAATTGTGACAAGAAACGACAACAGTGGATAATCAATTTTCGAAGAAAATCATCTTCAGTGATGAGGCACATTTTTAACTCAGTGGATTCGTCAATAAGCAGAGTTGCCGCATTTGGCCGAATGATAATCAAAGAGTGATTATCGAAAAACTAATGCACCCACAAAGAGTGACTGTTTGGTGCGGTTTATGGGCTCGCGGCATCATCGGGCCGTAATTTTTCCAAAATGAGGCCAGGCAGGCAGTTACTATGAATGGTGTTCGCTATCGTGGGATGATAACGAACTTTTTATGGCCCGACGATATGTGGTTACAACAGGACGGTGCCACTTGCCACACAGCTAACGAAAGAATTGCTCTTTTGAGCGACAAATTCAATGGCCGTGTTATCTCACGTGGTAGCCATGTCAATTGGCCGCCAAGATCATGTGATTTGACACCGTTGGACTTCTTTCTTTGGAGTTATTTGAAAGAAAAGGTGTACGTCGATAAGCACGCAACAATTCCAGAGCTAAAGGATGAGATAATTCGGAACATTAACGGCATAGAACCTTAATTATGTCGTAAGTTTTTTTTTTGCTAACTGCAGGGATAAACGTCATAACAAAGTCATATTTGCAACTGGTAGAAAAGGCGTCTTAACGCTAATGTATATTGATATCAGTACTTCGCCTGGTGTCTTCGTTTTTGACTCCATGACAGTTTTCATCACTGTGATGTCAGCCTTATATCACTTGGCCAAATTGTCATCAGGGTCAAAAATTTAAATTATGTCTTCAATGGGATTATACATCGGCATCACACAATGAACAAATCGGAGTCCGTTTAAAAAAACATGTCATTAGTGCGATGACCCAGTAACATTGATAGAAAGAAAACATTAAATTGAGACAGAACCCAATTACAAGACGGGCATTTAAACTATAAAACTTTCAAAATTTGATGTATCCAACTAAGGGCCATTATTACAACTTGCCAATAGTTAAAAGTCGGATTTTGTCGGACCGATAAATAGCTTTGCATTATAAAACCTTCATTTATTATGTTTTCATCTATTAAATATTATTATTATTGAAAATAACAGCAATAAAAAATGGAAGTTGTAATAATGCAAAGCTATTTATCGGACCAACAAAATCCGACTTTTAACTATTGGCAAGTTGTAATAATGGCCCTAAATAGTTTAAACAAATTTAATATGGGAATTTTTATTTCTTATTTTAGCTTTTAAAGATGAAAATAATGTTAGTAAAACACAAAATATGGCATTGAATTGATGTCAATGTAGCAATAACATAGATGACGCATAAAATATGACAAAATTTTATGATGAAGTTCGTCATTCAATTAATGTCACTAATTAATGCCATTTGTAATAGCATTGATGCCACAATTCTGATGTTAGGTCATCATCAATATGAAGACGCATTTTACTATAATTGTATTAAAGCACGGACAACCAGCCGAATCAAATGCAAATATCTATGGTGCCAATGTAACGCTCTGAATTTGGTATGCCCAGCAGGATACCATCTCTTATAAACTGCTTATATCCGATCCGACGATCAAAAATAATTGATTCGCTCAAAAAGAGCCTTGGCCGAAAAACGCTTTTATTTTTATATGCGACCAGACTTAAAGCCATTACGACAATGCTTAAACTCATGTCGTTAGACCAGCCAATAACTTTTTAGAAATCAGTGGTTTGAAATCTATCAACCCAAATAATTTTGCCCCACTCGGAAACCGCCCGAGATTTTCAAAATCCGTGTAAATTTTACTTATTAAAGTAATTGAATTAATTAAATGAGTTTCACTATTTTTTAAACTAAATTATACGTTTTCTGTTTTTTTTCCTTTTAATTTCCATTTGTTGAACTTAAAAAAAGGCAATAATTAACAACTAATGAAGCTTTGCGAAAAAATTAAATCAAAAATAAATTTATTTATTTTATATATTTATAACGATTACATCCGCTGGCTGTTATTTTTTATAGTTTATTTTAATATAAATGCCATCCGAATAATGTTTTTTTTTAAATCATTAAAAAAAATTGCAAATAAATGCACCACAGCCTTCAAAATACATTAAATGAATAATTTTTAATTAAAAAAAATACAATAATATATAAAATCAATGCGCTTTAAACAATGTAATATAAAAAGTTAAAGGAAATAAAAATAAATTAAAAGTTTTTTTATTTATAAAGGGAAAATAAAAATGTTAAATTAAATGGGAAATATGCAAGAGAGACAGTTTGAAAATAAAATTGATATTTTTTTTTTTTTTTTTTTAATAAAAAAAAGTTTTATAATTTTGCCACACACTCCTCTTAAAGTTCCTTTTTAATCAAGTAGAACTTAATTGCAACTTTATTTCAATTAAAATTTCAAAAATTAAAAAAAAAATGAGTTACCAAAAAGTAACTCAAGAATAATTAAACCACATTTCTGACTGCACTTTCACTAGTTAATTATTGATGGTGAAAATTTTTATTCTATAGCCACCAGAAAAAAACCTTTCTCATAAGGGTTTTTACAGAAAAATATTTTACAAAAATATTTACAAATAAAGTAAAACTTACCACAAATGTGTTTTTTTTCGCTTTTGCAAAGCGATGAATTTTTTCCGTACAGCCAAAATGCAAATACACAAATGAGCGAGCAGTTTTGCAAGTCTTAATTCATTTCATATTTAAAAATCAGCCGTAAAGTAATGAAAATTTGGGATGTTGGTTGAATAATTTCCACTTCAGTGACTGAAAGGGCAATTAAATCTGTAAAAAGAAGAAAAATTTAAAAAAAAAATAAGGATGGATGTTAATAAAGGAAAAGAAGTTGATATAAAAAATTACTGAATGTTATCCTTTATCTTACCAGTCCAGACTAAAGCTTAGTCCCTATTCAAGTCTCTTTTCTAGTTTCAAGTTGAGTTTCTAGTGTAATTTGTAGTCTTCAGTTTAGAATCCAATGTCTTGTCAAGTCCCCACCCTAGTCCCTAATCTAGTCTCTAGTATAGTTCATAGTCAAGCCTCATGTCTACTCTTTAGACTAGTTTAGTATAGTTCCCAGTCTAGGGTATAATTGTCTGTAGTCTTAATATAGTATCTAGTCTAGTCTGTTTGTAGTCTATTCTCTTGTTTCTGTTCTTGTCACAGGTCCAGTCTCTAGTATCATCTCTAGTCTTCGGTTTAGTCTTGTCTCTTGTCTAGTTTCAAATATAGTGTATGGACTAGTTTTTAGTATAATCTCTAGTCTGGTCTTCCAAATAGTCTACGACTCTAGTCTGGTTCACACTCTAGTATAATCTCTAGCCTAATCTTTTGTCTAGTCTCTAGTCTAGTTTTAAGTGAAGTCGATAGTCTAGTCTTGTATATAGCCAAGTCGCTAGTCTGGTTCAGGCTCTAGTATAATATCAAGCATACTCTTCTTTCTTATCTCTAAACCTTTATCTAGTTCAGTCTCTAGTGTTTATCTACACACCAAGTCACTGCAGGAGTTCCGCAAGGCTCGGTGCTTGGCCCACTACTGTGGAACATAATGTACAACGATGTACTCGAGCTGGATATCCCGGTAGACGCAAACACTGTAGGTTTTGCGGACGAGATAGCTGTTGCTGTTGCGGCATTATTCGTAGACGAAGTTGAGCTAATCTCCAACGAGGTAGTCTGGACTAACCAAAATTGGATGAAAGCGCAGGTCTTGAGCTCGCGGAACATAAGACTGAGGTCGTACTCGTTTCAAGCAGGCGAAAACGAGAAAATATATACGAATCCTGTTGGGGGAACATCAAATTACCTCGAAAACGAGTTTGAAATATCTGGGAGTTTTTATTGATGCGAGACTAAACTTCAGAACACACGTCGAGTACATTGCTAACAAGGCGGCAAAAGTCAGAGCAGCACTTGAAAGAATGATGCCAAATGTGGGCGGACCTAGGCAATGTAAAAGGAGAATTATATCCACAGTGGTGAGGTCAGTGATACTATACGCCGCCTTGATTTGAAAGTTAAAAGCATAGCGAAAAAACTGAGCTTGGTATACAGACTATCTGCCCTACGAATATGCTGCTCCTATCGAACCATAGATATTTTGGCTGCTGAAGCTAAACGAATAGACGATATAAGCAGAACCTCAACACAACCTGGCAACGGCGTACGTAAACTTGAGAGAGAAAAATCTATAAGACAATGGCAGAGTAGGTGGGAAGCCAGCCGCAAGGGGAGATGGACTTTCAAACTTATTCCGGAAATTCATAATTGGTTATGCCAGTAATTTCTACAAAAATAAAGCTTTTCGTGTTCGTACCAAACAAGTAAATTTACCAACGTCTGGCCAACGTGTTTTGGCCTTCAGCCTTCTTTTAAAATATGACAGCTTTTGCACCGTAGATTTCTAAACACAGCTAGATTTCTTTTTGTAGAATCATTATGAATCGCTTATAAATCTTGTAACTAAGAAAGTCTTAAAATGTGTAACCACAAATGTGTGTGTGTTTGAAAGTCCATCTCCCCTTGCGGCTGGCTTCCCACCTACTCTGCCATTAAACAGAAAACATGGAGAGGTAAACTACTACTTGACGCAATTTCTTTCTGGTCATGGAGGGTATTTTCGCATTTTGCTGAATTTTTTGTAGTAGAATCTTCTAAGCCCCGAAATTGAAATAAAATAGCAGCGGGGGAAGTGGTTCCCCCCTTATAGGACGCCAATGTTTAATATCGCATATCTTATGAACTGTTATAGTGAGAATGTTCATTCAAACTTTGTGGAAGTCACTCTTATGGTATACTACACTTTTGAAAATAAAAATAAAGCGGGTAGGCGCAGGGGGGAAAAACCTCCCATAGGATGCATATATTAAATATCGCTCAACTGAAGAACTATTAAAGGGGGCGTCTTCAAACGTGGTTAAAGCTACTACTATGGCAAACTATAAATTTCAGTATAAAAATGGGCGGGGTAAACAGGGGAGGAGCAGTACCCCTCATAGATAGAAATATAAATAAGAGCCACTGCACGCGTTTTGTTGAACTTTTGGTAGTAGGATCTTCTGAGCCAAAAAATTGAAATAAAATAGCAACGGGGGAAGTGGTGACCACCATAGGACGCCAATGTTTAATATCGCATATCTTAAGAACTGTTATAGTGGGAATGTTCAAAATTTGCAGAAGTCACTCTTATGGTATACTAAACTTTTGCAAATAGAAATAAGGCGGGTAGGCGTAGGAGGGGAAATACCTCCCATAGGATCGATATATTAAATATCGCTCAACTGAAGAACAATTAAAGGGATAGTCTTCAAACGTAGTTAAAGCTACTATTATGGTAAACTATAAATTTCAATATAGAAATGGGCGGGGTAGCCAGAGGAGGAGCAGTACCCCTCATAGATAGAAATATTAATAAGAGCCGCTGCAAGCAATTTGTTGAACTTTTGGTAGTAGGATCTTCTGAGCCCCAAAATTGAAATAAACTAGCAGCGGGGGAAGTGTTACCCCCCATAGGACGCCAATGTTTAATATAGGATATCTTAAAAACTGTTATAGTGAGAAAGTTCAAACTTTGTAGAAGTCACTCTTATGGTATAATAAATAAAGCGGGTAGGCGCAGGGGGAACTACCTTCCATAGGATGCATATATTAAATATCTCTCAACCGATAAAGTGGTTAAAGCAGTGTAGCGAAGCGCACCGGGTTAAGCTAGTTAGTAATAAAGGAGAGACTAAGGAAAACTCGGACAATGGAGGCAGCCTAAATATGGCTTTCGGGCCCTGCGATGCAGTATCTCTAGGGAAAGTTTCGTAGGGTGCTGTAAGACGCAGGAAGTGTTTTTGATTCGGTAGGAATCCGACATATCCCTGGGTAACGAAGTACACGGGAATCTTATGTAAGATTTTACACCTGCCTAATGAAAAAACAAAAAAAAAAGTGTTTATCTAGTCTAGTCGCAAGTGCAGTCTCTAGTCTAGTCTTGTGTACGGTATATTCGTTAGTATAGCTTTGAATCTAGTCTTGTCTAGTTCCAGGTGTCGTCGCAAGTGTTTTCTCTAGGCTTGTCTTGTATGTAGGTCAGTCTCTAGACTGGTCTAGACTCGTAATAAAATATCTAGCCTAGTCCCAAGGCTAGTGTGGTTTCTATACAAGTCTCTTGTCTAGTCTGACCAAGTCTAGCCTCTTTTTTAGTCTCGAGTCTAGACTCTTGTATAGGCGCCAGTCCAGTCTGTAGTCTCCTCTCTAGATTAGTCTCCAGTCAAGTCTCCAATCTAACCTTTAGTCTTGTATCTAGTCTAGCACATAGTAAAGTGTGTAATCTAGTATTGTCTTAAATTAAGTCTCTAGAGTAATTTTTAGTCTCCAGTCTAGTTTCGAGCTGAGTTTATAATCTGGTTTATAGTCCAGCCTCCTGTCGAGGCTCGGCTATAGTCCATTCCATACTCAAGTCTCTGGTCTAACTTCTCATCTTGTCGTTTGTATAGACTGTAGACTAGTAGTCTCTGCTTCACTAATCTAGTCTTTACTTTGGTTTTTAGTCAAGTTTTTAATCAAGTTTTTCGTTTAATCTCTAGTCTGGATTCTGGTCTAGTTTTCAGTGTAGTGCCCATTATAGTCTTTATTCTAAAATTTAGCCCTTTAGCAAAGTTTAAATAAAGTCACTAGTGTAATCTACTAACGGCCATTATTACAACTTGCCGATAGTTAAAGGTAGGATGTTCTCGCACGCTTAAAAAGTTTTCCACTATTACAACTTTGCCTTTAACTAAAGTGAGCAATATGTGAAAGGCAAGTTCATTCTACCGGGTATGTTAAAGTAAAGATTTTCAAATCTTGTTAATTGTAAAGTCAAGATAATATATAACTGATTATACGTCCGACAAAATCCTACTTTTAACTAACGGCAAGTTTAACTAATGGCTCTTAGTCACTTATTTATTTTCTTTCTACCTTTTTCTCTGGTTAAATTTCCACTTTATTCTACAGAGTAGCCTTTGATTTACAAAGTGACCCATTCTGGGATCAAGCTTTTAGTCCATTTAGAATATCTTTTAACCATAAGTAAAAAGTCCAATCTAGCCCATGCTCTTCAATTTAATATCATGTCTAGCTTGTTATTTAGTCAGATGTCTAGTATCAAAAAAAAAAACTCAAACTAGGGTTTAATAAATTCTCTAGTATAAATTTTAGCCAACAATGCGTTCGTTTAACCACTTCATTTCATTGAAAATGTTTTTACAGCTTTCCACAATATAAAAACAACTTTTTTTGAAATTGCAAAATTTCCCCCAAAAGGAAAAAGAATATTAAAAAGTGAATTAACGCTTATTTTGGTTGAAATATATATTTTTTCACTAATTTACTGCACACCTTTTTGCTTATATTGGCATAACTTTTAATTAAAGGCTTAAATAACAAAAGAAGTTAAACAAAATATTAAAAATTATCAATTAATTAAAAGTTTTATAATATTCAATAGAAATTTCTCAAACAAAAAAGAAAAGCAACCAAAAAAAAAAGTTAACTTTAACAATTAGTAGAGTTTATTTACAAAGGACTATAAATAATAGCGGCAAGGAAATGGAAATGAGGTAAAAAACAAAATATAAAAGGAAAACTAAAAAAATATAAATTGTTTAAAGTCTTGGCTCCAGTCTAATCTCTATTCGAGTTTATAGTTTAGTCTCTAGAATAGTCTCTAGTCTAGAATCTAGTCTAGTCTAGAATCTAGTCTAGTCTCAAGCCTAGTCTCTAGTCTATCTATCTAGTCTAGTCTCTCGTCTATTCTCAAGTCAAATTTGTTATCTTATCTATAGTCAAGTCTCTTGTGTAGTCATTTATCTTTTAAACAGGCACATTAAAAAGTATAAGACATGTTTGTGTGAATATTTTAAATCTTAACAAAAACATATTGTTGTTGTTGTTGTGAAACTGCTTGTAATTTCCCCTCAGACCCAGAACAGACGGTAAAACGCAACTGCAACGAAACCCTTATGAAATTATTGTTTTGAAACCAGTAACAATCGTTTTCCACACACCCGGCAACCTAAATAGTACCAGAATGTAATGAAATTATCACAATCGTTTCGTTTTTCTTTCAGAACAGATGAAACGCAAACTCGAGTTTCCTGCACGCCATTTTCAATGCATCTGGTTTCCAATGCATTTCAAACCGGTCTCAAAATGGTCGCGTCATGTGTGGTCCCTCAAAGGAGTTTATGGCATAAATTCAAATGAAACTCGTAAATAACTAGAAGTTACAGTTTCGTTGCAGTTGCGTTTCACCGTCTGTTCTGGGCCTTATTCATAAAAAATATTTCAATTTTATAAAAGTTTTAATAAAAATTTTTTTTAGAAAAATTCGTTTTAAAAACCTTAAATACATAATTGTTATGAATAAGGGATTTAATCAATAGTGTTTTACTATTTAAAAAAAAAATGCAGAAATGCATATTTTCAAAAAAAAAAAACTGTTTGTTACCAAATGATTTTTTTTTTTAAAAAATGAAAAAAATGTTTTTCAAAAAATGTAACATTTTTTTTTTTGTTTAAATGTAACACTTCTTTTTTTTAATGCTGATAATTGTCAATACTGTTTTTTCCTCAGACATATTAAAACATTTAATTTAAGTGACTTTTCCACAAAATAATTTTGAAATATTTTAAGAGTTAACAAGATTTTAAACAAATAAAAATAGCAAAGCTTTAACAAAAACACCAACATATATAAAAACAAAAAGAACTTGCTTTATTGTTTTCGAAAAAAATAAAGCATGTTGCCGGTTTAGGTTTTTTAAGCCATGCACAAGTCGACTTCATTTTTCAGCTGGCGTTGAATGCACAGCTGTGCTACTACGAGGAATGTCAAAAGTTACTTATGACAAATCGACCAACTATAGCAACAAAAAAATACAATGTTGTAGTATCGACACCATCGTTTACATGAGTTCGCCTTGGCCGTGCACTTGCCAGTTTATTATTTAAGTAATTTTTGGAAAAACAAAATTTTAAATTAACAAGATTTTGTTTGTTTTGTTTTGTTTTCAGCAGCATGGAAACTCAAAATGATAATACAAGACAGAAATATTGTTGAAATTAAATTTTTTTTATTATAATCTGGCATTTATTGTTGAAAAATGAGTTTCGGCATATTTCCAACGCGGCTACGTATGACGAGGTCAATTTGATCAGTCCAATTTTTTAATATCTTTTCCAATAAATCAGCCCGTATGGCGTCAATGGTGCCCTGAATAATGGCTTCTAATGCTGTAGGAGTTGCTGGCTTGTTGGCGTAAACCAATGAGTTAGCACAGCCTCATAAAAAGTAGTCCAGAGGCGTTAAATCGCACGAACGAGTGGGCCAGTGAACAGGACCACCTCTGGGTATACAGTTGTCAGGTAAGTTGTGCCCTCTTGTTTGGAACCGTACGTCGTTGATGATTAATCTTTGGAAACAAAAATTCAGTCACAATGGTTCGCTAGCGCCCGCCATTCACCGTAACGGCAGCTCCTTACTCATTTGAAAAGAAATCGTTATTTTTAATTAATGACTTTATTAGCAACACTTGCATCATTTCCTAAAATGTCATGGTCGCTTAAGGTACCGTTACGATGTATAACAAAAAACAATTTTATCGTATGCGACAACCTTCATACATAAATTTTTATGAAATAAAATTAAAAAAAAAACATTCTCCTGTAAAATTTTATTTTTGTCGCTTAAGCTTTTTTTTTTTGCTGTAAGAAGGCCTCGATATAAAAGGGATTTTTGGGTAAAATTAAAGGCAGTCGTGATTTTTTGCTCATATCTCAGCCATAT
Organism: Pollenia labialis; assembly: GCA_949318255.1. Lineage (NCBI taxonomy): Eukaryota > Metazoa > Arthropoda > Insecta > Diptera > Polleniidae > Pollenia > Pollenia labialis. Next base: position 33,959,901 of record OX439141.1, on the reverse strand, counting down.
TTGAACTGTTCAGGCTGAATTTAAATAGGAAACCATTTCGAACTATATCTGACATACCAAGTCCCCATCGGATCTGGAGTATTTTGGAAAGCCCATTTCGACGGACAGACGGACATCGTTAAATTAACTTCGCTACTTATGAGGATCCCGAATATATATATATGTATGATCTAACATCAATATTGTAGAAATTACAAACGGAATCTTAAACCAACAATAATTGATTTAATGGGATAAAATTAAATGTAGTCGTCCTTTTTGCTCAAATCTCAGCCATTTCTAAATCGATCTGGTTGAATTTTAAAAGCAGGCTATTCCGGACTGTATGTGCAATAAAAATATAACAACCTAGACAAACCCTTTTCTGGGGTGTTCAGAAAACCCATTTCAACATACATACGGCCATCGTTAAATCAATCAACTTCTCTTCTTATAAGAAATTACAAACGGAATGACAAAATAATATGTACCCTTTGCACCTGTGGGGAAGGGTATAAAAACACAAAGGCAATAAAGGTTTTAAGACAGATATATATAAACAGAGAGCGAGAAATAGTGGTTGTGTACCAAGCAGTTACAAGGTAGTTTTTAAAATTTTTCACATTCCATTACGTACACATTATAATGAAAATCTCATTATGCCTTTGCTCCTCTAGAATTTTGGTCTTCCTGGTTTATAGCGCTTATTTCAGCTAGTTTCATTTAAAGGCAATCTGTTCGTATTTCTAATGCATGTCTTTTCATAAAAACATTTTCTTAGTTAATACTTTTTTCTTTAGCATTCAGCTAAAGTTTAAAAACTTTTCTCATTCTTTTCTCTGAGAAAATAAAAAATCCTTTAAATACAAAATGATTTTTTGCCACTTATAATTTTTTTGTTTTTTTTTTCTTTTTGAAGATTTTCGCATTCTGCTGCTTCGAAACCAACAACATCTCTTTTAAGTTTAATTTGTTATACAATTATAATTTAATGAAATTATGACAGCAAAAGGAAATTAAGAAAAAAAAAGAGAAAAAGCGTTTCTTTTATGATTTTCTTTAAATAATTTTACTGTTTTCTTTATTGCCTTTATAATTTTCATATTTCATATAATTTCTCTTTTCCCCTTTTTTTTGGAAATTTTATATTTTTGGTTTCCTTTCAAAATTTCTTTTTTCCTTAAACATTTGCCTTAATTTCAAGCTACAAAAGGTCATAAGTAAACCACATAAATTCTAGTTAACTTTGGTGGTCTTAAATTCTTTTTGTTAAGAAAAGTTTTATTTTCTTTTGAAAAATATATAAGGGGTTTTTTTTTTTGGCATTAAATAATTAATTTGGTAAAAAAAATTTATTAATGACTGCGGTTTTGAAGTGACCTAACCAAATAATTAAATGTTATGGAAGTTATAAAGAATGTTCTAAATTGAATTAAAGGATTTTAAATTTAAATATTTTAAAACCAAACTATTAAGGTTAAATTTTTTTTTTTTGAGGCAGCAAAAGGATAAAATTTCCAAAGTTTTTGTACTTTGAAAAATCAAAATTAAGCAAAACAATAAATAGGATTAAGAAATTCTCAAAATCTTTACAAATTATTGATAAATTCTAAAAAAATAAAATTATTTCAAGCAAAAAATTGTTTTTGCGAATAATAGAAAAGCTAACGTTAAAAAATAAAAAAAAAAAAAATTTAAATATTTTAAGCCAAGCTAATGAAACGGTCGCTAGACTAATCGCAAGTCTAGCTCAAACAAAGTAGTTATAAAGTCCAGCTTAAAGATTTGGACCCGAGACTATTCTCCAGTCTAGTTCCTATTCAAATGTTAATGTCACCTTCTCCGCGAAAAGGGACCTAGTGTGTGAAAATTAAGTTTTGAGAAAAACGCAATTCATCTTATTCTACACCCTTTTAGGTACCAGAATCCACTCCTAAGTCCAAGCCCGTTTTTGACACACTTATATATTTTTTTTATATTGAATCTTTCTTGTCGAAAATTACAATCTGTATTCAAAGCTTAATCCTTATTGTTATTTATTAGCCATTAACAATGTTACCGCTAATAAATTGCATTCAAGTGTCAAAAAGCCTGCAGGGCTCTAAGTGTCGCTTCTTTTCAGCCTCCGGTGACCTTCGTGACTTTAATAGAGCCCGAGCGAGGTAGTTGGGATGGATTATTAGTTCATCTACGTATTTGACTGAATACTTTTTAATTTCTTCCTGGATGGTAGGGATATTAAAATCTCTTTAGATTATGTCATTTCGTATATACCATGGGGCGCAGACGATTTGTCGTAATATACTCGAATGTCTTCTTTGTAGCTGCTGGATGTTTGATGCGCATGCAGTAACCCATAATTGAATGCCATATCTCCATTTTGGTTTTATGATAGACTTTTATAAGAAAACTTTGTTGTCTAAGGACAAGTTGGAGTTTCGACCGATTAGCCAATGTAGTTGAGCTGCTTTAACCCATTAACGCCGAAGAAGAAACTGTTAGTAAAAACTTGTTTTTATTGTTTTTTATTTCTTAAGTGTGGATAAAATAAAAGAATTTCATTGAAAAAAAATTAAATTTGTTGCTAATTTTTGAGAAAAATTGGTGTCCCCACATGGGGACAATGGGCGTTTTAGCTATGAAATTGGCCAAACCAATTTCGCTCTACACAAATTTTTTTTGTGCATAGTTCATCTGGACTTACAATGTCTAAAAACACATTGCAACTAATTTGATGTCCTTTCAGGATTATGGCTACTGCAGCACAAGTTGATTCTAGAAATTTAAGGCTGCAAGAGGCCCTAGTTATATTTCCTTAAAACGACAATTGGTCAATAGAAGTAGTATTATCAGCTCTTTTCAACAAAACCTATAACCGCAAAGCGTTACTTATTGAAAAATCTACAAGATACGTACAAATGAACCACCAACGCTTTATTCATATACAACCCAATTACGAATGAAAATTCCCGGGTTTTCCCCTTTTCTCATTTTTACAATTGAATTTACAAAGGAAAAATTAGAGAAGGGAAAAATTCCCGGGGAATTTTTATTCATAATTGGGCTGAATATGGATTGGTCGAAACCTTGCAATCCCTGGATGTATTATACAAATAATCTTTGTATAGTAAAGTCAGATTTTTCTTTCCAAATTTAACACCAGCTCTTTACGTTTTTAGAGATACCCTGTTATTTCTACCTTGTAACTTTTTTTTTAAAAAACTAGAAAGTTGCTCATCGTCACTGTCATTCCAATCTTAACTCGAATTATGACACAACCTTCATTTTTCCGGCACATCGTTCGGCATAAAATGTGTGGGGAAAAACAAAATTTTAAGGGAAAAAACTATTCACTTTTAATTCACGATAGGGTGCAAAACTGTAATTCATTTACTTCATCTACATCACTTATAAAAGCGGCATCAGGTGGCACAACTAAAATATTATATTCAGCATCACCGTCATCGTTTTCCTTTTTGTACTTAAAAAAATTTTTTATTTTTTTGTAACGCCCATTGTCCCCAAATGGGGACAGCTATATAAAATCATACCTTGTAATAAAATGTTACACTTTTTCTTTTACTAAATGATTTTAAAATCATCAATACCCTTCTCAGACAACAAATAATTTGTATTAATTTATTTAAAGGCAATTAGCACAAAAATATAACAAATTTTAAATGAACAAAGTAATCCAACAATTTATCTGTAACTAAAAGTTTTAAAAACCACATTTGCTTTTTCTACGGCACCTTGTACGCTTTGTCACAATTTTATTAAGGCCTTTAGATGAGATATAAGTTCTAACATTGAGAGACATAAAGGTTTTTCTAATCGTTGCCATCAGTAATGGGCGGTAATGGGTTAAGTCTTATAGCCGTTATTTTCGCTTCAATATGACGAGACCAGGTCAAGAATCTATCTATATGCATTCCCAAGTTCTTTACATGCTTCTCTACCGGAACAGTGACGTTATTTATTTGTTTTTTGATCTAACCATGAATGTTCTGCCAGTTAAATAGCTCTCAAGGAGTTTGTGAGTGTTTTGAGGAAGCATTCGTGTTATTTTAATGAGTAGCCCATCATGCCAAACTTTGTCGAATGCGTGGGAAATGACTAAAAACAGTGCTGAGCAATATTCCTTTCTCTCCAACTCTGATCTAATTTGGGTAACAATTCTATGCACTTGTTCTGCCTTGCTCGTAATCCGAATTGATCATCCGGTATGATTGCGTGTTCATTTCGATAGGGATTTATATTTAAAAGCAATATTTTTTTGAATAGCTTTGATAAGATCGATAGTAGGCTGGTTGGTCTGTACGACGTAATTTGACTAGCGTATTTTCCTGACTTAGGAATCATAACAATTGTAGTGGTCTTCCAAGAGGGTGGGAAGTAGCCAACTCGTAATATCGCTTTGAATATGAGCAGCAAGATTCTTGAAGCACACGTAGGTAAGTTTCTTATCATTGAGCCTGTGATAGTCTAGAAACTTATTTTATGTTAAGTTGCAGTTCTAATCAAGTCTAACGTTAACATTTTGTTGGTTTCTTCACGCAGAGAAAAAACATGGTTGAAGTATGATTAAAAAAACAACTTATGGTCCCTGCAATGGCAACAAACAAACTTTTGTTGTCTTTAACAAAATTTTTTTCACGATTGGTAATATTTTGTTTTTATTTAACAATAAAGTGTTTACCGCCCTTGGAACTTGAAATGTGGTTGAATTTAACAATATAATGTTTTAATAAAATAAAGCTACAACTATACACATAAACATATTATGGTTACCTTAACCATAATGTTATCACGGCAACCATATTATGGTTAAATTCATCTATCCAAATACTATAACCATATTATGGTTGTTTCCAAACATGTTATGGTTAATATTTAATAACAATAGTATGTTCGAAATTATAATATTTTAAAATAATGTATGTTTTTTTTAAATTTAAAATAATATGATTAGAAAGCAACAACATTCTCGTCGTATGAATTTTACTTGGTTTGCTTAAAATTCTCATTCATTTTATTTTAATTATCGATTAAAATACATAAATTTAAGTAGAATAAACTAGTTGAACAGAAATGAAGGTCGCCACAGGCTGGAATACGAATCAAAGGGGATTTTTTTTTATAGAAGTGGAACATAAAACCTATCAGGAATAAAAACTTAAATAAAATTATAATTTGACACTTAACAAACAAATTGAAAAAATTGATGAAATAATTAACCATAATATAGTTAACATTGGCCATATTATTGTTAATTCTGACCATAATATGGTTACTTTCATCAAAATTCTGTGAAATGTTGACCATATTATGGTTAATTTTGAACATAACTTGGTTAGTTTTGATCATTAGTATGGGTAATATTAACCAAAATATGGTTAATTTTGACCTTATTATGGTTGATTTAGCGAAATTTTTTGTTGATTTTAACCATACTATGGTCATATTTAAACATTATATGGTAACCTGCAAACATAAACTTTGTTAAAATCCAACCATAGTATGTTGCTCTTAGAATATGGTTACTTCCAACCATATTTTTTGTCTACGTGTTTTTAGTGTAGTCTCTAGGATAATGTTAAGCTTTTTCTCGCCCTGTCTTAACTCCAGTCTAAAATTAAGGCATGATTTTATTTTTAATCAAGTTTCTAGCCCAATTTCTTCTTCACTTTATTACCTGGTAATGTTCTACTCTAGTCCTAAATCCATAACTAACCTGCTTTCTAGTGTAGCCACATCTCAATACTTAAGTCAATTCAATAATCTTATTTTAGGTCAAGTTTACGTCTAGACTCTATGATATCTTCTTATATAATCTCTTATCGAGTATCGAGTCAAGACTATAGTCCAGCCTTAAATTAAGTTCAATTAAAATTTTTAGGCTTATTTTAATTATTCAAGCCTTTGATTTAATCAATATTTCAATTTATTAGTATTAATTAGAATTTAATCCAAATTTTTAATATTTTTAATCAGGCTTAAGTTCATCAAACTTAATTTTACAACATGAATATTAATTAAAATTTTTATTGATAATCACTCATTCTTGACTGACCTGAGATTCAAAACCAGGTGGCTGGTTACCATGACATGTTTCGATCGCAACCACTCGATCTCCTCAGATGGATTTGCCGTCTTACACTCGCAGCCATAGACGACTGCTACGTCAATAGTCAAATATCAATCCTTAAACCAAATTGTATTTTTAACCTTTGGTAGATCGAAATTTGCTTTTTTTGAATGGTTATCCATTTTAATTGATTTTACATGTTTTTCCTAACTTCTGTTTTTTCCGTACTTATGTCAAGAATTCTTCTGAAGTCCATAGTACATTTTTTTTTTGTTTTTTTCATTTTGTCTTTCTTTTTCTTGTTGACCTTTTTCAGCACAACTTGAAGGACAAATGTACACATAGAGCTCGTGTCTTAGCTTTAACAATAATTAGAATTGTGGTTATTTCGTTGAACTATTTATGGTTTTTAATCCAATTTTTTAATTAAATTTGATGAGCTTAAGCCTGATTAAAAATATTTATTAGTATTTTTATTTTAAATCAAGCCTCATGTGTAGTTTCTAGTATAGGCTTCATTATAATCTCTGGTCTTGTCAATAGAACAGTCTTGTCTTCAGCCAAGTTCAAGGGAAGTTTTTTCTTAAATTTTTCTTTATTACAACCACAAAGAAAGAAAAAGAACTGAATTTTTGCAACCAAAATGCTTTTTTACAAATACCGTCTTTTCCTAAAGAAACAAAATTAATTTTTTTAACTGACTTTTTCCATTAAAAATTTTATTTTTTTTATCAAAACCTGTATCACAAACAATAATTTTCTTCGATCAAAAAGAAATTTTTTTTTTTGAACAAAATACATGTTTTTCACAAAAAGTTTAACTTTTCGCACAAAATCACATTTGGCACCAACGATTTCTTTTTTTCCCTTTCTTCACAAAAGTACCTTTTCCAAATTGACTGACTTATGGCCATTTTCTCAATGTACCGTCAAACTGCCTGTTACTTAATGTCGACATAAATTTATTAGACCGATAAACTGTCTGTTAACAATTTTGGGTTTCTCAATATACCGACAAAATACATGGTTTTAAGCTGGCAACACCTCTCAAAATACATGTAAAAGTTGTGAGTCAGCTGATTGAATTTATCTGTACGGCAAATAAAATGAAAATAAATAATCGGCAGATGAGTGCTGGTTAGCTTTGCGACAGAAGAGAAGCAAATGAGACATTGAGAAAACCAAATTTCTTTAATGTGCAGTTTTTCGATGGGATAAAAGTTAATCGTGTAATGAGAAAACGGCCATAACTAACTTAATTAATATTTTTTCAAGGCTGATGATTTTCTATGTGCTATTTCGCTTAAGATCCGTAATAAATCTAACACATTTCCTGACATTGTTGCTTCTTTTTTTTTTGTTGCAAAAGTCTTAAAACAGTAATAAATTGCTTTGTTAGTTAAATAATAATTATATTATTAAAATGTTGCAAAAATCCTGGCAACAGTTACTATTAAAATTGAATTATAACAATGAAAAATTAATACAAACTGCTACAATTTGTTTTGAGTCTTTTTTTTCGTTTTGTTAATAGATTCTCTAACAACTCTAGACAGCTTCATGCTGAAAGCATTTATCGAAACTATAGTACGAGTAGCACTTTATGTACAGCAATAGTAATTTGTACAAAATGGTTTATTGAACAATTAAGCTTTACACTACTTTATTGCATTTGCCTTCTCATATGGCTACTCCTCAGCAGGCTCTTCCTCGCGTATTAATTTTTGTATTCTTAAGAAACAAAAAACTTTCGCATGTTCCCAAACGCAAATTCGCTGACCCGTAGATTCTTATCACAAAAAGTCACTTTTGCAGAAAATTTCACAAAGTTGACTTTTTACCAGAATTCACAAAACTTTCACAAAAAGTCAAAATTGTTCACAAAATGATATCATTTTCATAAAAAGTCACTTGTTAAGAAAAAGTTACTTGTTTACAAAAGGTCAATATTTTCACAAGAAGTAACTTTTTTCAATAAAAAGTCAAAAATTTTCACAAAATGTTAACATTTTCACAAAAAGTCACTTGTTTACAAAAAAAGTCACTTGTTGACAAGAAGCCACCCACCTGTTTACAAAAAGTCACAGTTTACAAAAAGTCACAATTTTTCACATGAAGTCATATTTTTTTAGAAAATGTCAAAAATTGTTATAAATAATCAGTATTTTCACAAACAGTTAATTTTCTAACAGAAAGTCAATTGTTTAGAAAAAGTCACAATTTTTCACAAGAATTAACTTTTTCAAAAAACGTCAAAATATCTCACAAAATGTCAACATTTTCACAAAAAGTCACTTGTTTACAAAAAACCCTTGTTGAAAAAAGTAGCTGCTTATAAAAAGTCTCCATTTTCCACAAGATATAATTTTTTCACCAAAAAGTCAAAAATGTTTACAAAATGTCAGAATTTTCACAAGCATATACCATTTTAACAAAAAGTCACTTGTTTATAAAAAGTCACTATTTGCAAAAAGTCACAATTTTTCACAAGAAGTCACTTTTTTCACAAAAAGTCACTTTTTTACAAGTCAAAATTTTTACAAGAAGTCACATTTTTCACAAAAAGTCAACAATTTCACAAACTATCAAAATTTTCCTAAAAAGTCTTTTCTTTATAAAAAGACACTTGTTGAGAAAGAGCCACTGTATACAAAAGTCACAAATTTTCACAAAAAATCAAAATTTTTCACAAAATGTCAACATTTTCCTAAACCGATACCTTTTTAACAAAAAGTCACTGTTTAAAAAAGTCACAATTTTTCACAAAAATTTACTTTTTTTACAAACTGTCATTATTTTCACAAACAAATGCCCTTTTTTACAAAACGTCACTTCACCTTTCTCTCAAAAAATTGGAAATCCCTGGAATAAAATTAAATGAAAGATAGTTTGCAATTCAAAAAAAAAAAGCGGAAGTAGTTTTGCTTTGAGCGTTGCTAAGTAAACACACCTCAATTTATAATTTCCGTTTCATATCCATGGGTTTTCCATAGCACACAATTGTTTTCTAAATGTTCGTTTGTTGATTGCTGCCATGAGAAAAGGCGTTAAAAACTTATTGTTGCTTCTTTTTTTTTTTTTTGCGAAATATTTGTTTTGTATTTTCAAGTCTATAACATGTTATTAGTGCAGCAATGCGCTCTTAAAGTCAAAGTGGCGTTTTTTAATTATTTTAAGTGCATAATTGCTTAATAATGGCTTAAACGTTTTAAATTTTCTGGGCAAATAGAAAGACTGAAATGAAAATCAATTTAAGCAGCTGAAAACTTCATTCTTAAGGGGGTAATTAAGAAGTGATTTTTAACAAAAGCAATCTAAGGTCATGAAGGCAGCTATAAAAACAGATTTTTAAATACCAAACAATTTCTAGAAAATAAATTTAAACTTGCAAAAAATTTGGCGATGCATGTAAAGTTATAGATATAAGATAACCTTTACCCGGTGCGCTTTACTGCCCCTATCGAGTTAAAGTTAGTAAACAATTTTTTACAAGATCTTTTGTATTGATAACGAAGTAATTTTCAAATGCTTTAACAGAACCGTTTTACAAATATACAGAAATTTATAGTGTATTTGCATGGGAGCCGCCACCATGCGTATTTTTCCAATTTAACCTACATTTCGACTGATGTTTGTTGTGTTTTCATATCAAAGCTGTTTGTGCAAATTTGTACAAACAAATTTGGAAATTTGTTTGCGCTTCTCCACAAATAAAATAATAATAAAAAATACTTTTAATTTTTGGTTGCTTAAGTGCTTTATTATAAACATTGATTTGCTGTAGACAACACCCTTTTAACTTTACTTTGACTTTAGATTATATTTTGATCGATAAAAGTTGATAACACTGGCCTGCCGTAAAAATTTTTTTTAATTAATTCAAGTCCGTTCTCAGTGTTTTTCTATCACGTCTATTTTTTTTTTGCAGGACAAATATTTCGCTCGAAATAAAATCTGCTTAAAACGTTGTAAAATTTATTATTGCGAAAACAAATTAAATTTCCACAAAAAACCAATTTTTTCTAATCACTAAATTACTTTAATTGAAAACAAATTATTATGAGCTAAAACTTGTTATTTTCAAATGCCTAGAACAAAAATTGTATTTTCTAATGATATTAAAAAACCGCTAGATATCCCGCTGACCGCTAAAACGGAAATATTACCCCCGATGGACACGTTAAAACCGCTAGAATCGCGGTAAACCCGTCAAATTGGCAACAGTGGTTCAGCTTCAGTTCATTAATGTTCGTTCGTTTCTGTGGTGCTTTGCGCCATTGTGGCTAGTAAAAAATCCAACAATTTTTTACAACAACAAAATACTAAATTAAATCTTATTATTTCTTCGACCTTTCTTTAATTAAAATAAAAAGTTTTTTCGAGCTCGAGGCCAATTATTTTAAAAAGATAAATATATTATTTATTAAATTATTTGTTCCAATATTTCGATATCCTTCGGATATCATTATCAAGGAATGAGTTACAGGTATATTTGCAAGAGACTTATTACTGTCTCTACATTTAATATCGATATTAATCGAAGGATATCGAAATATTGGAACAAATAATTTAATAAATAATATATTTATCTTTTTAAAATAATTGGCCTCGAGCTCGAAAAAACTTTTTAATTACAACAAAATACATATACAAAAAAAAAACAAAAAGCCAGTCACAAAAATGTTACCCAAACAAAACAAAAATGGGGTATTTCATATGAAGAGAGCCAATTTTGAAAGCAACAGTTTTTTTAAGCTTAAAACTTTTTTATTTTATTTTTAGCGAGAATATTTTTTTCTTTTTTTTTTTTTTTGCTTAAATGAAAGATCGGAAGATATTGATTTCAAAATTGGATCACTTGACATGAAATATGGGGGATTTCAAAATATACATACAAATTGTTCGTGGTGCGGTTGTTGCTAAATTTTTTTAGTTTATCATTTCTTTATCAATGTAAAAAAAGAAACGTTTAGAACATTAAAATATAATTTTTGTCTACGGTACCACTCAACGAAGAACAGAACACTATATGTATGTGACCTTCGCCGAGAAAAGGAACCTAGTGTGTCAAAAAACGGGTTTGGGCTAAAGAGTGGATTCTGGTACCTAAAGGGTGTAGAATAAGATGAAATGCGTTTTTCTCAAAACTTAATTTTCACACACTCGGTCCCTTGCTCTTTCTTGAAAATAGTAACGAACGGTATTAAGGGTTGTGTTCGTCTACACAAACTCTAAAAAAAAATAGATATCGTTCCTAGGTATGTGAGCCGAACGCTAAATTATGTTCTGTTTATTTTCGAACACTGATTTAAACAAAAAATTGCAAATCCATTTTTCCCCCCCACTCCATTTTCAAATTTTACTTACTCCCTTCTGCTGCTCAATTACCAACCTCTTCTTACATTAATCTCCTTCCTTTCCTCTGCCTTTATTTCAAGTGTTATAATCTAAATTGTTATTAAAACGTCATCATGTCATCTTTAATAGTTTTCTTGGCAAGCAGTGAAAACAAAGGAATCAACACATAAACCATTCTTTTATTCTTTTTTTCTTCGTATAGGCCGATTTGCAAAACAGCCAGATTTGAATTTTGATGCTGAACAATGAAGAGAAAATTCATGATGGGTGAGATTTTGTTCGCCGTTCAATTCAATTCATTTGATTTGTTCGTTCAGTCGTCATTCATTTGCTGCATGACTGATAGAAACTGTGTTGTATAAACAAGACGAAGAATCCACGTCGGCTTGGCTGCATAACAGGAATAATAGTTGCAAATCCAAATGCATAAAAAATAAGAGATAATTTTTTTGAAAAAAAAAACAAATAAATAAAGATTGTTGGCTGTCAACACTATTTGTTGGCAATTTTTTCTGTCGTGCCTCTTTATCATTCACCCCGTCATTCATTCAGTCGTGCCTTATTTTAAGACTTGAGTACGTTAATGCAGCCCGACTATTTGCATAAAATGTTTTGCGATTTTACTTTTTTCTTTTCTTTTTAATTTGTGACAAGTTGCCAACATTTAATGTTTAAATGCATCATGCTGAGTGTGGCTCGAATTTGTGTATGTGGTGCAATTTACATGAACTCAAAACGTTTAAAAAGGAAAACTTATTGTTAACAATTTCTTTTTTATTTTTTCCTATTTTTTTTTTTTATTTTTAAGGGTCAAAAGTTGTGATAGTTTGATTGTTAAATTGTATCTTTAAGTATGACGATGACTAAATATAAAAAGGTGGGAGGTTCTATTGCAAACAAACCTTTAAGTTAACAAAGCGGTTAAAACGTCATGCATGTGGCAAGAAATCTTTTGGTCTTAACTTTAGTCGAATCCATAGCTAGTTTTTGGTCTTTTCACTTTTAAAGGGTGTAGTTTTTCTTCTTACTTCTTCCAGTCTAGTCTCCAGTATCTACTTACTTGAATTTTGCAAGGATTTCTAAGTTTACACGGCTGGGCGATTTAATTGATTTATTTTCAAAATTTCAGAATCAAGGGCTGTACAACCACTTCACTTGAGATTCCCCAATATTATCCCAGTCTGTAGCCAAGTTTCTTGTCTTGTTTTAAATAAAGTTGATTGTTAAGTGTCTAGTTTATTAAAAAGGCTGATCTGCAGTTTAATCTCTATTTTAGTATCTACAACATTCTCCAGTGTAGACCTAAATCTTATCTCTTTTCTGCTCTTCTAATCCAGTGACATTAACTGGCCTAAAGCTTATCTTTAAACTCGCTTTCTTCCTGGTCTCTGTAATAATTTCTTGTATAGTATCAGGGCTTCTTTTGATCAAGTTTTTAGCCTAATGTCTAGTTTATTTCAAATTTGTGAAGTATCTAGTAAAGTCTTAAATTTAAGCAAGCCTACTAGACAGTCAAGTCTGTCTTTAAGTCTCTAGTCGCGTCTGCAATCTTTTCTGTTGTCTTATCTCCATTCTATTATTTAGTCTCTAGTTTAGCCTCTTGTCCAGTCTCTTGACTTTTCTTTGTCCTTATCTGAAGTGTAGGCTCTAGACTGATCCATTATCCGGTCTCAAGTCCAAGCTCTGGTCTAATCTCCAGTAAATTCCCTATTGAAATCTCTAGCTTATTAGCTTTATAAATCTCTATTCCTGTCGCTAGTCTTTTCTCTGGTGTTATGTCTCATATAATCTTTGTTCCACTCTATTGTCCAATATTTTCTGCAATCTGCAGTCTAGTCTCTAATCTAATATCGGGTTTAGATTTCTTTTCAAGCCTTAGTATAGTAACTATTATATTCTATCTATAGTTCAATCGTGCTTTAATTCTCTAATCCTGTCGCTTATCCTGTTTCTAGTCTTTTATTCAATCTCTTTTCTACAATATTGACTTATCTTTTCTGGAATCTCCAGTCTAGTCTCTAGCCTAATCTCGAGTTTAGACTTCTATTCAAGCCTTAGTATATTCCTGTCGCTTATCTTGTTTCCAGTCTTTTATCCAATCTCTTTTCCACAATATTGACTTATCTTTTCTGGAATCTCCAGTCTAGTCTCTAGCCGGGTTTAGACTTCTATTCAAGCCTTAGTATATTCCTGTCGCTTATCTTGTTTCTAGTCTTTTATCCAATCTCTCTCTAATCTCCGTTTTAGAACTTTATTTAAGTCTGCAGTCTTGTCTCCTTTCTTGTGTATAGTCTTTACTGTATTCAAGTCTCTTATCTAGTCTTTAATCTTATCAAACGGGACCTATGATTAGGCCCAAATAAGCCATGATTAAGGTGGTCGCAAAATTAGTCTACCCAAATAAGTATTTCGTCTAATATCTAGACTAATCTCTTGTCTAGTCTTTCGGCTGGTCTCTAGTGTAATCTCTACTTTAGTCTCTAGTGTAGACTCTAGTCTGGTCTCTAGTCGAGTCTTTTTTTCCTCCAATCCACCCCGGTACCACTGTAGCATTCTATCAGTGGGTGGTTTTGTGTTGTTATACGTCTTCATAGTCTAGTCTCCGTCTAGTCTCTAGTCAAGTTAAGTTTCTAGTCTAGTTTTTAGTCCAGCCTCTAGTCCAGTTTCTAGTTCAGTCTCTAGTCTAGGCTCTAGTCTAGTCTAGTCTCTAGTCTCTAGTCTAGTCTCTAGTTTAGTCTCTAGTCCAGTATCTAGTCTAGTCCCTGTTTAAAGCCCAACTATAATATGCATAATGTGTCAAACCATATTGAGCGTTAGAAATCTTTTCGTTAAATTTTATGAAACTGCCATTTGCTTGAGCAAAGAACGAAGCTGATCGCGCATTCCGTACGAAATCGGATGTTTTTTTTTTTGTTTTTCTTTTTTTTCAAATGCGTTTGACGGGCGTTTCGTTATTATTTTTTTTTTTTTGACAGAAGCTTTAGCTATCTTGTGCATATTATTGTTAGGCTTTTAGTTTTTGTTTTTAAGAATCTCTAGTGCAGTCTTTATTCACAATTTTCGCATTCTCTGGTAGTATGTAGTCTAGTCTCTAGTACAGCTTCAAGTCTCTTACATTATCTTCGCTAACTCTAGTCATGAATCTAGCCAATATTAAGCAAACTTGAGTTTGGTCGATTAAAGATAAATCTGTTATCTTAACCACTGTCTATTCTAGTTTAAAGAGAAAAGTCAGTCTTTGGTTCTAGTAAAGTCTGTAACCTCGAATAAAGTCCAAGCTTAAGTCTTAAAGGTAGAAAAATCCATGATTGAAGTCAAGTTAAGTTTTCTCATTTCTATCACTCACGAACAAATAATTCGATAGGCATACATATTTAAAACAAAAAACTGATTGAAAATCGTTTTACAAATGGCGATAACAAAAAATATAATAAGAGTAAAGATATCGACCCCTTTGCGCGAAATTATCGTACATGCCAATTTTTTTGAAATTTAGTTTTTAATTCAATCTTGTTCTACATTCAAAGAGACGTCACCTGGCAAAATATTGTAGGCGAATACCACTTCGGCTTATCTTATCTTATCCAAGCACATGTATATTTTTATTTTGATATTGCAAGTGAAAGCAGAGAAAAGTAGAAAAATGTAAAATGTGTTCTTTGTAACATACGATAATTTCGCGCAAAAGTGTCGATATTTTGATTGAATCTTAAGCATACTATGATTACCCATATAGAAAGTTATCAGGAAATGGTTATCAGTAATATAATTCACAAGAGAGTCGGTAACATGATGAACAACGACACAATAAAAATAGTGTAGTTGCCGTACCCATGCCCCACCCTATTTTTTCTCTGCGTGTAGTCTTCATTTCTAAGTAAACGAATTTGCCTTTTGCATTCTCTCAGTCTTGCCGCTGTACTTGACTTTATTTAAGTCTCCAGTTTAGTTTTCAGAATAGCCCTCAACTCAAGCTGTGTGCCAGCCTGTGTTGCATTTTATTTTTTAATGAAGTTTTTCTGTATGTACAACCCTGTGTTTCTATTTTTTTCTTTCGGTTTCCACTATTTATGCAAAAATAGCTCTTCGAATTGCCAGTTATATTTTTCTTGGTTAAAAAAAAAAAATGTTTTAATGATTGTCTCTTGAAATGTCTGTAGGTTGTCTGCAATTGAATTGTGTGGGTCTTCCTGAAGAGAATTTATTCGCGTTCACGTGTCTGTTAGTCTGGGTTTTCGTTGCGATCTTCTTGTAAAAAAATGTTTGTTTCTTAAAGTCAACATTTGACGATGGCATACCTTAATATGTAAATTTGTTTCTACAATGTATAAAAACATATGAAAAAAATGGTGAATAAGTTAAAAAGAAAAATGAAAACCCCAAACGTAGATTTATGTTTAAGGAAGAGCAGTTATTTAGCAGTTGTGATTTTTGTTTTTGTTTTGAAATTGATGGCAATAGTTTAAATTGAATTGCAACAATGAAAATCTTGTCATCGCTAAATGCTTGAAGTGAGAATAAGGCTAACGATCATAAATGACATGATTGCTCAAATATTCGCTTGCTCGAAAGTTGAGCCTTTGACTTTCGCAGGCAACAGTCAACCGCAAATGAATTTGTGGTTGAACGTTAACTGATGAGCTTGTTGACTGTCACTCAAGTACCATAGTGTGTATCTGCCTTAAAAATGTCCAGAAATTTCTTTTTTTTACTTTTAAAATATTTTAATGTTTTAAAAAATTGTCGAATGTGCTTCATTGATCCGAGATATTCTGGCAGTGCTGAAGCTTCACTGTTACCCAAAGGTTGGCTTAAGCAAAAAGTATGTAAAATATTGAAGGAACAGGAATATTACAAAAAAGCTTTTTAAATTGATATTTGACTAAAAGACGCACGTTCCATTTAATATTCAACAATTAACATAATTTATGATATGAAGGAACATTTCCCACAATCTAATAATGAAGATAATTTATTAGAAAGAAGAAGGTTCTTTCAACCAATAAAATTTGACCTCCTGGCATTAGGTTTGCCCAACAATATTTTGATAATATATTTTCAGTTGTTTATTGTTCATAATGCAAACTTTTCCCATTTAATTAATTATGTTGTTGATGTAACACATTTACGAAAAGAAATAAAATAGATTGTCAGGTTATTTCCAAGAATAAGTGAAGCTATTGTTTGTTTTGTTCATGTACACGCAAGTTTATTATTATCTTATTATCGATAACATACTTTTAGAAACAGAACTACTTTATTTGGATGGGTGTGATTGGTTAAGAGTAGTTCAGAAGACAAGCACGAAAATGTTAAACTTTCACTACAGTCTTAACTATTGTGTACTCATTTTCTTGTATTTTTTTTATCGTTGTTGCTGTTGTTTTTGTTGTTGTTGCTTCCAACTCGAAGCCGCTATCGCCGTATGAGGGTGCAGTCACGTATTGATCCCAAAGCTGGCTATGCTTGCAAGGAGACCATGCGAGGATTGGCAAAAAATCCTAATGGAATCATATGCCAGATCCGTGCTTATCAGGAACTTCCATTTGAACATACACTACCAACTTAATGGTGACAAAAGTCTCTATAGACTTATAGACTAAAGTACATTATAGTCAAGGCTATAGGGTGCACTACAATCTTGACTATGTATTTTCTGACCAAACGGCGCTGTCTCTTGGACGACATGTTGGTCGACAACGTGATTGGAATTCCAATGGCCCGCTGCTAGACTCTCATCATACGAGAGTCGGACAGAAGGACTCAGGGGAGATGGCAGGAGGAGCATACCTGCTTGATGGATAGGACCTACGGCCTGGCTATGACGCGGCAAGAACGCGCGTGCTACTTGGTCTCGGTACGGACCTAAATTGGCTGTTCCGCTAGGATGTAGGACGTAAAAATTGTGAGGTTTATTAGGTGGAAGCTCTTGCATGCGTACCTGCTTCTTTTGCAACACGAGTTAAAGATACTTTTTAAAAGATTCTGCACCTCGAGCGCAAAAAGATTAGACTATTGTGTAGGCTATAGAGGAAATTATTTGCTCAAGTTTAATTATGCTCTAGAATAAGCTGTAGCGAAAACTTCTAACGACATACTTATCTACTTATGCCGGCCTTGCATTCCACTTCCCTTTAATCTTTTCTAAGCCCCATTCAGTTTATTAAATTAATAAATAAAATTAGTCTTATGTACGTTAGCAAACAGCAAACATGTAATAAAAATATATCAATAAATAAAAAAATAAATAAATACACACTCGTGTTAAAAACCTAAAGAGTTCCAAGCATTTTAAGAAAATTACTTTTTTCGGTTTTGACTTATAATTTGACTTAAGGGCGACCTAAGGAAAAAACTAAACAAATAAATTCACAACTAAAGAAAAATATAATGTCCAAACCGAAACTGACCACATATGAAAACATGGTCTACATTAAAAATAAATAAATTGTGGTCAACATGTCTCAGTGTATGCTTCTGCTACTTACACAGTCTTAAACTTGTACGAGTACACACATACACACAAGCATTTTGTAGTCATTGTGTATTTTTAGCATTAAATTGAAAGTGTTCACAAAATAAGTAAAAAAAAGAAACACACAAACCAAATGAGATAGATAAATAAACAAATAAAATAATAGTTTTAGTTTAAAAGATGATACGAATATTTTTATTTTATTTTTTTTTTTTTTTTGTGTACATTTGCTAACAGAATGACAAATACTTGTATGACAATACAAATAGTGGTCAAGGTTTTTCATTGGGGTTTTTGTTCTCCTACACACTTAGCAACTGATAAGGGTATGTCGTAAAAGAAATTGTTGTGTTAAAGGCACTGTGGGTGGGTGGGAAATCAAAAACTATTTTTAATATCGTAAAAACACGAAAAATAAGGTTTAGAAAGTTTGAAGCAAATAAGGCCAGTGATGCTCTTTGATCTATATGAGTTTGAAACCTGCTTGGTAGTCTTTGATTTGCTTCTAGGATAAACAAAATCGGTCTTGATTGAAGCAAGTTATGACTTGGTTACCTGAAAGTTTAAAATTAATATTAATCATACGCAATGTAGTATCATAAATAAAATTGTAAATTATCTTGAGTTCTCCTAAGAAATTAGCATAAGTGTGGGCATTTTATGTTCTCTGACCTATAGAATAATCATGGTCGGTTTAAAATGAAACATGTTTATAGCTAAATCAAAGCTACAAATAAAGAAAATTATGGTCTATTCTATGAAGTCTGCACAAGATTTTCGAGCTTCCGAAGCAGGGTAGAATTAATTTTTGGTGAAACGTAAAGGGTGCAATTGGTTGCATTTAACGCATTTATCCTGAAGAGGGAATAATCTGGGGAGACTTAAAAGAGCTCGCAATGCCCACTTTGTTTTAATGGGAGGCAACGGTGAATGCAAGATGGAGAAACCTTCTTTCTAAGGCTCAGAGGTCTGCTTCGATCGGCATAACCGGGGCCATGAGAAGTACTCCTCATGCAGCTCTGAATATAGGATACATTTTTGGCTTATTGAGAAGTTCTTCTTATGCTGAGGAAGTTAAGCCTGTTAGGACATTTCATGCAAGGTTATCCATCTATTGCATGGGCTCGTCTGTTTGCACAGAATAGTTATGTGTGCGCCAGGGTCAAATTTGGGCATTTTCCAAGGGTGTTAATACCGTCTAGGGAGAGGTGGTCAGGTCAGGGCAGATTGTATGAGGGATTTGCTAATTTTACTGACAGCTCGACGATGAAGGGCACATGTTGAGGCTCTGAACATAAGAAGTTCATTAGAAGCAAGTTATGCAAAGTTTGAAATAAAAATTAATCATACGCAATCCAGTATAATTAAGACATTAATTTGGCTTTGTATTAAAATAAATCATACGCAATGTATGTCACAAACTTCAATCACTTATAACTCTGCGAGGATAGATTAGGTGGTCGGTCTTAAAGCCCCAACATATACCGTGCAGGTCCCTAGCGTTACCACATTATACGATAACCGCTACTTGAAATAGTAAGTTCGATGTGATGATACCCAGAGAACTGCAAACCCTCTTGGCGAATTCTAGGAGTCTCAAAAGTCCACCTTCATAGATTTCCCCTAGATCCTGGAAGTAATGATATCCCACACAGTTCGCTCTGGAGCGTAAAAGTGCCGAACAGGGGCAGAGTATTTGCTCCACCGTCTTTCCTGGTACCCCACAGAATCAACAATCGTCACCAGTCAGTTGCCCCGCCCCGTTAACTCAGTTAATTTTTAAAGGAATTTCTTAAGAATTTCAGCATTAGGCCCAGAACAGACAGTGAAACGTGAAGGTTATTTTAAATTTCCTTTAAGTTTCTACCTAAGATTCCTGTGAGAGTTTTAAGCGCATTGGAAATAAGTTGCAATGAAAACGAAGTGCAGGAAACTCGTGTTTGTCTTTCATCTGCTCTCAAAAAAGACCGAAATGATTGTGAAATTTCATCACATTGTGGTAGTATTTTCGGTTAGACAACCCTGAATAGTACTACAAAACGATTGAAACTGGGGCCTGATTCTGGCAGTCGTGATCGAGTAATTTCTCGATTCGTAAGCAATTTATTATCTAATTATTTCAGTCAATACTGAACGAATCGGAATTATTTTTTCAGTGTTATAAAGCATTAATTTGAGTTTCACAATACTGAAAAAATAATTTCGATTCGTTAAGTATCGACTGAAATAAAATTTCTTTCGAATTAAGAAAGTAATCGATCACGAATGCCAGAATTAGGCCCCTGGTTTCAAGCCAATAATTTTTAAAGCGTTTTGTTGAGTTTCACCGTCGGCTTTAGACTTTGTAAAATCATAGACAAGAATTGAATCAGTTGCAATAAAAATGAAGTGCAGGAAACTCGTCTTTCATCTGTTCTCAGAGAAACCCGAAATGATTGTGGTAGTATTAAGGTTTTGGGGTTTGTGGAAAACTATTGAAATTTGTTTCAAGCCAATAATTTGAAAAGCTTTAGTTGAGTTTAACCGTCTGTTATGGGCCCTAGTCTTTGAAAAATCTTAAACAAGAATGTAAGACTGCGGCAAGGCATTCAGGCAGGCATTGTTTGTTTTAGTTTGAAAGTAAAAGTCGTTAATTTTTTTTTTATCTTAAAGTTAAAAGGAAAGATATGAATATATAAAGTGACTTAAAAAATCTTAGAGCTGAGCATCGCTGGGGTTTTTTTTCAAAAATCGCTTTAAAGTTAAAATTAATATAACTTTGATGAAAATTTAAAGTTTTAATAACTCTGTTGTTTTTTAAGGAATTTATTTAAAAATGTTAACATAATTTAGCTGGACTTAAGGCGTAATTTAATCTGGCTATAAAATAATCATAAAGGGGTTTTATGATTTGCATCGCAATCCTTAAAACAGAAAACCCCACCTAATTTGTATTATTTTAAAAATATATTTCTTTTAGTTCTTTCTTATTTTTCTTCTAAAACCAATAAATTTTATTACTTTCAATATTGAAATATTTGTTATTTCACCAGTATTTATTCGGACAAAAACGAAAAGGAATGAAACTAAAGACAAAATTTATTACCACATTAACAAATTAAATTAAATTAAATAGAAATAAAAAAAATATTTATATATAAAATGCTAACACATTATTTTCTTTTTTAATTTATATATATTTTTTTTTTTTGCATTTTTCTCTGGCTTGCGCCAAAAAATCTAAATAATTTGTAATAAACATTTTCTGCTCTTTGGCTACAAGTACGAATAAAATACAACCATTTACAAAATGAAAATAGAAAAATTTCATTTATTTAGCCCCTTGATGAAGCACCTCCTTGTCCGTTCAAAATAAAATGACGTAAAAATTTTTTTTTGTTTCTTGGCATAGAAGTAATGAAATAGTTGAAAGAAATTTTTTTCTTTTATTATAAATTGATATCAAAAGGAAATCTTTACCTTTTGTTAATGACTAGAAAAATATGTTAAACAAAAAAAAAAAAAAAAGCAAAAAGATTAAATGATTTTTGTTTTATTTTGTGTCATATAAAATTATAATTTGGCGCGAACCTTGTAACGGCCATTGCCCACTAGTTTTATTACCAACCCAGTCGTCTGACCTTGACAATGAGGTTATTTAATTTTTCTATTTTTTTTTTTCTTCTATTTTATGCCATGATTTTCTTTCAGGCGTTTGATGATATGAACATTTTTTGATTTTTGCAAGAATTATTTAATGTTTCATTTAAAATTAGTTTTAAACAGTGAACACAAAGAAATAAATTAATAAAAAAAAAAAAAAAAATTTAAAAAAAATATTATAGCCAAAAAATTCAAACATATTTTTTTTTATTTCACATAAGTTTGCAATATTTTCCATTTGTTACCTTTTAATTAGTTAAATTTATCCAAAAGCCTTAAGCATAAGCTTCCATTTGAAATATTGCTTGGTAAAATCCTTTAAAACTCAAGCAAATTCTAAGCAAGTTTTCATTAATAGTCAGAATTAATATTAATTATGCGCCCCCTTTACAAAATATGTATTATACCTTAATTTTTTAGTTATTCAAAAGTAATCAAAACAGAACTTATTTTTTTAAGCAAATTTTAGAGCAACATGAAATTTGAAACCAAGCTTTAAGCTCCCTTATGAACCTGCGCGAACTCCTTAAAGTCCTTAACAGAAACTGCTGTGGTGGTCAACAAAAAGGGTATTTCGTTTAGCGCTTTCTTTTTTTCTTTAAATTGAAAGTAAATAAGATGTGTGTGAGATATCGTCTAAATTTTTAATTCGTTTGAAAGACCTATTGATGTGTGTGAAATATAACATCGGTTAAATGTCCGACAAAGCTTTTCTGGGTGCAGCACATCCGAAATTTCGAATTTTTTTAATTTTTGTTTTAAAATTGCAATAAAATATGTAATTAGTAGGGACCGGATTTGTATGCAGTTAAAATCGAGTTTTATGCGCATAAAACATACACTTAAAATAGAAAAATATGCGCTTTAAATTGAAAAAATATGCACTTTAAATTTTTCCTAACACATTTTTTAATCATAAACAAATCATTAAAATAACATAAAACCCCTAAAAATTCAGTCTCGTTAACGAAAATAAGGTAAACCAAAAAAGCAGAAGTAAAATTATAGTAAAACACAAAATATAAAGTAAAACAATAATGTAAATTAAGTCACTTGTTAGATAGATATGCGAACCTTCATATAAAATTTGCATAAGCATTCATTTTCCACTACGCTGTTTTCGTAAAAATTTAAATTAAATATGCCAGCAGTTTGTGCTATTGTTTTGTGTCCTTCTTATTTCTAAAAACTTTATCATGTTTGATACGAATTTGTTTACTTAAGTTTCCCTTAACTGCATACATTCTATTTATGACATTATCAATTAATTTAATTTAATTTGATTTCTCTAATTTTACAAAAGTCTCAGAGATAAATTCGCAATTTGAAGACTTAAAAATTATCCGAAATTTTATATTTTGTAAATTTGTTATTTATTTTTTTTTTTGGTACTGCATTACCATCGTTCCATCACATCCTTGAATTGTTCAAAATTTTCAGCATAATACACAACTGATTTCAACCACATTGTTGTTATAGGATACTTCTCCTAATATGCGACAAAACGCGATGTGCTTTGCAAAATATTTTTTCCCCATTTGTTCCCAAAAATGCACCATTAATATGCAATGTCAGCAATATATGCAAAAATATGCATTTAAAGCATAATATGCAAAAATATGCACTTACAAATCGATGCCATTTTATTTAAAATTTCTTGATTCGAAAAGATATTAAGTTTATGTTGATCTCAGACTGACGACAACAAATATGCATTTGCATAAAAATCCGGTCCTTGGGAATTAGTTTTTAATATTAAATAAAAATGATTGATTTTTCATAAAAACTGAAAAATTTCGTGTAAATAGTCGTATTTTCTTATTAATACGCATGCGATATTTTTTAATATATATTTTATCGCATGCGATATTTTTCAAAAATGAATTTAACTTTTCATATTTATCTTCACACACGTCAAATCCGATTGTTTTGTTTTGTATTTTGTTATGGTCGACAGAAGAGGTCTTGAAACGCATCTTTTTTTTTGAAATATTTATTTCCAAGATCCTTAACTTTGCATTTCACTAATGTTGTCTGATGTGAGACATGTATCGTTGGCAATATCTTAATCGTCCAGCTGTTTATTGAAATTTTATAGAATAACGTCTTATTTTTGAAGATAGTTTAATTATTGGTTCATTCGGTACAACGGCGAAGAATATTTGCGAGAGAGGGCACCCTTGTTTCGCCACTAAATTTGTGATAAAGTTGATGTTCTTTCGTGTCTGACATGTAGTGTTGTATTGTGTCACATTGGCCATATTGTACTTACTATTTTAATATAAGCTCATTTTGCTTTTAGTGCTCCCCCTATTGCACTACGCCTTATCGAGTAAAGAGCTTTGCTGAATTCGCCAAAACTTGACAGAGAGGTGTACGCCATTCGACTGGTTGTGTCAATTTAGAACTCATGGTACTTGCCTCGTCAACGCAGTTGCAATGTCGATTAAAGCCTGCCTGCTTATCCCGTCGTGTTTACTTAACCCCTTCCAGCCTAGAGTTTAGTATTTTTGCAATATTACAGTTATTTCAGTTTAAAGTGTTTTCAACCAACTTGCACTTAACTAAATTTATAAACTCTTAGACAAAAAAAAAATACTGCCTAGTTTTAGGATTTGCAGTTTTCTCTATACTTTATTCTAAAAAGTTTTCCTTATGTTTCCTAAATTAAAATAATTTATTATACTTACTGCGAGTATATTTTAGGACTTACAACGGACTTAAAAATAAATTTAATGTTTTACACTTTTTGTAAAACTAAGTTATAAGTGTTTGTGTAAAATACACACATTTGCAACAAAGAAAAAATAACAACGTAAAAATAAATCCCATATGCAAAAATTTTTATGAAAAAAAAACGTATGTGTAAGCCAAGTAAGGCCGTTTTTTATATTTCATTTAGTTTCATATTTCATTTAGTTTGTTTTATGTGCAAAAATGAATGACAGCAATTTTAATACGACATTTACTGTTTTGGTATGACGGCAAATACAAAGAAAATATTGGGTGTATCACTTACAAATGTTGTATTCTTGGAAAATTTTGAGCATTTATTCCTAGACATTGTACAATGTAAGTTCAAATGTCAAATGGCATCAATAAGGCAAAAAGTTACATCAATCTAATCAAGAGAGTAATCATAAAATGTTGTCATATTTTAAGCGTCATCTCTGCTATGACTACAGTGACATCAACTCAATTCCACATTTTGTGTATTTTTAAAATTTATTTCATGCTTAAAAAGAAAAAAAAGAAGCAAAAGTTCCCACATTATAAAATGTTGTCATATTTTAAGCGTCATCTCTGCTATGACTACAGTGACATCAACTCAATGCCACATTTTGTGTATTATTAAAATTTATTTCATGCTTAAAAAGAAAAAAAAAAAGAAGCAAAAGTTCCCACATTCTATTTGTTGAAATTCTTTAGTTAAATACATTACATTTTAAATGTAGAATGTCTACGAACACCATATCGGGCATGCTGCTAATGTCTAATAATTGAGAGTTCTGTCTCAATTTAGTGACAGTTTGTCATTAAATTGAGCCTAATGGGTAATTTCTCCGATTTTACTAAGTCATCGCACTGATGACATGTTTAATTAAACTGACTCTGATCTGATTCGTTATTTCTTTGATGACGATTTGTCATCCCATTGTTGACATAATTTAAAGGCAATTTGGCTTAGTGATTTTAAGGCTGACATCAAAATGATGAAAAGTGTCATGGGTTCAAAACGGAAGACACTTATCGTAGTACTTTTGTTAAAATAGATCAACATTATGACGCCTTTTATATCAGTGTATTGGACATGGTAAAGTTTTAACTTTCCACCAGGGGTTAACAAACTGCAGTCGAAAAACTGTCGAACAATATACGAAAATTTGCGAACAACTTTTCGGTTTTTGAGTTGGTTTGAGAGCGACTGTTTACATTTAATGAAGCAGAAGTAAAATCAGCAGTTTTTTTTTTGCCAATGACACATTAAGAAGTGAAAGGAATGGCAATTTTTCAACTTAGACTGCTGCTTTTCTCATCTTTCGGCTAGACTATGGATCCCGTGCAAACGGAGGGCCCCATTTTGTAAGGTCGAGCTCGAACTACGCCAATGTAGGATATCCTGTCTTAAGGTGAAGAGTATACTTCTAAGAAGGTTGTGCTTCGCATGACAAAAACTGGTACTTTGGACTAAAAAGCAAAATATGGAAATCCTTTTAAACATTGTTTTCTGAGGCCACCTTTTGTAATGAATTAAATTGAAAATAAACTTAATAAATTAAAATAATCACAACGACAATAATAATAATTTAGTAGTTTGAAACAAGTCTTGCAATTACATGCTGCGTTAACAGAAAAAATTCTCGCTATTTTTTTTTCAATTAAAGCATTTATCAAAAATAAAATCAGTTTTAATTAAAAATTTAATCAAGTGAATTAAAAGTTTAATCAAGCGAATTAAGCGTTTAATCAAGTAAATTAAATTAATTGATAATATTAATTTGTTTACTGGTGCAAATTTAACTAATTTTTTAATAAATATCACAAATTTTTTAATTGAAATCAATTTTTATTTTTTTCTGTGTTGTCATGGTAAAATACAAACGAACCAATTGTATTTGGGACTGGCTCCCTGTAATGGTCTGCTCCGATTTTAACAGGTCATTATAAATTCCTGCCTTCTGCTGCACCAAATACAGCACATTACGTTGGTTTAGGGTACCAAGGCTTTAACTCGAGTGGTGCTCTTGTCTTTTGGTTTTGATTAATAAAAATGGCTGTATGATTTTGAAATGTTTTTTTTAGTTATGACAATCCCAATTGAATAATGCCTGCAATTCATAATCTTCAAACCGTTTTAAGCTTAGTTAGGCGGTTTTTGCCTATTGTGTCAAAATCACTTCTTCTGAATTTCTCAATCGAGCTCTCGAACAGTGAAAGCTATAAAAGATACTCGTGTAATCCTCGGTAAACAAATAATGTGCTTCAGCTGCACTTTTTTCAAACTGATAAGTAAAAAAGCTTCTCACAAATTTAGTTGTTTGGTATAATATCGAGTCATTAACGATTAAAAAAACTAAAGCGACAAAACAAAAGGTTTTTTTTATTTCATAGAAATTTTGTATGAAGGTTTTCGCTTAAGATAAAATTGTGTTTGCTATAAAATCGTAGCGGTACCTTAAGTGACCATAACATTCTAGGAGATGAGCAAGTGTTGCCAATAAAGTCATTTATTAAAAAATCGAAAATTGAAAATGATGTCGCTTAAGCTATTTTCGAAGTACAAAAACACTTACACAATTTTGTTAAATGATCAAGAGAGAATAAATGACAGATATCAAATAAAATATTAAGGACATGTGAAAAAATATGCCATCAGATGTGAAACCCGCAGCGAAACAATCAACCCAATAATTTTTGTTTTTGTCTTAAAGGGTGGTTTAAACTTTATGTACGATGTTAATTGCCAGTCACACCTTAACGTCAAGTTTTTTGACGAACGAAAATGGGCGATTAAATTAAAGTGCATCTCGTGCACTTGTTTTTTTTTCTTTGGTCAGCATAATCGACCAAATGTGTCTTTAATCGGAAGAAATGTGCGCAAATTTCAGCAAACCGGGTCTGTCGGAAATGTGAAAACACCTGCGGTTCATAAGGTGGTCGCGGCATAGAGCCGCACTTCTTCGCAAATGAGGTCGGCCAAGCAGTTACCGTGAATGGTGTTCGCTATCGCGAGATGATAACGGAATTCTTGTGGCCACACAGGCAACGAAACAATGACTCTTTTTCGCAAGATATTCAATGGCCGTCGTGGTGATGTTAATTGGCCGCCAAGATCATTTGATTAGGTACCTTCTTACTTCTTTCGTTGGGGTTATTTAATAGAAAAAGTTTGCGTCAGTAAGTCAGGAACAATTCAAGAGCTAAAGGATGAGATAATTCGGCACATTAACGATATTGGACCTCACTTATGTCTCTGGGTCATTGAATATGATTTTAACCATCGGATAGAGGTACGCAACCGAAGCCGTGGCGAGCATTTAGCCAATATTTTAACACATTTTTTTCATAGATCCTTCTATTAAACTAAACAAATATCGTGCGTTTTGGTTAGAACACCCTTTAGTTAAAGATTTTACTTACGCCTCAAATGAAGCATATTTTTGGGCTTTTAGCTCATTTTAGAATACAACAATTTTTGAACGATTATTAGCTGGCTTTATGAGGGTTCAAGAAGCTCAATTGAAAGGAATTTCTATTATTTAGTATTCACTAGTTTCAATAATTTACTTTTTGGCTTTTGTGCCTTAATGGAAAGTTTTTTCATGTTAGTAAATTTGTTAAGTTGGCTGCCTGTCTGTATGTCACTCAGGCAGTCAGTCATTCAGCCATTTGTAATGACTGACGTTGTATTTAACCTTTACTGACAGCTAGGCGTTACAGCATAAAAATACCGAAAAATTACACAAATGAAGACAAAAACGAGGCCTCACGGAAAAGGTTTATTAAAAACCAAACAAAGAGAATGTATAAACTAACAGACAAAGTAGAAAATTTGTTCGTAAAAAAATCATAATATTTGTATTTCTATCAACATAATAATTTTTTCTAGAGGCTTTTAGGATTGACTTTATAGCACCATTTACTTCTTTTTTGCAGCCTTTAACCAATAAAAGCATTTCTACACTTCAATGGTTGTTTGGTCGAAAAGTTTTGTTTGTTTTGTTTGTTTTTTCGTTTATTTCATTTTTTTTTTCAATTTAGTTTACCAGAGTTCACTGTTAAAAACATGTAAATCTGTGTTTGTTTTTCTACTCATACTTAAGCATATTGACATTTGTACAAACACCCAAATACTCACACAAATCTACAAATATCCGCACACATTCTTCTTTGTACTTCTCTAAGTATGATATGCCTGTGTTATTTTAAAACTTTGTTTTTGTACTTTAGACTTTTTCTCTACTTTATTTGTTTTTTTTTTTTTAAATAAGCAGCAGCAATTGTATGTTAAGGCTATAAATGCCAAACATACGATTGCTTCTTGTTTATGAGTAAATATTGGCTGAAAGCCAAAAAGTATGCAATACATTTTTACTTACATTTTCTATTTTCTTTGCAACATTACCACTGTTACCATCATTGATTCGAAAGTCTATAGTTTTGCGTGTGTGTGCTGTGTTTGTTCAAAGTTTAAAGGAACAAACAAATGAAGCTTTTAATGCGTTTTTTATCTGTTTTTTTATGCTTAACACAAATATTTTGTAATCGTGCCTTGGAATATGTTAGACAAAAAAAAAAAAAAAATTGAGGAAAATAATAAACAAAAAACTTGATAAAAGAAATATTTTTGGATTTTTTTAAATATTTTAAAATTTTATTGACCAGAGACTGGAAGTTTTAAGGTCTGCTAGAAGGTATTCTTTACTAAGGTGATAACAGAATTTGACAAGATTGAGTCCAGTTGAACTTCAGGTTCTAGTTCAGTTGTTGTTCTATTTCTTTTTAAGTTCAGTTCTAGTTCAGTTCTAGTTAAGTTCTAGTTCAGTTCTTGTTCAGTTCTAGTTAAGTTCTAGTTCAGTTCTTGTTCAGTTAATGTTCAGGTTTAGTTCAGTTCTTGTTCACTTTTAGTTCAGTTTAATAAGGGAAGGGAAAACTGCATTATGCAGGGGCCGCAATTGAATAATTTTTTAGTGAATAAAAATATAAAACGAGTAGATTGGAACAATTTAATAAAACCAAATCAAAATACCAATGAGTTATATAATGAAATAAACAAAAGTTTTTGTGAAATTTATAAAATATCTAATAAAAAAAAAACAACATGTAAGAAAAGATCAGGTAATCCATGGATAAGTGAAGACTTGATAAAATTGTGTAACTTACGGGATAAACTTCAAAAAAAATGGCGAAACAAGAAAAACAACAAAATCCTTGAATTCGAATATAAAAGATTTAGAAATATTTTAAATAAAACAATTATTACCTCGAAAAACAATTATTATAGACAAAAATTTATTGAAAATAGATATGATATGCGCGTCACGTGGCAAATAATAAACGAAATAGTTGGGAAAAAATCCAAAAATATAGATCAAACGTTAATAAAAAATTTTAAAACCGAAAATATGAATATAATCACAAATTCGTTTGCACAAAACCTTAATAATAATGTAAATAAATTAATACACAACTGTGATATTAAAACACTCAACATTACACAAACCTCGCAACAAAACTCCATATATCTGTCTCAAACTTCTGAAGAAGAAATATACAACATTTTAAAAACCTTAAATGCTAAAAAAGGTCCTGGTATTGACAACATTAGACCAAAGGATTTGAAATATAATGCTAAAATAATAACACCAATTATTACAAAACTTATAAACAGCAGTTTAGAAAGTGCAATTGTGCCAGATATCCTGAAAACATCTATCATTAGACCAGTGTACAAAAGTGGTACTACAAATGATTATAACAATTATAGACCAATAGCCTTGCTTTCGTCGGTTGAAAAAATATTGGAAGAAATAGTTGCAAGGAGGTTAAGTGATTTCTTAATCAAATACAAAATCATAAATAATAACCAGTATGGGTTTCAAAAAGAAAAAAGCATTAACAAACTGCTTGGAAATTTTGCAAACCATATAAATGACTGCTTGAGCAAGAACCTACATTGCCTAGTGTTATATATAGATTTTAGCAAAGCTTTTGACACACTTTCCCACAAAAACCTTATACAAATCTTAGAAAGAAATGGCATCAGAGGCACCACACTAAAATGGTTCAAAAGTTACCTTGAACTGAGAACTTTTCAAGTCAAAATCAGAGATAGTATGAGCGATAAAATGACATCCCAATACGGAGTCCCACAAGGATCAAAACTGGGCCCAATACTTTATATCATATATGCCAACGATATGCTCAGTACACTTAAGGAAAGTACTACATTCGCTTATGCAGACGACACTGCAATTATTGTTGCTAATAAAAATATCAACACCGCCACTCAAGTTATGCAACGTCAACTAGATATTGCAACAAAATGGTGTCACGACAATGGGTTAATTATCAACGCATCTAAGACAAAGATTATGCATATAAAGCCAAGGCATCTAACAGACTCGCCCATATATATAAAATTCCATAACACGGAGTGCCTGCATGATCAAGTCTTAAAACCTAATAGTCACAACGAAAAATGTAACACAACTATCGAACTTGTGCCATCGTATAAATACTTAGGCGTTTATGTCGATAGTAACTTTAAATGGAAGTCTCAAGTTGAAAACGTTAAGAAAAAGCTAAGGAAATCAGCATACTTTTTGTATCATTTAAGCAACTGTGCAACATACAGTGTACTTCGACAAGTTTATTTTGCTCTTGCTGAGTCTTATATAAGGCATGGAATTGCTGCATGGGGAAATGCTACACATTGTAAAAACCTACAAAAAACACAAAACCGAATTTTAAAACTACTTTGGAACAATCATCGAACCTACACAAACACCCGCAGCATAACAAACAACAATCAACAAGTAAACTCATACTTCACAAGAATACGTCACTCAAACAACGTTAATACCAACAACAACACAACAAACACTAGCATTAACAACAACAATCTATTAGTAAACACAAACAACACAAGAACACAAGATAGGAACAACACTTACAGCACAATTAGCAGCAGCATCAATAACAACCAACTAATAAACACAAATATCACAACAACACGTCATTTGATCACTGGCAACATTGCAAAAGATCTGAAAGTTCTAAATGTTAAAAGTTTATATTATACTACTCTGGCAAATGAATTCTTCAACAACAAAGACTATCTGCATGAAATAGATCATGCATATAACACAAGACGTCGGGCGCAAAAACGATATAAGGTTGAGAGATTCCATAACGAGTATGGAAGGAATACCCTTAGAGTCACTCTACCTTCAATACTCAATAAACTTCCAACAAATATATTAAATACTAAAAATAAACACCAAAGGAAAAAACTCATCAAAAACTTCTTTATAAGTTCGCAATAAATACATAGAAAATTTCATAATTTGTTAATTCTTTATAAAACTACATACTTATGTACATAATTATCTAATATATATTTTATTCAACTAGTTTTATTTTTTTTCCTGCTGACAAGCCAATGGCTTAGCGGGGTTAGAATTAAAAACGTTGTAAAATTATATTATATTTTCAATAAATGAATTTTGAATTTTGAAAAAAAAAAAAAAAAAAAAAAAAGTTCTAGTACAGTTCTTGTTCAGTTCAAGTTCAGTTCTAGTTCAGTGCAGTTCTAGTTCAGTTCTAGTTCAGTTCTAGTTCAGTTCTAGTTCGGTTCTAGTTCAGTTCTAGTTCGGTTCTAGTTCAGTTCTAGTTCAGTTCTAGTTCAGTTCTAGTTCAGTTCTAGTTCGGTTCTAGTTCAGTTCTAGTTCGGTTCTAGTTCAGTTCTAGTTCAGTTCTAGTTCAGTTCTAGTTCAGTTCTAGTTCAGTTCTAGTTCAGTTCTAGTTCAGTTCTAGTTCAGTTCTAGTTCAGTTCTAGTTCAGTTCTAGTTCAGTTCTAGTTCAGTTCTAGTTCAGTTCTAGTTCAGTTCTACTTCAGTTCTAGTTCAGTTCTAGTTCAGTTCTAGTTCAGTTCTTGTTCAGTTATTTAGCGTGGCGCAAATAAAATTCAAAATATAATATTTCTTTGTTTCAGTGTTTCATCAATTCAACCATGGAAAGGTACACAATTGAAAGTGGGCGTTCAAAACAAAATGCATTTCGTGTGATTTTTTTGGTAAGAATAGTCGACTAAATGTGTCCACAATCGAGAGAATTGTTCGCAAATTTCAAAAATCCGTGTCTGTAGGAAAAGTGAAAACAACTGTGAAAGCTCGCCCTGTTCGCTCTGTGCCATCGGGCCGTACTTCTTCGAAAATGTGTTCCGCCAAGCATTTACCGTGAATGGTGTTTGATATCGCGAGATGATAACAAACCTCTTGTGGCTTGAAATTAAGAATATGGACCTGGACGATATGTGGTTCCAACATGATGATGCCACTAGCCACCAACGTAACAATAGCGCTTTTGCTAGAGAAATTCAATGGCAGTGTTATCTCACGTCGCGGCGATGTTAATTGGCCATCACGATCATGTGATTTGACACCGTTGGCCTATTTCTTTAAGGATATTTACAAGAAAAATTGTACGTCAGCAATCCAAGAGCTAAAGAATGAAAAAATTTGGCAAATTAATGACACTGAACTTCAATTATGTCTCAGTGTCGTTGAAAATATGGGCCACCGAAGCCGCGGTGAGCATTTGGTCGATATTTTGTTGCACACATAATTGTCATAGATCCTTCTATAACAATAAAATCTATTAAGATAATTCTCTAAAAACTTTTTGTTTTATTTGAAAATAAAGACAATTTAGTTCTTGTTTCGGAAACTTTCCGTTAAACCAGAAATAAAGTAGCAAATCTGCATGGGGTAGAGCAGCATCTCGTTTGTTATTGTCATTATTTCTTAAGGGCTATCAGGCTTCTCTGTTTTTCTGCCTTCGTGTATTGTGCGGGTCGTCGGGATTGGTTAATGGTTTTGTGTCGCATAACTGTATCGCGTTACAGATTTTCGGGGTTCGATATTAATCTGTTCTTTTTTTATCTAACTTTTTGACAACGTGGTGCACAAATAATCAACAACTCATTGTATTAAATAAAAGAAGCTGACTCTGAAGGTTTCGCTTTCCTACATAAAGGCTTACCAGGCGTTAAGTTGTAATTCATGATGGGTATGTGGTTGTGCTGTTAAGGGGGGGTAACTTAAAATCTAAACCAAACCAAACCAAAGCAGAAATAAATATCAATTGGTAATTTTGTTTAATTCGTTTTAAAGCTCTTAAAGCCTTTTAAGGTTTTCAACGGAAATCTTGTATCATTATTATCTTTTCTAAAGACTTAAATATTAATATAAAAAATTGTTCGCAGAAACCTAGACTCTATAATTTTAACAATAATTTTTTTGTTTAAAATAACAAAACCCCTTTATTTATGTATAATAACGACAGCCTGGCTCTTATTATTCTACAGAAACCAGCGGCTTAAAAAATCATTTTTATTGCTTTCACAGAAAACTAAGAAAACTGTTTAAAAAACTTAATTTAATCACTTTTTTGCTTTTATAATATTTTTATTTGTTTTTTTCCAGAAAATTTAATTACTTTTCTCCAGATTAAACACAAACTTTTTTAAGACTTTTTAGTGAAAAATATGCCATCTAAAAGAGAAAAAAAATTATCTTATAAATTGGCTGACTTTATATTTATTATCCTGATTTATACTGTGCGTGTGGTAAAAGAGCAGAATGTCTTGTCTTGTTCATTTTAAAATTTAAGCTTTTAGATTACAGATCAAGTTAACTGATGATGTGTGTGTTTTATTCTTTGAGTTTTGTCTAACATAAACGACTTTCATGTATGAAAAGCAGGGCTGTGGAGTCGGAGTTGATGTTTTTGTGCCGGAGTCGGAGTCGTAGTACCCACAAAAACTCGCGACTCCGACTCCAAAGTTTTTCGGCATAAAAAATTTTAAAAAAATTTCCAAAATAAAAATTATCTTCTTAAAACACATTTAAAATTTAAATAAATGGTTTATGAATACTGCTCTTATGTGCTGTTTCCAAATGACAGGCGATGGACTGAGTGCTTTTCATATACAGGGTTGGGCTGGAAATCGCAAACGTAAAACGCAAGAATTTTAAAAGTCGTTTTTAAATAAGATTTTTGTAATAAAATAATTTTATGACAAAAATTTAACAAATATTTTCCTATTAAACAGGATTTTAAACCAAAAATTCTAAGAATTAGGTTTAAAGTTTATGAAAAACAACTTCCAAATTCTTGCGTTTAGCGTTTGCGATTTCCAGCACACCCCTGATAAATTTTGCCACATAATCAATCGCCTGTCATTTGGAAACAGCACATTAATGTTTGCGTACGGTAATTGCTTCTCAAAAACTCTAATTTTTTTTTTAATGAAAAAATAAAAGTTAACATCACTGAGTCTCATATACATTTAGCATCAAGATTATAGTAGGAGTCGGAGTAGGAGTCTAAGTCGGAGTCGCACTTAAAAAATTTCAGCATTTGGAGTCGGAGTCGGAGTCGGAGTTAGTACTTTTTTCGGACGACTCCACAGCCCCGATGAAAAGGTTTTAAATTTAATCACTAATTAAAAATAAATAAAAAAAAGGTGCAAGAAAAAATTTAAACAGATTAAGCGTGTTATTAGTCAAAGAATTAATGGAAATGAAGTCCAAAATTAAAACGAATAAGTGTGGTTTGAAGCTCAGGATTTGATTTGAGCTTCAGATCTTTGTAATCTTCTAAAAAAAAATTTGACGATTAGAAGAAAATATCGGAAAATATTCAAAATTAATAACAATTATACGAACCGTTATAGGAATTGTTCAAAATTCATCCTTTATAATTCTAACGAAAATTGCAAGGATACAAAAATTAAACTTCAATAGTGATCCATGTTGTACTGAATTACCTGCAAAGAAAGTAAAAAAAACCATTATTTAGGACTTTGACACTTTTTTGCAAAAAAATAATGTGAATAGACTAAAAACTGCAATAAAAACTGGACCAAAAATTAGACTTAAAGCTGAATAAAAGACTAGACTTAAAACTAGAGTTACGACTTCGCAAGTCCAGACCAAATCAACTAGTCTAGAGACTAACTAGGCTCAATTATCCAAACCTTAGTCGAAACAGTCGACTAGTCTTCTGAATAGACAATCAATTAGTCGCCTTCAGACTAGATAATCGACCAATATATTGGCTAGGAAATTGACATGTTAATAAACCACGATTATACGATATAAGGAGAGCCTCAAGCAACCTGGCAATAGCGTACGTAAACTTGAGAGAGAAAAATCTATAAGTCAATGGCAGAGTAGGTGCGAAGCTAACCGCAAGGGGAGATGGACTTTCAAACTTATTCCGGAAATACATAATTGGTTAAACAGAAGACATGGAGAGGAAAACTACTTCTTGGCGCAATTTCTTGCCGGTCATGGAGGGTATCGAAGCTACCTGTACAGATTTCGCCTCGACGGCAGTCCATACTGTCCTACATGTTCGAATCAAGAAGAAGATCCAGAACACGTCATGTTCCACTGCCCACGCTTTAGGCGTCATCGGCAGAAAGCAGAAGAAGAGATTGGGACACAGCTGCGCGTTCAATACATCCCAATTCACATTACAAGATTTTTGTCGTTTGGATTATTTTCGTTTCCACTTTTAAGTCTGTCTGATGTTTACATTGTACGATTTTTGTCGTTACGACTTTTTCTTTTGCAACCGAACTTCAATAAATTTTTCGTCAAATGAGAGAACAATGAGAGAACGAATGAGCGAACAAAATGAATCGAAGAGTACACTCGCTTGTGTACCCCTTTTAATTCCTCTCTCCCCTCTCGGTCATAAGGTAAGAATCGCAACGACAAAAATCGTATAATGTGAATGGGCACTAAGTATAATCCTCAACAGAAAGGAACACTGGGAAAAACTAGTGATAGAAGAAAGACTAAGGAAAACTCAAACAATGGACGCAGCCTAAATATGGCTTTCCGGCCCTGCGATGCAGGAGGTGTTTTTTATGTCGCTAGGAATCCGATATATCCCGGGATCAAGGAGGACACGGGAATCTTATGTAAGATTATACACCTGCCTAATGGAAAAAAAGACTAGACTATAAAATAGACAATATTCTAGTGTTTTGCCTTTTTTTTAACTCCAAAAATCAAACTTAATTTTACAATCAGTGCAATGACAACAGAAGAGAGAATTAAAAACTACTAACATCTTGTACGTCTTTCATTTCGCAAAATATTCATTTAATTCGGTTAGCTTTTGGTAAGAAGCTAAAAGCAAATTAGGATTTTTATACACTTTTAAACTCAATTTAACTTCAACCTGCAAACGCGGAGAAAATATTTCATGCTTTTTTGCCAAGAAGTTTCCACTATAATTCAACATAAAAGAAAAAAATATATTCCAAATACTAAACTGCAAAAATTTAAAAAACAAAATTAAATTCAACAAAATTCATCTATTTTAATCCCTGCAAAAACCAAAAATTTCATAAAATAAAAAAAACGATAAGCCCATCCATCCACAGAACACAATTTCATTAATAGTTCCTTTTTTACAAAAGGATTTGCAATCAAAATTCTAGGATTGAAATTCTTTTTGCAACTTATGAAGCTGTATTTGTCAATTTAACACACACAAAGAAAGATAGAAATAGATTTGGGTATATACAAACACACACACGCACACTTTAGCAAAAAAAAAAAAAAGAATAGAAAAAAGTTGCCGACAAAAAGCAAAAGCAACATTAAAAACGACTGACTTTAAACCCTAAAAAAACGAAGGCGGACTCAATTAAATAACTTTTATGCGAATTTACAACAAACAAACAAAAATATCGACGAGGAGAAGAAGCAGACTAAAACATTGTCGGTGGCTTAAACTATTTAACCAGCACGAAAACTGGAAAAAGGGACAAATTTTTGCAGTTATGTGTGGGCCGCAATAATCAAATGGATAATATGCCTTGTTGTCCCCCTTTTTGTATGCGTGTGTGGGTGTGTGTGTATGTCTTATTTCAACCGAATTTCGAGTTACACGTTTTTAACAAATCTGTGAATATAAAACTTTGCTAAAGCAAACTATTTTTGGGGGTTTTCAGTTTTTTTTTTTTTTTTTTTTGTTTTACCTCCCAAAGCAACAATAACAAACAAACATGGCGTATAAAAAACTAGAAAAAAAGTTTCTGTTTCGCTATAATGCCAAAGTTAAACTTTTCGACAGCAAAAACAAAAAAAAAAAAAAAAAAGAGACAGCGAAAAATGTTTGCTCTGCTGAAAAAGGGGTTATATAAATGGAATTTTCAGAAAAATTATTAAAAAAAAAAAAAGGTAAAAGTTTAATTGGAAAAATAAAAATATAAAATTTTAGGCGTCAAATTTGTATTAAATTAAATAAGAAATATAGCAAAAATTGTTTAAAAATTTGAGCAGTTTTATTAGCTCTAATTTGCCTTCTAAATTATTCAGATCGTTTAAAAAATATTCGAGTTATAGGAAATTTCCTAAAAAAAATTCAGTATAAATGTTAATCATACGCCCTGTTGGATAAAAATGAAAATTTAACAATATTTTACCTATTTTTAAAGCGATTTCGTTTCAATTTCACCAGCATAGAGGTAATGAATATTGCTAAAATTGACGTTAGTTACAAACCTTTATTTTCATACGTATTGATGGCACTGAGTATGTCTCTACTTAATCTCAAGGTTTTGGCACCCTTAAATTTGGATTTTGGCAATTGACTTTTTGGACTGTCTGAGTTAAATATTTATTGCACTTTTTTCCTCTTTGCAAAATGGCTTTATTGACAGCAGATGACACAACGCCAAGAGATTGGGTAATCCTAAAAATGGGTCCTGTTTAAACCAATATTAGCGAGTCAAGTTTTGTCTCCAAGGTTTCTTTGACCAAACAGTCTAAGTCTTAGATCTCCGAATGCCGGGCAATGACAAAGAAGATGTTCCTTTGAACCTTCCTCCCCCTTGTAAGGACTAGGGCTTCCTTACGTCCTTGTGTGCCTCCCAATGGGCCAGTGGCCAGTTATAACCGCAATTAGGTTTCTTAGGTGACGTCTGGACAGCTGTTATGCATGTAGTGGCCAAGTTATTGAGCGGCCCGTTTTGATCAAAAACGCACCATGCAGCATAGCGGATATTAGTAATTAAAAAAACTACAAGAAAATTTTTCTTTTGAGAGTTTTTTTCCTTTTAAGCAATTATTTTTTATAAGAAATTCATAGGAATAGGTTGAAACATAAATTGCTTTGGTGTTTTTTTTTGCAAAATATATTCACGAAGGTTTTGACAAGAGTTCCTCAACTTCGTCATTGTCATTAATGCTTGCGAACGTGAATAGTGAAGATTAAAAAGATATGTAAGCAGTTTTATAAAAATATCAATGTGGTACGATTTTGCTGCCTCCTCTCCACATCAAACTGGGTATTGTAAAAAAAGTTTATAAAAACAGTTAACCCAGACGGGATTGCTTTAACCAAATTGTCAAAAATCTTTTCATGATTAAGCGGCATGAAAGTAAAAAAAGGTATGAACTCCACCAACTTTTTTAAATTTATATTTAATACAAGTTTTTACATTTGAATCAGGCTTAATTCATTCAATTTAATTTTCGTTGAATTATTTTTCTGAAGAAAGGAATTTTTACAACATGAAATAAATTAAAATTTATTAATTATTTTTCATTCTTGACTGACCGGGGACTAGAACGCACGTTCACGGACAGGTAGATCTGACATGTTTCGATGGTAATCACACTATCTATTCAGCGGTCTTTGCCGCTTAATTTTATATCGCAACTTAAATATCGTAATGTTTTGTTTTACTTGATGGACTAGCCATTCGTCGTGTAATGAAGTACCAACAATTTGAAGTTGCATTGAATGATATCGAATTATTGGCCTGAAATTGAGCGAATTCATTAGTAGAAAATGTTTTACGAAAATTTGCGAATTTTAATTAAAAAAATATCTATGCTAAACAAATTTAAAACCATTTTTGTCATGCAGGAAAATTTTATGAACAATCACCAG
Source organism: Pollenia labialis (assembly GCA_949318255.1). Lineage (NCBI taxonomy): Eukaryota > Metazoa > Arthropoda > Insecta > Diptera > Polleniidae > Pollenia > Pollenia labialis. The sequence continues at coordinate 33,920,653 of OX439141.1, read as the reverse complement.
CCGAGTCTAATGATATGGCGAGAGATTTCACCAAGTAAAGTGGCAAAAAACTGGATTCGCTTTTAGGATTTATTTGTTGGAATCTGCAGGAGGAAGAAGAATAAATTTCTAAATAGAAATTGAAACTTTAATTAACAACAAAAATAAAAGTTTTTTTATTTTTCAAGTTTCGCATGGTAATTATAAAAACGTAAATGTTTTATCTCTTGTGAATAATAGCAAAATTTCTGAACCATTTTGAAACATTTAGAGCTTGTTTTGCCAGTAACTTTTTAAGTAGCAAAAATTTCGAAATTTGGATAGAATATAACCCATCGAGTGCCCCGCATGACAGAAAAAAAGTATCAAATTCGAGCACAGTGTAATTAAATATTTTCATATTCCAAAATCTCCAAAATGTTTTAAAAGTACAATGAGATAAACAAATATGGAGACAAACGTTTTGCAATTTGCAAAAAAAAATTTGTTTTTAACCTTAATTATATTAAAATAATACCCTCTCCACTATTGTGGTGTGGGTATAAATATTTGTATGAATACACCAGTTTTGTTTTCAATTTAAACAGGATAAAGACTTAGCTTTAATTTAAGAATCTTTTTAGACAAATCACTTAAAAATATTAATTTTTTTTTGCCAATTCAGAGCATATTTACTGTGTTGCAAAACATTTTAAAAATTTTTAATTAATTTTTCCGTTTTTAAAACATAAATTTTTTTTTCATATTGTAAAATTCCTTTCATCATGAAAATAATTCAATGAAAATTTCAACCATTAGCATATGGCGGTTTAATAAAATTCTTTAATTTGGCCCCTGCAGCGCATAGGATGCCCCTAGATGGGTTAAATGTATGACCAACCCCACTTTATTTTTCATCTTAATCATTTATTTCTAACTTACCTACTCGCTATCTCCATTCCTTAAGGGACCTCCCATAATGCAGACTAGAAATATATTGAAGAAAATGTTCCATAAATGCCCAGGAGTCGCTCCTAGTGGGATAAAATATATGACCGACCTCAATAAGTTGTTTGTCCTTAACATTTTCTCAAGACATACGTGCCCCTTATCACCACTTCTTAGGGGTGCTCCCATACAAATATTCTTAAATTAATAAAAAATATTAAGACTTTTGTGAATAAAATCTAAAGTTGCTAACAGATTTTAATCATTTGTGGCTTGTTTTATTTGCAAATTGTTGTCTTTTTTATATGTCTGGAAAAAAATTAGAAGCGTGGCTGCCTTTTTTGAATTTTTTTTTATGAATTTTTAAATAACAAAAATTTTAAAATTTTGATAAAAAAAAATATTTTTTTTTTCCAAAAAAAAAATTATTTTTTTAAAACCACTGCGAATATTAGAAAAAAGTTTAACCTTTCTTAAAGGAAATTTTATTGTAGAATTTCGGGTTTTTTTAGTTTTTTTAATAAACTTTTAATAAACCCTTTGCGCGAAATTATCGTATGGTACAAAAACCAAATTTTACAGGACAGCCATTTTTCTACGTTTCTCTGCTTTCGCTTGCAAAATCAAAATGAAAATATACATCCAATTGTTGGAGCAACGAAGTGGAATTCGCCTACAATATTTTGTCAGGTGACGTCTCTTTGAATGTAGAACAAGATTGCATGAAAAACTCAATTTCAAAAAAATTGGCATATACGATAATTTCGCGCAAAGGGGTCGATATGTTGTGCAACCTCCTCCATTTTCGAAATAACAATATATCTCGAAAACAAGAGCTAACCTAAAAAAACGGTTAGCACCATTAGATTCAGCGTATCCGAATTATGTTTAACCGCCATGTACCCGGCTTGTCTAATTTTGCAACTAGCACAGTGAAATTATCAATCTATTTTCCACCAAAACCTTATTAAAATAATCACCAAAATAACAAAAACTAAACTTTAAACTTCATAAGGATTTCTTTAAGTATCTTACATTTGCCGGTAACTCTACTGCAGCGGAATATGTTTAAAAAAAACGCAACCTTTGGGCCTGGCAAATATTGGGGCTTGAAAGTCTTCGGGCCGAATTATGTCAATTTCTAAAAAAAAATCTAAGCTAACAAGCAATTTATAAATGACAGTTGTTATTACAATTAAAACTGATAAGAAAATACATAAAAACATATAACATTTATCCAAAAACTCCAAAACAATATTCAACAAAAGAATCTTGCAAAAATACTCATCCATTAAAAAGTTACAGATTTTTAATCCGAAAATGACCAAAACTCTCCACTGTGCAGCGGTGAAATTAGTTTTAGCGCTTACAGTGAATTTTAGAAGGCTGCTAATTATGAGATCTATGGTAAATTAGTGACCGTATATCACAAAATTCATTACAATTTTTTTTTGGCCTTATGAAACTAAATTGGAAAACATTTTACCACAAAAAATATATCTGCTACGGTTTTTGGTGTATTTAATTTATTTACCAGAGTGGGCTTTATATGGAGCATATAGTAAGCTAAGGATCGATTATCACGAAATTTATTAGTGCTATTTCTAGTCCTATAAAACTGTAGTATTCTATTTTATTACGATAGCATTATTAACTACGGTTTTAGGCGTACTACACTGTTTTCCGGGAGTACGGCTTATATCGGGCCTTGGGTAAATTATGAACCGATCTTCACGAAATTTAACAGTGGATTTTCTAGTCCTTTACGCACCAAATTCTATTATGGTAGCATCACTTATTACGATTTTAGACGTACTAAACTGTTTTCCGGGAGAAGGGTTAATATGGGGCCAAGGGAAAATTATGGACCCATCTTCACGAAATTTTACGGCTCGATTTACAGGCAAATAAAACGATATTTTACCATTCCGTGCATTGCTCCACCATTTATGTTAGTTTTTGTAAAAAAAATTATCAATTTTTTAAGGTGGAGGTTCCACATTTTTATTCAGAGCTCTGATCCTACTGAACCAATTGTGCGGGATTTCAATCCCAAACTGCTTAGGATAACTACAAGCAATTTGAGACCAAGTTTGTTTATTTCTTTTGAGTTTTTCAAAAGTGAGCGTGTTTTCAACAGACGATTAGACGGGCAGACGGTCATGGTTAAATCGACTTAGACTTACTCAACGAGGTTTAATAAAAAGGAATGACAAACTTAGTATGCCCTCTTCACAACTAATTGTGGTGAAGGGTATAGAAAAAATTTTAAAAATGCAAGGAAAAATTATTTGTTGTATTGTGATTTTAAAACTTTCTCCACTAATAAATAAAAAAAATTTTAATATTTTTCATTAGGCTAAAGTTCATAAAATTTAATTTTAATTTAATTATTTTTATGAAAAAAGGAATTTTACAACTTGAAATTTATTAAAATTAATTGATCATTTTTCAAATTTGATTGCCACGGGGCTCGGCCCCAGGCTTTCACGGACAGGTTATCCTTACATGTTTCAATTGTAACCACTCAATCTCCTCAGAGGGTTTTGCCGTTTAACACCCGCAGCCATTGACGACTGCTGGCAGTCAATATTCAAACATCAATCTTTAAACCAAATTGTATTCGACCTTTTGGTAGATCGAAATTTGCTTTGAATGATGATCTAATTTAATTGATTTACCTTTATAAATAAAATTTATAAAAATTAAATTTGATGAATTCCAGCCTAATTTAAAATATCAAGATTTGGATTGAAAACCACAAACAGTTCAACAAAAATAACCACAATTTATTTTCCAAAAATATCCATAATTAATATAAATCATACGCACTATGGTGAAAAACCAACATGTTTGCATTTGAGACCAGGGTTGTAAAGCTTTTTTTCAAAAATCGACAAAAGTTTTAATAAAATTCATGAAAATCGTCACGAACATTTAACAAAATCGTCAACAAATCTTCAAATACTTAAATTTTACAAATTAGAGACAATTTATTGCATTGTTAGCAAGAAATTCTATTTATGATGAAGAAAGTGCTATGGTTAAGTTCTAATCTATTTATTTTAGCAAGAAGCCTGAGATACATTAATCATTTGAAAAGAAATACATTAGAAAAAATATAGAATCTGGGAATTTATTTCTCATGTTGAGTAACAATTATTATAAAAATTTTCATATTATTCGAATGTGAATTCTTAATCAAATTACAACCCTCAAAAGCTTTTATACTTTAAAAGTCTGATAGTGATAATGCACATTTGAATATTATGAAAATTTGTATAAGAAAAAAAATATATTTTAATTAATATATAACAACAATTTATTAATTTCATTTATCCATATTCACAAAAACATTAAATAAAAAATAAAATTAACTCGAGCTAAGTTTAAATGATTAATTTTTAGCGCTATGACTTTTGCAAATTGTTTTTACAGTTGAAGGTGCTAAACCAAGGGTTCTTTCTGTCTATAACAACAGTGTTTTATCCCGACTTGAAGCGCTTTAATTCGTCCAATTTTAGTTCCAAACAATTGCATGATCTTCTCTGTGCACTAATTTTTCTACACAACTTCTTATTAAGACTGACTTCTTACTTCCTAACACGCAACAATACTTAGAATAACTAACCTTACAGAATTAAATGGGAATTCGGCTTTTTACATGCAAATAGAAAAATTCTCGACATGACATTATGACTTCATCGACAAATGCAATTGTTTTTTGAAATCGAAATCATAAAAACGCAAAGCGGATTTAACCAATTTTTAAAAAGCGGACCAAATAGACCCGACGCAAATCGGGGCTCTAGTGTATTTTTTTTTTGCAGTATCGATGGCATTTATATAATTTTAGAATTTGAATTACTAATGCTTTTAATGAAAGTCACCTGGTTTGTGATGGAGGAAGATTTTTTTTTTTTGTTTAATTTCCAAAAATTTTTGTATTTCGAAAAATTCATTTTAAAGTTTTGGACTGTTCCCAATAAAACTGTAAATATTTCTTGTAAGTGTTTTATTGATGCCAGAAAATCGTAATAACACTATTACTTTTAGTTAAAAATCGTCAATCGTCATTTTACTGTATTTTTTTCAAAAAAAAAAATCGTCAAATTGACGAAAAATCGTCACATCTAACAAATCTATATGTGACCTTCTCCGAGAAAAAGGACCAAGTGTGAGAAAATGTTGTTTTAATTTTTATTATTATTGCACTCGCTTTTAGTTACCAGAAGCTACACTTAAGTCCAAATCCGTTTTTTGACACACTTTCTCGAAGAAGGTCACATATCTGAATAATTTTTAATTTTAGACTAAGCAGGCCGAAGAAAGGGAATAAAATAACGTTTTTTTTTCTCAAACTTGTCCCATAATTTTAAAAATATTGGAAATTTAAAAATTTTTATATAAAAATTACTTAATACAAGGTAAAGGGATGTTTAAAACAACCCCCTATTTTGTTTTTTTTTTTTTTTTAAGAAAAAAACTGTGTTATCTTAAATTATTAAATATTGTTTAAATTCGTTCCGAATATGTAACGCCTCTGCTGAAAAGAGTAAACCACCCACCATTATTTTGTTACTAAACAAACAGCAAGAAGTTTCTTATACATAGTTTTAAAAATTGTTATTTATTTTTTTCCATTTCTGATTGTATTTACAGTAAATTCAGCTCGAGTACAGTAAACTAAATATAAAAAAAAAAACGAAAAAAGCTGGGAAAAACGAAAACGAGCGGTAGACAAAAATAACCAACAAAACATAGAAAAAAAGTAATTTTTTCCATTTAACAAATAGAGTTGGAGTCTATTTGTGCTGCTTTTACATTTAGAACATTTACTCAAAGTGAAAAACACTGCAGAAAAAAATACAAAACAAAAAAAAAAAAAAAACTTAGATCTCAACCGAAAACACACATTTTCGTTTTAGATTCCTTTTATATTTTTTTTTTAGTTTTGGTTGTTTTTGACAAGCTCAAATATTCGTTGAAGCATTTCCGTTTGCAGGAAATTGAATTGCGCGAACACGCGAAATTACATCATTTTAAGCGAAAATGAAGTTAGAGGGTTTGGATGTTGTTGTTATTACTGTTGATGTTAGAACTGTTACTTGTGCTGCTTTAATGCTGACACTAAACAAACAATTTTCCTTCGCTATCCCTCTTTTTCTCTCCCGTTTACCAAGGATCCTAAAAACGTCAGTTAACAAAAATTATTTTACTTTTTTCCCACTGATGAAACGTTACAACGACGACTGACGATAGATTACTTTTCTGTTGATATTTTTACTTTTTTTTTTTTTGTTGTTCTTGTTTCTGCTCTTCAATGCTGTTGTTATTGTTGTGCCACAAAAAAATAAAACAGAACTCAAATTTCAGTTCTAGAAAGTTTAATCGTAGTATGAAACGAGAGTAGGAGGAAAGGTCTTTTAAAAAGTGTATTAAAAAAAAAACAAAGGAGATTTTGAACAAGATCAATAAAATAACGGCCGCTTTATACAGTAGGACTAATTTTTCCTGGATATAAAGTCTTACGACTAGAAAAATTAGAAAAATAAAAGCCAAAAGTTAACCCAAAAGACAAGTAGGCATTTTGTTAAGCACTTCAATTGACAAAAAAAATAATAAAAATTTAAAAGTTTTCATAATTGAAAAATTTATTTAAAAGTAATTTTTTTCTTGTAATTTTTATTTGATTGATTTTTTAATTGCCTGTGTTTTGCTACAATTCTACCAAAATTTCTTTATTAACAAGCCAGGTATATGAAAATATATTAAGATTTTCGTACCACAGTTCGTATGATTAATATTAATTATGAATTGTTTGGGAAAAACTGCTTTTAACTACACAATTTTAAAGCGATTTGGTTCAACAGGGGATCAAATAAAAGGCAAGACTTTATTTGTTTAGCCAAAAATATGGATTTATAGAAAAGTCCATTAAATATTAAAAAAAAAAAAAACAACATTTAAAATTTTACAAGAAGATTTTTGAAATGATTGATTAAGATTAGTTTTTTTTTTTTACTTAAATGTTTATCTTATTCGAAAATTTTAAAGGGATTGCTTTAATATTAACCCAGATATTAGAAAATAATTTCTTTTGTACCACAGTGCGTATGATTGTTTTTAATTACGGCATTTCTGGCAGCACTGGCCGTAAAAAGCACAATTTCGAGTCAATATTGTTAAACAAAAGGTTGAATAAAAGCTAAGGATCAATTTTGTACCTCATTCTGTAAAATGAAATAAATTAGAATAATAATAGAAATAAACACCGTTTAAAAAAACTGCAGTCGCAATTGAAAAACTGCCATTCCTTCTACTTCTTCATTTGTCATTGGCAAAAAAAAAACTGTTGCTTTTACTTCTGCTTCATTAAATGTAAACAGACGCTATTAAACCAACTCAAAATAACGAAAAGTTGTACATACATTTTCGTTTTTTGCTCAACAGTTTTTGGTTTCGACTTCAGTTTTTTTAAACCCTGGAAATAAATGTGTGAGCCACACATTAACGTCAAGTTTTATTCCAAACTTAATTTAACATTTCTTTGTTTCAGTTTTTGACGAATTCAACCATGGAGTGGTTCGCAATTGAGCAGCACGTTAAGATAGTTATGTAATGTAACGAAAATGAGCATTTAAATCAAAATTAATTTAGTGCACATCGTGATTTTTTTTTTCAGAATTATCCGCCAAATGAGTCCACAATAGGGAGAGTAGTGCGCAAATTTCAGCAAACCGGCTGTAGGAAATGTTAAAACAACTGCTAGCGGTCTCGTTGATCCGTATTTCTTCTTAAGTGAGGTCGGCCACGCAGTTACTGCGAATGGTGTCCGCGATAGCGACCGCACCAAACAGGTGTTTTCACATTTTCTACAGACCCGGTTTGCTGACAGAAATTGAGGATATGGACCTGAACGATGTATTGTTCAAACAGGATGGTGCGTGAGAAAATCATGGCCGTATTACCTCACGTCGTGGCGATGTTACCGTCACGATCAAGTGGTTTTACCCTGTTGGACTTCTTGCCTTGGAGATATTTAAAAGAAAAAGTGTACATCAATAAGCCAAGAATAATTCAAGAGCTAAAGGATGAGATAATTCGGCCCATTAGCGAAACTGAACCTCAATTATGTCTTAGATTCACTGAAAATATGGACGATCGGATAGAGGGAAGCTCCCAAACCTTGGCGAGCATTTGCCCGATATTTCGTTTTAATAGGATTTTCATAGATCCTTCTAGCATAATAAAAAATACTAAGATAATTGTCTGAAAACTTGTACATCAATAAGCCAAGAATAATTCAAGAGCTAAAGGATGAGATAATTCGGCCCATTAGCGAAACTGAACCTCAATTATGTATTAGATTAACTGAAAATATGGACCATCGGATAGAGGGAAGCTCCCAAAACCTTGGCGAGCATTTGCCCGATATTTCGTTTTAATAGGATTTTCCTTCTAGCATAATAAAAAATACTAAGATAATTCTCTGAATTAACATCGTGCGTTATGGTTATTATAAAAAATAAATAGATTTTTTATAAACAAATTGCCTAAAGTTTATATTTATTTAAAATATTTATATCTCTAGAACCTTTCGATATTGTCATACCACAGTGCGTATTATAACTATTAACTATTACTATTTTCAGAATATTGGCCATAAATGCAAAAATTTTTAAGTAATTTTTTTAGCAAAAAGCTCAACTGAAAGCAAAAACTTTAGTTTAACTCCTTTCAGGTACGAACTTATTAAAAATTTCTAGAAAAACTTTATTTGAAATAAGAAAATAAGAAACTTCTTACTGCGTAGATTTTCTTTCGCCAAGTTTTATTGAGAATACCTTTTAATACCTTACCTTAATTTCTCTATCTTCTTACAAAAAAAAACATAAGCAAGTTACTATATAAATGCTCCAACTTTTGTTTGTGTATTTCGGTTTCAAATTGTTTGTCTATGTGTAGGTAAATTGTGCACTGGTACTACCAGTTTCAGTCGTTTTAGGATGAAAAAAAATTAAAAAACAAATAAATTTACCAAAAGAAACAACAAAACTGAAGTCTGAACGAAAAAGAGAAAAAAAAAGAACTCATCAAAACGGAAATCAGATTAAATAACAAAATTCCAAATGATGATAATGATGGTAGGAGTTTCATTTTAATGAAAATGTAAAATTTTTTTTGTAATAATTTAATAAAATTAAAAAAAATGCTTTAGCTAAAAATAAGCAAAATAGACCATTATTTTTTAGGAGTATGGCAGTAAAAGTATCTTTTCAAAAAATAAGATTACAAAAGTAAAAGCCTGGTCTTGCATTTGTTTTGTTGACCTTTAAAATCCCTAAAAAAAACTGTTTTAGTTATTGCCATTTTATCGAAAACAGTCAAAATTATTATCAATCATACGCACTGTTGTATGAAAGATTTTGTTTTTAAATATCTCGCTTATTTTCAATGCAATCGGTATAAACTTTTAGCACTACACTGGCATTTAATGCAATTGAGAACAAATAAACTAGAAGTAAAATTGTTTTAATAGAAAAAAAATTCTCCTCGATAGTCCAGAATTGAGTATACAAGTCTCTTCTATTGAAGAGACAAGTCTACTATTAAAGCAAATCGTCTATCGAGGCTGCAAGTTTACTATCGAGAACACAAGTCGTCCATTGAAGAGACAAGTCTACTATCTAGAAGACAATTCTACTGTCGAGAAGACAAGGGCACTATTGAGAAAAGATGTACAATATCGAGTAGAAAAGTCTACTATCATGCGAGAAAGTCTCCTTCTGAGATGGCCAGTCTCCTATCGAGAAGACCAGTGTGATGTCGAGAACAGATTCTACTGACGAGTCAACTACCGAAAAGAGAAGTTAACCATTAAGTACACAAGTCCAAAATTGAGTATACAGGACTTCTATTGAGGAGACAACTCTACTATTGCATAAACAATTATACTGTCAATTTGGCGAACTGTCTACTATCACGAGTCTACTATCAAGAAAAGTTTACTATCGAGAAAACGAGTCTACCATTGAATAGACAAGTCTTCTATCGAGAAGACAAATCTACTTTCGAGATGCCAAGTCTACTATTGAGAAGACAAGACTACTGTTGAGAAGAGAAGTTTACTATTGAGAAGAAAAGTCTACTATCCAGCAGACAAGTCTACAATCAAGAAAACAAGTCTAATGTCGAAGAAATATGCCAGCTACCGAAAAAAGAAATTAAACATAAGTTTTCTATCACGTAAACAAGAAAATATTGAATCGTTTGTTTTTTTATATCATTCTATTAAAAACTAAATTATTAATTCATACTTTTTAATTACATACTAATCTTATTTTGTGTGCCTATAAATTTATTAAGTTTTTCCTTCCACTATATTTCGTAATTTAAATTTATATTCTTCCTATAAATTAAACAAGTCGTCTTTTTACATTCAATTTCGTTTGATGACTTCCTTCAATATCGTTAAGAAATAATATTATTTTTGTTAACAACTGCTTTCTATGCAACATTTCTCTAAACTCTAAACGACTTTATTTTCAAAAGAATCGAAAGAATTGTGATAAAAACGATTTTCATTAAATTCAAAAAAATACAAAGCGAACATTGAATTTATAACAAAAAAAAAAAAAGCAATCCAACATAAAAATTCAAAGACCCAGAAATAGCAAAACTGAGCTAAAATTAGTATACAATCCAAAAGCAGCAAAAACTGTTCAACAATTCTATAATTTTAAGACCAAAAAAGCAAAAAAATTACATAGAAAAAGAAGGAAAATAACTATTAGAATTGTAAATGAACAATATATTTAACAGAATAAGAATAAATCCAACTCAGCAAACAACAGCAAAAGAATTTAAGTCAAACTAAAACAAAATCAAGAATAACTAAAGAAAATGTGTAGTAAATCACAAACATTGTAACATGTTAAACTGCTAAACTATGAAAAGCTTTAGTTTTTTTTTTTACAACAAAATGCTGAAAACGCATTTCAGATTTCTTTTCTTATGGTTCATTGACACAAACGTACGCATAGAAATATGAAAACCTACATTATTCGTATTCTTACGTATATCTAGAGACAAATATAAATTATTCTCAAAGACGTGTACGCCACCAAAGGGTCGCTTCGCCCTATACTATTCTAACTGGAGCAGTAGAAAAAAATAAAACAAAAAGTTCAAAAAGACTATAAAAAATTAAATAGAAGAAATTTACTTTATTTCATTTCCTTAACAAATCAACATTCACATTATCAAAATGTGGAAAAGTTCAAGTCAAAAAGAAGGAAGAAGAAACAAAGAAAATGTAGCGCAAATGTTACTAGATTAAAGATTTATGATGAAGTACACCCAAAGAAAAATTTGTGTCCTTCTAACCTGAATCTCTGCTGAAATGTTACACCGCTTTCAGAACTTAATCTTAATCTTTTTTACATCTGGGGCCTAATTCTGGCATTCGTGATCGTGTACTTTCTCGATTCGAAAGCAATTTTATTTCAGTCGATATTTAACGAATCGAAAGCATTTTTTCAGTATTGTGAAACTCAAATTAATGCTTTATAGCACTAAAAAAATTATTCCGATTTGTTCAGTATTGACTGAAATAATTAGATAATAAATTGCTTTCGAATCGAGAAATCACTCGATCACGACTGCCAGAATCAGGTCCCTGCTCTTACTCTACATCCACTTAAATAATGTCTAACACTACGTTACTCTTACCGCTCCGGAATTTTAAATTAATTCTTTTTAAGTCTAATCGACTCCGAATCCACTCTGAGTCTTCTCTTACCCTGCTCACCTCAAAAACTTCTCTAACTCTACTCTAAATCTACTCTAACTCTACTCTAACGCTGCACTAACTCTACTCTAACTCTACTCTAACTCTACTCTAACTCTACTCTATCTCTACACTAACTCTACTCTACTCTACTCTAACTCTAACTCTAACTCTAGCTCTAGCTCTAACTCTACTCTAACTCTACTCTAACTCTACTCTAACTCTACTCTAACTCTACTCTAACTCTACTCTAACTCTACTCTAACTCTACTCAAACTCTACTCTAACTCTACTTTAACTCTCCTCGAACTCTACTCGAACTCTACTCTTACTCTACTCTAACTCTACTCTAACTATACTCTTACTCTACTCTAACTCGTCTCTAACTCTACTCGAACTCTACTCGAACTCTACTCTAACTCTACTTTAACTCTCCTCGAACTCTACTCGAACTCTACTCTAACTATAATCTAACTCTACTCTAACTCGTCTCTAACTCTACTCTTACTCTACTCTAACTCTACTCTAACTATACTCTTACTCTACTCTAACTCGTCTCTAACTCTACTCGAACTCTACTCTTACTCTACTCCAACTCTACTTTAACTCTCCTCGAACTCTACTCGAACTCTACTCTTACTCTACTCTAACTCTACTCTAACTTGTTTCTAACTCTACTCTTACTCTACTCTAACTCTACTCTAACTATACTCTAACTCTACTCTAACTCTACTCTAACTCTACTTCCCTTGTTTTTTGTCTGTTGCAAGATTTTTCAGCTCGATCCATGATTTGTCAATTCTTGAAATTTTTACATCCAGCTGCCGTCACCAATTGTGACTGAATATGCATAAGCTGGCTTAAGCTACGCCTCAAAAATTAAAAAAAAAAAATTTAAAACAGTATTTAAAAAAACAAAAATAAAATCAAAAAATATATTATTTCGTATGGAAAGTGCAATCTGTTTCTCACCTTGCTGAACCAAATGCCAGTTTCATAAAATTAACCATAAAGGTTTGTTAAGTTCAATATGGTTAGACACATATGAATCACATGTATTCGCATAATTGATTAGTTGGGCCTTAAGTCATTTTCGGCTATTTCGCATGTCCAATCCGTCTCCATTAAGGTTTTCGGATATCAGTTTCAACAGGGGTCAGTTTTGTACCAAGCATTGACTTGGTCGGGCTAGGAAATTTTAAGCACTCGACGATGACATCGGTTAAGGAAAACTAAGAATACTCTGACCTTACAAAGAGCTTGATCTACTCTAGTATACCGATCTACGAGTTAACTATTTTATTTTTCTGTAAAAAAAAGTTTTATCGTCGAGTGTAAAAATTCTGAAAAAATGTTTGCAACGTGTATTTTCTTTAAGAATATTTCCCCAAATAGTCAGTAGGTAAAGTTACGCCCTTTTCGTGGCATCAACATCATCATTTTCATAGCAATCAGCAGCAGCAACTACGACAACATTATAAACGTAATCAGCAACACTAACATAACAATAGATCTAAAAATAGGAAATAAAGCGTAAAAGAAGAAAAAAGAGACAAAACAATAAGAGATACGAACACAAATGGCAAGAAAAAACACCTTTAGGGTTTTAGCCATTGAGTGTATAATTTGCACTTTTTTTGCTTACCATCTTGTTAATATTGTTGCTGTTGCAAGCCAAGAAACAACATTATACCAAAAAAAAAAAAAACACAGTCGGAGGGGAAAACATTCTACACTCCCATGAAAAGAACGACAGGGAAAAACTCATAAAAATGATTGAAATCCTTGTAAACACCCTCTGTTTGACATACAACAACGTTGAAAGAATAAAACCAAGAATAAAAATGTATGAATTAGTGAACGAATGTTTGGGTGAAAGAAAAAGAAACTTATCTTTAGCTTTCAGTAGTTGAATTTATTATGTACCCACCTTCTCTTCTTTTGCCGCAGCCAAGCAACAACCGACATTTGGAATATTTGTTGCGTAAAGTTCGTTTTAGTACTTCTTTTGTTAAAAAAAAATACATAATAAAAATGCAATTGCTTCTGTTTTCCCCGTACTTAAAAGGAAATTCACCTTTTTGCGCACAGCACTGCATACCGCACTAGTTCTTTCACTAGTTCCCCCAAGTCTTCCCAAGCTGTTTTAAGCACCACTCATATGCATTTATAAATCCGAATTCTCCCCTATTTGATTTAAGTGTTTAAAAAAAATGGGAGAAAAGTCGCCATTTAGTCAAATCAACCGTTCACGTAAACAATGAATGAAATGGTTCTGGCTCTTATCAGTGTAACAATTTCAACAAAACTTGCAACGGAAATAAAGCGTAAGTGAATGACACTACATAAATTTTGATTGTTTTAAATCAGAGTGAAATGACTGCTGACGGGTAAGTAAAGGCGAGAAATAAAAGAGTGAGCACAAAATCGTAGAAAATATAAAAAAAAACCTTAAAATAAATATTAAAGTTTCTTTTAAGTTTAATTTAAATAAATATAAATAAAAACTCCTCAAAGTATGCAACATTACTTTTTACTTACATAAGTCTGAAATGATGCTACATTAATTAAGTTATAATTATTTAAAAAGTGCAGCATAATAAAAATTTAAACAAACATTCTCGTTTTCAAAAACCCAATTCCTCTGTTTTCACAAAAAGGCGCTATTTATCGACAAAAAGTTTCTAAATCTAATTTTTTCACAAAAAAGCTTTTCTTACAAAATCTTCTTTCTTTCAAAATAAATTCGTTATTTCGCAAAAACTGACTTTCTTTCAATAAAAAATCACTTTTTTACAAAAACTGAATTCGTTTCAATAAAAAATCACTTTACAAAAACTTTTTTGAATTAAATGTGACTTTTTTTCAAGAAGTGACTTTTTTTTACAAAAACTGACTTTTTTTTACACAAACTGACTTTTTTTTATACAAAAACTGACTGTCACTTTTTCACAAAAAATTATTTTTTTTTATTTAAAAGTTACTTTTTCGCATAAAACGACTTTTTTGTTAAAGTCACTTTGTCACAAAAACTGACTTTTTTATATTAAAGACCCTTTTTCACAACAACTGACTCCTTTTTTATTAAAAAGTAAATTTCTCACAAAAACTGATTTTTTTTTTTTATTTAAAAGTCACTTTTTCGCATAAAACGACTTTTTTATTAAAGTCACTTTGTCACAAAAACTGACTTTTATATTTTCACAACAACTGACTTTTTTTTTTTATTAAAATGTCACTTTTTCCCAAAAACTGACTTTTTTTATTAAAATGTCATTTTTTATATTAAAAAGTCTTTTTTTCACAAAAACTGACTTTTTTATATTAAAGACCCTTTTTCACAACAACTGATTTTTTTTATTAAAATGTAACTTTTTCGCAAAAACTGATTTTTTTATTTTATTTAAAAGTCATTTTTTCGCATAAAACGACTTTTTTATTTAAGTCACTTTGTCAGAAAAACTGACTTTTTTATATTTAAAAGTCACTTTTTTACGAAAACTGACGTTTTGCTCTAAAAGTCACTTTTTCACAAAATTTTTTATTTTTGAAACAAAATGTTCTGGTTACTCTGCTCAAGAGTCACTGTGTACACGCGCTCTGATTTTTGTTTACTTAAAATTCGTTTTTCCACGAAAAATGTTGCTCCAAAAAGCCACTTTTCTTAAGAAAACCTTTTTTTCTTACAACTTTAAGCCTGTCTCTTGAGCATTTTCTATTAATTTTAAAGAAAAATTGTTGTGCAACACAAAAAAGCTGTATTAAAAATGCTTACAATATTTTACAAGGACATACGCCGCCATACACACACACACACATTAACTATGACAAAACCAAAATTTTTCATTAAATATTTTCTTTTTTAATTTTTTATATTTGGTTTTTTCCTCTTTACCTTACAAACTGGCAAATACCACAGAAAACGAAAGAAGCAAGAAATAAAATTTTGTAAAAGAAAACCAGCAACATGAGTTTTGTATCCCTTAAGACTTTCCCTGTTTTATATTCTCGGTTTACTCTTTTCTTTTATTTTTGCACATTTTTTGCCATTAAAGGACTATTACTAATGGGTTTTTTCCAAAGGACAATAACATGTTTTTGAAACAACAAATTATTGTCCTTGTAAGAAATTTTAAGATGCCTTTTTCTTAATGTTTTCTATTTAATTTCTTATTTTTTTTAAAAAAAAAGTTTCAAGACGAAGGGTTAGTTGTCAGGCAGTAAGAAAGAGTTTTAGTTGTGAAATGTCCTTTTACTGCGGGCTGATTGTCTTTTATGTCCTTTTCGTACATGTTGGTTTTTAGTTGGAGTGTGCGGTCTTTGGAGAGAGAAAAAATAAACTTAATAATGTTGCAGGCAGTAGTGCGGAAAATAAAGTCAACAAGCAATTATCGCACTTTTTCTTACAAACAGGAACAAAATACTATAAAAGAGGGAATAAATGAAAACAAGTATTCGGCATATTCCGAATCGTATATGCCCTTCACCATTTTGAAGTAATATAAATACCGTTCTTTACAAATAAACAAATCTATTTCGAGCAACGCCCCTGTCTTCGATCCCGCCCAAATTTCGTCAAATTTTATTTATGGATAAACAAGACAAGACCTTATTTAAAAACTTTGGATCTTGCATTTCTTCAGATACACAAAAATTTATAATGTCCTTGCATGGAAGGTGCCACGCCCACTTCTCCAATCCTGCCTATATTTTTAAAAAGGTTGTGCTTTATTTTGCTTATATTTCAGCCATTTTTGGACCGATCAGGCTGAATCTGAAATCTAGCAATTCCGGACTATACGAGACCAGATATTAAGTCTTTATACCTGGTCTCTATCTTAAATGTGTTCTTCGGAAAACCCTTTTAAACGGATAGACGGACATTTTGATTTGAGCTTCTCTTCTCATAAAGATCCAGAATATATAAAATACAATATTTTAGAATTTACAAACGAAATTACAAATATTATTTACCCTTTTACCTCTGGTGAAGAGTATACAAATAATTAAAAAAAATTTAAGCTTTTAATAAGAAACCAAAAAATTTTTTTTCATAAAATAAATTCTGCCGCGAAATTGTTTAAGTTCCTTATAAAAAAACAACATTCTTAATTTTTTCTAAAAGAAATTTTCTAGGGAAATTTCTTTTAAAAGAAATTTCTTACAAAAAAATATATTTTTTAGCAGTAAATCCGTTGGGAAAATTTTTATAGTAAAAATTTCTGGCGAAAACTCTTATGGAAATTATTTTTGCGAAAAAATTTCGTGTAGAAAAAATTTTGTGGAAAAAAATCTTACTTTATTTTCTTAATAACATTTTTCGCGTTTCATAACTTTTTCCTTAAACTACTTAAAATTTATATTTATGGCTTTCACGACTACAAATTTCATTTTCGTTGAAATCTCACGTTTTAATATCGTTTTAATCCTTCATTAATTTTAATCCGACATTAGGAAAGCAAAAAGATTTTTCTTTTTACACTTCTCTGCCACAGTTTGTGGCAGGTTAGCAAACATGCACGTTCATGTATTTAATAAATATCTCAAAACAAAATATCATTATCGTTGTCATAAAATCAGCAGCAAATAACAACAAATACAAACAAGACTTTGTTGTTAAAACAATAACGTCATAATCAAACTCTATAGCCTTCCAAACATATCAGCTGCTTTAACAGGCAGCTCTAAGCAAATCTCTCGACCCCGAAAGCCCCTTTTAAGGTCCTCAATTTTCTATTTGTCTTTTGGTCATATGCAAGAAAAGTCTTTGTCAGTCTGTCATATCACTTTTTGATGTTTTTATTGTTCATATTTCTTTCCTTTTTGTTTCGTTTTTGCTTTGTAGAAGATGCAAAAATAATTTGATATGATTTGTTGTAGTTGCCTCCTGTGTTGTCTGTTGAATTTTGTTGTTCATGTTGCAAGAGATCTCGACCTTCTCAAAACTTTGTGCTGGCAAGTTGAGTTGTTTGTTTCTGTTTTTTTTTTTTTTTTTTTTTTTTTTTTATTTCCTACATTCATTTTCTGGACATTGATAACGTTTTAAGCACGATTTTCTTTGTCATTGTTGTATTATTGTTTGTTTAGTCAAAATCATACATATAGTTTTACAAGTGGCTGGCAGGAAGCTTTAAAGGAAGGACGGAAGGAAATAAAGGCTTAGAGTATACTTAAGTTTTGAGCAAAGTGATGGAAAGCAAACAAGTACAGAGAAATAGTGACAATTTTTCCAAATATTTGGAGTTGCAATTTTTGTTTCAAAATTTTTTATTTCTAATATTCTGGAAGTCTTAAAAAAAATGGTGCCAGGGGTGTGGGCTGGATGAAAATCCTGCCAAAATGGAATTTGTACTTTTCACAAGGTGACACAAAATTATATAGAGTTGTTCCAACCCAAAAATACTGCATGAGAGGGAATTGCATCCAATTCGCGTCACAGCGTCGTGTTCATTTTCTTCAAGCTGTATCACGCTGGTCATACTTCTGTGAACAAAACCTACACAGCGCTACGGTTACTTGAGAATTTTTCTATCCGGAACTTTGCCGACAGAGAATTTCTTTCAACTCTGTGTGGTTTCCACAAGATGGTGCACCTGCAAACAAAGCTTAGCTGGAAATGGCCAAAATAAAAAGAAAATTTCCTAACAGGCACATTTAAAGATACTCAAACTTCCGTTGACCCCGAGGTCGCCTGACCTAAGGGCGGGTATTTAAATTCAATTATCTTTACAACAAGTTAAACTATTTTAAAAAGAATTAATTTTGCTTTCAAAAGAAAAAAAGGTTGAATAAATTTCATGAATTACAAAAAAGTTATTCCAGATTCTTAATGTAGCAAAATTCAGGCTCGAATGTAATCATTTTGACTAACGAGAGCGATACCGATATCACTAACGGGTTAAAGACACTATATAGTGTCGATTCTGGCATATACTACGAGCAGTTGAACTGGAGCATTCCTCTAATGGTGTTTTCTTTTCTACAAAAAAATGTGCCTTTTTTTAAAAAAATGCAATTTGGTGTCTTTTTCTTAAAAATGTTGCTCCCGAAAAGCATGGGTTTTTTAGAATAAAACAAGCCTCCCTTTTCCGGAGCAAAATTTTTAAGAAAAAGACACCAAATTGAATTTAAAAAAAAAGGCACATTTTTTTGTAGAAAAGAAAACACCATAAGTGTGCCGGATAATTGCAATGTCATTAAGGCCGAGAAAATGGCCATATACACTCCCGCAAGACTTTCTCTTTACATATTACCGATAGTAATGCAGCCATAAGATTCCTCGATAATGTGTTCATCTCATTGAGAAGTGTCCAAGAATTCTGAAGTGACACAGGGATATTCATGGAAACGTTATGGTTGACTCGTTGGCGCATAAAGGCACGGCCTTGAATAGAAGCGGTTCAGCTTAAGATGTATCACTCCAGAGAAATAAGCAACTTACAAAGAAATAAGCACACAAATTTCACCTTATTGCCAGCCAGAGGTGGTTCGATTAAACTAAACGTGGGGAAACCAGTAGAATCTGGCCCATCTTATTCCTTCCTTATTTCGGTTATAACTGGCAACTGGCCCATCGAGCAACCCGCCCAAAGTATTCTTCACTGTGCGGTACTCCACCACTTAAACTTCATTGAGCGACAAATTATCTGCAATTATAAACTCTGTTTTAGAGTCCAATAATCTTAGTAGAAGTTGCGTCGAAAAGTAGGTGGAAAAGCTAACGAAACATCTTCATTGTTTTATTGTTCGGCATTCGGAGATATAAGATTTGAACTTTTTGGTCGAAGAACTTAAAAGGCCAAAACTTGTATTTATAATATTGATTTCAATAGGATCCACTGCTTTACTGATCAACCCGGTGGCTGAGCGAACATGTTCGAAGCCAGGTAACATATAACTCTTGGGACTCGGTAAGCCATGGTAGCACAACGGGAACTAATTTCTAGACCCACGTGAGCAGTGCTTGATTGCGGCTGCCAATGCAACTTAAGCTTATCTAATTACTGAAAAATTGCCACTTTTTTTAAAGTGTTGCATTTTAATATAAGAATGTTGCACTTTTTTTATTTCTCAAAACCACAAAAATTTTGCATTTTTCACAAAAAATTTTACATTTTTTTCACTTCTTTCGCAAAAAAGCTTTTCTATTTAAACAAAAAAATTCTTCTCTTTGCTAAAATTGGCAAAACCAAATTTTCTTTAAGCTTCCACTGTGTGATAAAATTAGTGCTTTTAGTATCTAATTTTTTATTTATTTATACTGATGAGAATTTTACCTTTCCTCTTTCATATTTTCTAATTCATCTTATAAATATTTATAGCAAGTTTACTTTTTTTTTTTGGTTTGCTCTCAACTATACATTAGGGATTTGTGGCTAAAATGTTTTTTCTACGTTCATATGTGTTCTTTGAGAAAGAATAATATTTTTTTCTCTTTATTGTTTTTTTTTTGTTTGTTGTGGTTTAGAAATGCCACAAGAAATTAATGTCCAAATTGGCTGATAATGACAGCTCAACATTAACGACTACTCTTCTGGCTGTCTACGAATTAAAAACAAAACCACATTAATTTTTTTTTTTTTTTTTTTTTTTAAAGAAAATAAAAGGCGGTTTGGATAATAAATAAATAGCAAAAATATAGATGAGTAGCTGGCAGCAGGCTTCTTGAGTTGTATTTTATGTTTCGAGTTAACGAGAATATATGACCGTTTCTAAAAATAATTGATGCAATAGAAAAGTGCTTAAAGTATTTTAAAGGGGCTGTTTACATGCACTAGTGCGGGTAATATTTCTATTTTTTTTTTTTTTTTTTTTTGTAAAATTTTGTGGGGAAAGGTAAAATGTTTCCCAGTTTCTTCAAGCGCCCTTTTTAATCAATTATTAATTGCCTGACAAAGAAATTTAATTGTCAAATAACTTAAAATATTTATGTATTTTACCCTCCAGCAAATTCAAAATGTGTTGCAAGTATTAAAGCAAATTTGTATGTAGATTTTTTTAATCTCTCGTTTAACTTCTGGTATTTTTACCATTTGTAGCATTTTGCTTTTTTTATTATTATTTATTTTTGCCACTAAAAATAAAATCGCCATAAATGTGTCCCTAAATTTTGTTCAGTTCCCCAGCACGTTCGTATGAATACGGGTGATATTTTTATAGTGCTGGGTGCTGTTAAACTCAATAAAACGCTTAATATTTGATTGGTTTTTACGAAATGTTTGTAGCAACAGCAGGACTTGATATTTGGTTGTTTGCACCAACAATATGTGACAAAGCCAACATTATTTGTTTTTTCTATTTTTTTTCTTTTTCCTTATCGTTTTGCTCTTTATGGTACGTTTTCTTTATTTATATTGGGAAAGACAGTTGCAATAAGAGGTATAATATGTTCATACTACATATTTTTAGCAAAAAGAAATTGCCATTGCAAGAGTTGCCTGAAGCAATTGCAATTTCGCACTTTATACAATTTACAATTTTGGCCATAAATCAATGAGCAATAAATTCACAACGACATGGAACTAAAGTAAAAGAACAAATTTTGTTGGCTTTTGCAAACAGCACATGCTAAAAGACCTGGAGAAGAGGGGTGGAATGCTCAGTTTAACATTAAATTTTTTGAGAGGTCAAAATTTACAGAAAACTAGTTTTGCAGAAAAAGTTTATTTAATTTACCCAGAAAAATGTAACTTGGTTCAGTTCCAAGCAGTTTTCAGAAAAAAGGCACCATTTTAAAAAATAAGAATTTTTAAAATGTAAAATCGCCTAATTTGCAAATAAGGAACTTTTACAAAACGTGGTTTTTTACAAAAAAAAAAGTAAATTTTTGCACAAAAGCTGATTTTTTTTTTTTTACTAAAAAGTAATTTTTTGACAGTATTCGAAAATAAATATATATGTATATATATTATACTTTAGTGTTCTGTACGGTGGAAATATGGCAAACCCAAACACTTATAGTATTTGTGTAGTGAATACCTTAAAAAAACAAACGATTCTTTGTTCGTGATCTTTGTGCATAATAAATATACTGCATTAATCCAGCTTAACATAAAGATGAGAACATATCATTGCGTTCTGTTTTTCGTAAAAAAACACAAACTTCGTTGTTTTCGGTTCACAATATTACGCTTCGTTCGTTTCAGTTGTGGTGGTAAATACAACAAAAAATATTTTACAAAAAAATAAACCGATGTTTTCAACGAAAAAAAAATTAGAACAGAAACCCAAAAACAAAATTTTTACAAAAACTAAATATGTACACAATACACGCACAAGCTTTTGGGTCTCTGGTCAGGAAAATTGCCAAGCAACAACAACAATACTAGTGCTAAAAGTTGATAAAAAATTTTGGTGGTTTATTTCGTTATCAATTTAAAAAAAAACACTACAGAACATTAAAATATAATGTTTGTCTGCAGAACCAATACATTTGTACTGGTTTCTTATTAAAAACATAACACAAATTATGTTTGTTACTTTCATGAAAATCAATATAAACGTCATTGAGGGTTGTGTACTAATACACAAACACTAAAAAAATGATATTGTTTTACGCTTAATAATGTTCGTTCTATTTTCGAACACTGATTTTTGCACATAACCGGATTTGTTTCCACTAAAAATTCACTTTATGCAGAGAAACAGAAATTTTTGTATTAAAAAGTCACTTTATGCGGAAAAACTGACTTTTTCACTAAAAAAGTCACTTTATGCACAAAAACTGACTTTTAAGACGAAAAAGTCACTTAATGCACACAAACTGACTTCTTCTCACTAAAATGTCACCTAATGCATTATAAGTGCAGAAAGGAGTTCCCCTCAAAACATTAACCCTCCGATGAGTGAGAAGGTCCCTAGGGATATTTTTGCCTTTTCAAACTGAAATTACTCCTACTTCGGCCACTACAAACCCCCCCCCCCCCCCCCCACAAGTTACTCTGTATTCCAATAGTATTTTGTTGCGCATCTTTTGGAAAAAAAAAATCAAGCCGATCGGATCATTACTTTAGGAGTTATTGAGGTTTTAGTGAGAATATTACGCGGACGTGTAAATAGGTCCGTATGGACCTTGTACTGAATTTCACTAATAAATGCATGTTTTTGGGCATCATTATAATTATTTTATTGTTTCAACACATAATTTACTTGTTCTGAACACAAAGACCTAAACTCAAAGACATTAGGGATGATGATAAAAACAAAAAATTCTAAGAACAAAAATACTAAGGGCCCGTTCGTCGATAACGAATGAAGACTAAGTTCGCTCAAATTACATTTAAAACAAAAACAAATTATAAAATATTGTTTTTGTTTTACATGTTAGTTAAGCGAACGAAGTCTTCATTCGTTATTGACGAACAGGCCATAAGAACAAAAAATTCTAAGAACTGGTTTATTGCTAGTAGTATAAAATTAGAAAAAAAAAATTAAAAAAATTAAAAAAATTATTTTTGTATGTAGAATTTAGTTATAAACAATAAAAACAAAAAAAAATCCAAAAAAAAATTTTTATATGAAAAAAACATGATTTACAAAAAAGGTCTGTAGGGACCTTTTCACACGGCTGTGAAGTTCAGAACTGTCACTCATCGGAGGGTTAATTTTGAGCAAATCAGTTAAAAATAATAATAAATGCAATTATATGTTCTCAGCTCGTAGAGGGGAGAACTGACTTAAAATTGAAGTTGTCCAAGATGGCCTTTTTTACGCTGGTTTCTTAGCAATTCTTAAATAAAGTACACGAATGAAGTAAATGCCAGTAGTATCCTTTTTGCACTTAGTGATTCAATTTTACTTTAATAATAATCTTTTGTTCCGGAAAGAATGCTAAAGTTTATATTTAATTATTGAACCTAAAAGCATAAAATATTTTGTGAAGTGCCCCATAACCTTTATGCTCCTAAATGTTTTTTTTACTAATTTTGTCTCCTTCTTCTGTTTTAACCTTTTTTCCCAGGATTTTTACTTTCCCTACTTCTCTCTCGGTCAGTTAGTTGCCGTAACCCACTATTATTTAGCCTAGTCTAGCATAATCAGCAAATGCCATGTGTATTTTGGATTTAAATTGTTGTTTTTTTCTTCAATTTTCCATGTTTTGTTATTTTGGTGAATTAAAACAAACAAGATTGTTGTGCATGTTCTGTTTTAAGGCTTAGAAAAAGCAAAGGCAAACAGGTGGTAGGGCTAATGGAATATTGTAACGTAAGTATATACAAATATAAACACAAATACACTTGCACTTTCTCTCACTCACACAAACATAATAGGTTGGTATTGCTTTTACTCACACACACAGATGCACAGACATTTGCAGCACCCATCTAACGAAATGACTTAAATAAAAAATTTTGTTTTGTTAAGAGACATTAAGGCGTCGTATGATGTCAGTTTAGATAAGTACTTCTTGACATGTACATATTCATTCATTTCTACAAAATTGTCTTTTATTTTCTTCTTGTTTATTTTTCTACTTTTACCACTTTTCTTGAACGTTTCTCCTCCGTTTTTTTTTTCTTACTCCTGCTATTTGTCGTTAGACATTTTATGTGCGAAAATATGTGTATTTACGTGCTTAAAATGCAGACAATAGTGATTATATTTATTTTTTTTTTTTTTTTTGCTAATATTTTCTGCTTTTTCGTTTTGTTTTTTGGTGCGCGAAAAGAAACACTAGAAAACTGACAAAATCCACTGAGACAATTGAAGTTTGTCAGAGATCTTGCAAACATCTTAAAATATCCGACTGCCAAACAACAAAGTTGCAATAAGCATATAAAACGGATTTCGCTTGTACCCCAGTAGGCCAGTTGTGAGTTTCACTCTGTTTCACCAGAACGGAATGAACGTCAACGTTAGTATGATATTTGCTAAATATGAAGGGCTGAGACACTGAGCTCTCCACATATAATAATAAAAAAGAAAACGGCAATATCAAGCTCAGAGTCGTGCCGATAGGCCAGGGAATAATCGGGTTTACGGCCGAGATAACATTTGAGTCATTATACTTTGTAGTTAATCTCGTAAATCTATCATCAAGTTTAAAGATGCAAGATGTTCTTATTGTGTTCGCATCGCTTATTTGTTGGGTGTAACTTAAAAATTCCCTTTAAAATGCAAGACTTTTTTAAAGTTCCTTAGCAACTGACATTTTTAAACTCACCCTGATTCTTTATTTGATTTTATAATCGAGTCTATAGATAAGTCTATACCCGAAGCCATAGCCACGTTGTTAGTAAAGTGTTAATTTGAATCGTATTCGACTCCATTGCTTAATCAAACTCGAGTCTACAAATATATTTAAAGTCGAGTTTACAGTCAAAGTAAAGTACAGTCTATAGTTAAATCCGTACACAGAAAGAAAAATACTCGGGATAAATTAAGTTTTTCTTTTACATTCTTTAAGTACGAATCGTATTCAAAAATCAAGTACGATTAACACTTAAATGTACTTAAAACAATCCTTAATGGGATAACT
Source organism: Pollenia labialis (assembly GCA_949318255.1). NCBI lineage: Eukaryota > Metazoa > Arthropoda > Insecta > Diptera > Polleniidae > Pollenia > Pollenia labialis. The sequence goes on along the minus strand of OX439141.1, from coordinate 33,895,478 downwards.
TTCGAAAATCAATCCCGGAATATCTTTAAATACGTACAGAATTAAGCCAAGTAAAAAGAAGATTGAACTTTTCGTCACTCTGAGAGTAAAAGTACAAAGTGCCCGTTCAAATCGCATATAACTTGTCAAAGTCTTTTGCAGACACTACAACAACACCACACGAGTAGTTAAAAAACGATTTACTTGCTGTGTGTAGCAACAACAAAAACAGCAAAACAAGACGAAAGCACATTATTCGCAAGTTTAAAAAGTAAAATTGAGAACTCTTGCTTCTCATTGAGTTTATATTTTCAGTTAAATATGTACATTAAGTTTTTAAAATAAAAACCACATCGGGAATGACGCTGCAGTTTTATAACTAAAATTCTGTAAATTGTAAAACGGGTAAGTAAATCATTCATAATAAAATGATCCTTCTAATTTAACTTTTAGTTTATTTCAAGTACGAATTCGGTATTAAATCCACTTTATAAATCTTAGATCGAGCGCACTTTGAGATTGATTCAATCTTAGTTTTACTTAAATCAATCCCATTTTCGGATTATTTCAAGTGCGAATTCGGGGCAAGTTAAGTTAAGAGAGAATCTTTTAATAAAAACTGTTCATAGCGGAAATTTTGGTACCTTGTGCTGAATAAAAAGATGATGGAGAGAACAATTAGATCAGTTCTCTATCAGGTTATTTAATTATCGCGATTCCTTAAAATTTATAATTAATTGATTTTTTTCTTTTTAAGTTGATCTCTACTTTAATTAAAAGCTAAAAAAAACGCTTAAATTCTGTGTTAATGACCAAAACCTGACTTTTTGGGTTCAAGAACCACCCCATTTTACCTGAGCACGGCCGGATATTTTGGTACCGCAGTTCGTAGGAAATTAGTAACCTAAGTGGTCGTTCGTTACAAGTCTAAAGTTATGCATATTATCTAGTCTATAATCAAGTCTATAGCCGAGTTATGAGTCGAGCCTTTATCTAAATTTGCAGTCATTTCTACAGTCTACAGTTAAATCTACAGTCGAGTATATCAGGTATGTGATGGAAATCGATTTTAAAAACTAAACGATTTGAAACCGCGGGTTTAACTTACGGAAAAAATAGTGTATAACTGGTTCCAAGTAGTTTACAAATTAAATTTTACGCCAGAGGACGTTTAAAGCATTTCACTTCTCCCTGCTCTACTTTGGAAATGAAATTTTGTCTGCATAACAAATAAGATTAATTCCCTTTAAGCACCAAGTTTAATTTTCCCTTTCGTTTTCTTAAATATTTCTTGCGCCAAATAGTTTTAAAACAAAAACTTTTTCCCGTAATTTAATTACCTTTGTGGTTGAAATTAAATTCCCATGAATTTTAAAATAAACCCCTAAAGAATTTTCTGCAAAATTTTCTACTCTGCTTAGTTTTGCTTCTCTAATAAAAAAAAAGTGAATGCTTTGAACAGTTTGTCTTTTTGCTGGCACTAAAGAAAAATTACACGGAGAGGAAACCGAAGCAAATGGGGTTAAAATATTTTAGCGTAACTTAATTTTTTTCTTTCTATTACAATTATGCCAATATGTTTTGCCATTTATATTTTTAATAACAATAAAATCCATAGCAACAAATCATTAATAGAGCGAAAACAAAAAATAAAATACCACAAATAATCATTATTTTCAATATATTTATACATGATAATGACATTTCTCTGCAGTTCAGTTTAATCTTACAACACATTTAAGTTGATTTTATTCAATTTTCTTTTTAATATAAATAGAATTCAATGAAAAAAGAAACGGAGAACCCCACACATTTGCTAGGGAATACTGGTGTAGGGGGAGTTTGTTCACTTAATGTATTTGTGTTCACTAAATTCTCGAACACGAGAATTTTTTCAATGCCAAGGTCAAATTTGTATTCTAAATATTGTATTAAGGAGAGAATAAAGAATTTTATTCATTTTGCCAGCTTTTAGTTGGAATGTTTTGTATTCAATAAAAAATGATTCACCCCTTTTTTAAAATAAAAGCGTGTTAGTATGTCTGACAGTTCATTTCACACAATTAATGGCGTTGAGATGCACAGTGGGAACACAATATGATATTGCTAAATGTATAATCGCTTTTGACTTTTCTTGACAATTGAAAATACTGCAATGCGACTTTGAAACTTGGCTATAGACTTGACTGTTAAATCTAAGAAAGATTCGATCTTAAGCTCGACTATAGGCTCGATTGTACACTGGACTAAATATTTCACCATAGTCTTAATAGACAGCATAGCGCTTAAAATAAAATCTAAGGCAAATTGACTACTAGGTCGCCTCGTTAGCCTTCATCAGCTTTGAAGCACGAAACAGCATCAAGAAAGTATCAATTGAAAAACAAAAAAGTACCAAAACGTCTCCATTTATAGTTTCTTAATCAACCTGGGCTCTGCATGTTGAATTTCATGTTTCTAAGTTCAGTATTAATAAAAATGTAAAAAGTACCTGTTCAAGAACAAAAAAGTACCCAAAGGATACCTTTTATAGATTCACATTCACTCATAATAGTTTTATGTTTCTAGGTCCAATACTAACGAAAATTCAAAAAGTACCAGTTGAAGAATAAAAAAGTACAAAAAAGTTTTCTCTTAAAGATTTTCATCTACTCAGGATATTGCATGCTGAGTTTTAAACATCTGGGTCCAATGTAAACGAAAATTAAAAAAGTACCAGTTGTAGAACGGAAGAGTACCAAACAGCTCCTATTTGCAGATTCCTATTCACTTAGGGCAATGCGTGTTTAACTTTATGTTTCTACGTCCAATATTAATAAAAATTCAATAAGTACAAACATTTTTCATCTCATTCTCATTCACTCAGGACTCTGCACCTTTAATTTTTAGTTTCTTAGTTCAATATTATAGAAAATTTAAATATTCCCACAAGCAGCACGGAAAAGTGAGAGAAATAAATTTAATTTCCCCCTTTTTGATACTTTTTTCTCCCCATTTCAGTATGAAAAACTTCAATTAAGGGGCACAATTTTTTGGAAAAATAAGGCACAATTTCAACCCCTTAGAAAAAGTACAAAAATTTTATTTATATTTTTTAGAAAAGTTACAAATTTAGTATAATCTTTTTGTTCTATGTTTATTGGTAAAAAAAGTTCCAAAATTTATTTTATACCCGTTTACTCCCCAAACGGGCCAAATTTCAAAAAAGTACCACCCACCTGTCCGCTTATTTTTCCAATGAACAACGATAAGTATTTAATTTTTCTCTTTTAGTTTTGGAGTTATGAGGTTTAGGATTAGTTGTTTCTTTTTTATATTCATGTTTTTGGCGCTGCCGGAGAAAAAAGCAAAGAAACGGTTAATGAATTTAGTAACTTCTACAATTTTCGTTCGATTTTGAAAATGAAAACCATTATTTGTTAAGAATTAAATTTTCTTTATGTGTACATTGGTATACATTTTTATACGCTTTTATATGAAAATCTAATAAAATCAAAAAGTTGATAAGTCCCGTGTTTTTTTTTTAATATTCTGAAGAAAACAATGACTTATAACTTACAAATGTATCAAAAATGCAAGTAATTTTAGAGCGCAACCATTTTTTTTCTAAGCCTGTTTAAAAATTTAATTCGGACAAAAACTCACCAAGTTTCAGGCCGATTAGTTGACGAACATCACTTAAAATGGTTTTTTGAAATAACTTCTGCATTTGAGGATGTTGCTGAATATTTTTGACACAATTCGTAATGTACCCACCAACACTTAAAGCCCTATATAAAACCCTACCTTTAGCTATCGGTAAGTTGTGAAAACGGGCCTAAAAGTATTAAATAATTTTAACGAAAAGAATACGGGAATTTTTCTTCCATTTTTAGATTATTTTAAACATGATGTTTTCCTGTTTATAGTGTTGTTGTTTTTTTTTTCTATAAAACCCAAGTAAAACAGGTTTTTATGGTTAAAATATTGAACAATTTTATTTTAACAGTTTTCATTTAAAATAAACATGAAACCAAGATAATTTTAAATAAAGTCCACACTTTTCCAGAAATTGACTATGATTTTTTAATCAACATTGCGCCATGTTAATTTAACATTGATATTTTTTCTGTGTGTACAAACTGAGCTGTAGACTCCACTAAATTCTTGTGCACAAACTCATTTTAGGGCTCGAATATAAAATCTTTATAAACGATTTTCTAGGAGTCTTGATTTTAGTTTGCAAACAAAATTTCAGTGGAGTCTATAATTAAGTTTATTATCAATGATCGGTTTTAAGCTTCACAATAGATTCGACTATAACAAAAAGCCGTTTCTAATTGGCAATTTTTTTCTTTACACTACCCCATTGTGCCGTGTGCAAAGAACCTAATATTTTTTTTTATGCAATGACGACATTCAAAAGACAGCCGGTCAGTTTTTGCTTATTACACAAATATTTTAACGAATGTGTAACATAATTTTAAATGTTTTTTAGTGTAATACTGTTTTTGAAACAAGCAAACAAAAGATATTTTATCAAAATAGGGGAAACAATATTTATTGTGTTTATTGTTGAATAATTGCTAACTATTGGATAAGGGTGAAAGTCACTAACCTAAAAAATAAATAAGCACATTTAGACGCTAAAAACTGCTGGGAGGGCGGGGGGAGTTATACTCCCTAAACACTTTATTGCCTCAATGAATATAAACTCTTAACAAAGACTTTTCATTGTTTGTTATAATTTTTATTATTATTGTCATAAAAGTCATTATAATTGTTCTAAACGTGGTATGCTTTTAAACAATTATCGCGTGTATTGTACAAAGTAAAAGCCATTATATTATGGCTTAAATATTATACAAATATTCAAACACAAAGAGAGAGTGACAAATTAAAAAATTTTCCTTTTAGAATCACAATCAAATAAAATTGTGATACACAAGTGTTAAATGTTAAACATGCTCATTAATTTTTTTTTTTGTTTTGTATTGGCGTGTTTTATGACTCAGTCATAAAATGATGTAAGCATAAAGTAATTGGCAATGATATCGATCCTGCAGGAAAAGGGATTTGGAAATTACAGAATATAGTGCGGCGTAGAAACTAGAGAATAGTTAAGTCTAAAGACTAGTCTTAAACTAGTTACAAGTGAAAGAAAGTAGCTACCCTGTACGAAATTAAGAGTTAGTGGTCAAAATGCCACTAGTGCAATTACTACAACAAGAGGTACTAGTGCTAACGCGGTAAGAGTTTTTATATAAAAATACTAGTGATTATGAGTAGCAGTTCTTGATTATTTTCAACAAAACCAAAATTCAAGTAAATATTTTTATTTTGCTACTGCTTCTTAAATTTGATTCCAAATCAGTCGTTTATGCCATTTTTATTTATAAAAATAATGTTAAAACGCATGAAGCTAATTTTTTCTATACACAAGAACTAGTTACAAACTGGTTCTAAAGCACTTAATGTGTGCTCAAAGGTTGCTAGTACAAGTCTAGAACCAATAGTTCTAGTGATTTTCCATGCACACCCAATGCTAATTTGAGCATTAAGCTGGTATAGAAAAGTGTACAGTTGAGAACTAGTACTGGATATTCTTGTACTAGTTAGATACTAGTTCAATCTCCAGCAGGGTAGATTAAGATAAACAACTTTTCGTTGTACTTTATTAAAAAAATCCATTATTCGACTAGAAAATTTTCATCTTATTATCCCTTATCTTCACATCTTTGTAAAATCCACAGTTTAATGTCCTTTATCTCTTTCACCACCGTGTGAATTCATCCTTCGATTTAAGAAATTTCTTTTCGTACCTAAATTTTGTAAAAAAAAAAAAAATTACTTTATATTTGTTTACATGTTTTTCTTTTTCCTTTCTTTATCACTACACTTTCAGCTAAGGACTTTGACGTGCTTCATCCTCTTTAGCTGGATTGTTAATGCTGCTGCTGCTCGCCGTTTTCTTATCCAGCCCGCTGCTTCATCAATCATCGCAATTGAATTTCAAGTTGTATTTTTTCACATTTTTCGCTTAAAATTTTTATTACTTCATCATGTTCCCCGGCTTTTACCTACAAATTCCATTTCATGTTTTTGTTTTTTTTCAAGGACTCTTTAGATTTATTTTTTTTTTTTTTTGATAAACAATTTTTATCAGTGGCAAAAAAAAATAAAAATCCATTATTTAAGTCTAAAAAATTCATTCAGTTTTACGGTGTTTGTTATAGCACAGCGTTGGTAGAGAGAGACCAGGCTGCAGAAAAAAATGTATATTGCCTAAATATTTGAAGGCTTTTAATTCTAAAACGTTATTTTTTTTTCTTTCATCTGCTTTTGTTTGATAAATATATATTGGCTGAATCTAAATTCTGTTTTTCCTTTTCGTGTTCATTCATTCTTTACTTAAGAAATGATTGATTGGCTCAGTGGTATTCGTGTTTTGCTGTGATGAGCAAATTAGTTTTAGGGAATTGGATTTTTTTTTTAATATTTTATATTCATGCATTTGATTTAAATAACCATCAAATGCTTTAAGAGAAAAAACATATAAAAGACAAGTGATTAAAGAAAAAATTTCAAGAGCAGCCCGAGTATGGTGTATAGACTCAAGTCATTGCTATAGTTCAGTTTTAAATTTAGTTAATAGTCTAGTCTTAAAACTAGTCTACTGTACAGTTTATTATTTTGACTATTTATTTTTAGATAATAGTGCCGTCCTTGGGCTATTTAGTTTCAGGACTAGGAAAGGGCATGGACTAGAGGCTGGATCAGAAACTTGACTAGAGACTTATGCAAAAAGCAGAATAGAGACTAGAATGCAGGCTTAATTATTGACTAACTACACCAGAAACTAGACTTTAGACTCGACTAAAAAAAATTAAGGAGAGGACTAAACTAAAAAGAAAAATCAATCCATCCGTTTTAAATTCAATTCGAAGCGATATCAACAGCATGATAAGTATGGATTTACTTAAATCAAGTTCAGAAAGATTGATTCAAGTACGGACTATTCAAGTGCTAAATGCTTAACTTATCCATTTTCTATCCCGAAAAAGAGATTGATTTAAGTTCAACTAAAATTTAGTCAATCTCAAAATGCGCTTGATTCAAGTTTAATAATGGTGTTTAATCCCGAAATCGTACTTGAAATAATCAAAAGGTGATAGATTATAATCTAAAACACTTATCCCAGAGACAGCGGAGAACATTATTATGATTGATTCACTTACCCGTTTTACACCTTAAAGAATCCGAATCATGCCCGTCATTTTTTCTGCCTTTGAAATTTTATGAACATATTTAAATAAGTATATTAACTAAATGAGAACTTTTGCTTTTTATTTTACCCTTTTAACATGAAAATTATATATGGTTTTATTCTCGTCCTGTGGGGTTACCGTGTATTTTGATTCGAAAGAAATCATTTACGAATTGGAACAATTTGTACTGTGTATTATGATTTTCGTAATATTTGTTTCTTAAAAACGGATGTTTTTTATACTTTATTTAAATCTATTACGAACAAAAAGTTTTCATCAAATTTCCTATTTTTTTAATACAACCTCTGTCATCGTTTCGAAAGATAGCGGAAATCGTAATACACAGTACAAATTTTTCGAACTCGTAAATTATTTCTTTCGAATCGAAATACGCAGTAACCCCCCTGTTGTTTTTTTGTTTCTACATTAAACAAGCAAATTGTGTTTTACCTTCTTGTGTGGTGTTGTTGTAGTGTCTACAAAAAACTTTGTTACGGTAAATGAGATAAAAACTCTCAGAGTGGCACTACCAACGAAAAGTTTCATCTTTTTTTTTACTTGGTTTAAGAATTTTGTACTTTTAATACTAGGATTGATTGAGTAATACCATTAAAGATTTTTTTAAGTACGTTTTAGTATTATTTCCACTTGAATTTTTGAGAACGACTCGTACTTAAAAGTATAAAAAAACTTAATTTATCGCGAGTGTGTTTCTTTGTTTGTACAGATTCGGCTAGCAGTTAAATATAGACTGAATTAGTGACTTCACTATGGGAAGAAAGCTAACACCAAATTTGTCACGTGTCAGTTCTAAGGTAGAGACCGGCTATAGTTCTAGCACTTAATATGAAGGTTATTGCCACTTTAAAATAGAGATGTCGTAGGATAAGAGTTATTGGCACCTTTTTGGCAGTTTGTACCAAGTCTCTGAAATAACCTTAATGGATACATTCAATTGAGGTTCATAGAGATTAAACAAGTGAATCATGTTAATAAGATAGATACCCTTCATATAAAGTAAAAGAACCAGATGGAATTGCCTGCACAAAATCCAGTTTCCTTTTCTCTGGACTAACTACACTTTGAAAACATTCTTATCGTGGACTGAGACTGATCGCTAATAGATTAAAGAGAACGTGAAAACGTAATCCATTAACAAATAGTCGAAGGCGTATGTAAAATTTGCCAACGACGATAAGGTGACAACGATGAGTGACAACGATGAGTGATAACGAACGATCTGTCCAAATATGGCCAAAATCCCATAGTGAACACCAAAAAAATTTCAAAGTTACATTTTTTAATTTTTTTTTTAAAAATCACAAATACAATTCAGGCATGCGGGTACCATAGAAGGATAGTGTGGTCCCTAGTCCTCATTTTCCATATGGTCCGGTTGAGTGACAAAGAATGATCTGTCCAAATATGGCCATTATCCCATAGTGAACACAAAAAAAATTCAAAGTTAAATTTTTGAAAATTTTTAAAAAAAATCCTCATTTTCAATATGTTGTGACACTGAAGAATGTAACAACTCCAATTTATAGTTGTTCGATTTTTTTAATTTGTCCATATAAATTATTAGGAAATAATTAATTAATTTATTGGATATATTTTCTGGATTTTTTAACGTATTTTTCAATAAGACAACTACTTATATTTAAGCCCAGTTTAAAAATATCTGATACTATGACATATTTAAATATGTGTTAGTTAAATATGTCATATTTAAATATTGCGTTACGTTATTCCATCCAGAGTTAAATATGTAGTGATGTAAGCCGTTACGTCGAAACGTATTTAACTCGGCATATTTATCTTCATACACATCTCATCTGCCAATTATTTATTTTCCTTTTATTCGCCGTACAGATAAATTCAATCAGCTGACTCCCAACTTGCATATGTATTTTGAGAGGTGTTGCCAACCGAAAATAGATAGAGACTTGTGTACCCAGTAAACCAAGCGTTATAATGATATTGAAACAATATCATATAGGTGATAGAAAGTATCACAAGTGATAATCGTTTACGAATCGAAAACGATAGTTTTTACGGACTAAATTGTACCTTTCCTTATAATATCATTTTTCCATTAAATTATAATATCGTTTTCGATATCATAATATCCAAAAATAACGATAGTGGAATCGCATTTTTAAATTTCTTGAAAAACTATCGTTTTGTTATACTGATAATGATATCTAGCTAATGAAAAGTTGCAAATTTATATACATATGTATGTATATGTGATAATAATAATAATATTAAATTCAAGCTAGAGCAACAAAATAATATTCTTAAAATTTTTATATGTATTTTTGTGTAAATAATTTTCTATGATTAAAAAATGTTTGATGTTTTTTTCAAATGTTTGTTTTTAAATTGGAAAAAATATTTCGAAAAGTGATATCGTAACGATAACGTTTTAAATAATAGTACATAATATTATAAACGCCGTAAAATATAATATCGTTTTCGCTATCATATCGTTCTATGGTTTATTGGATATGGGCGAAACTGAATAATTGACTAGAAATAGACTAGAATTAAGACTAGACTATACCCTAGACCAGACACTAGGCGTGTGATTAAACAAAAGTCTAGACTAAAGACTATAGACTGGGCTAGAGACAAAACTAGCGAATAGAATGGAAAAGAGACTTAGAAAGTTAACTATAATCTAGAGAGAATACTGCAGAGACTATACTGAGCGACAAGACTTCAGAAAAAAGACAAGATACTATGCTTGAGCAAAGACAAGAAACTGGACTAGACACTTGATAACAAACAAGAGACTTAATTATATATTAGACTTAAAACTTAACTACCGACAAGATTAAAAACTCCACTAAAGACAGGGCAAAAAAGTAGATTAGAGAATAGGTTTAAGGTTAGGCAAGAGACAAGGCTTAAGGTAAGATGAGGGATAAGACTAAACACTTCATAAGAGTCATGGCTAGACCAAAGACTCGGTTAAAAGCAAGAAAAAGAACTGGACTAAAACAAGCCCACATCTGCATTAGTATCACATTAAATTCATAAAGCACAATTCTTAAAATAATAATAAATTTTACAACATTTTCATGTTTAATTTGCTCTCGTTAAACCAATAATTTTAATACAAAATTTCAAATAAATTGTCTAAAGTAACATAAATGTTTCTAAAGGGTCAAATGTTCACTAAACAATATATGAATATTAAAATTATATCATTTTATTTAAGTATAGGACTGTGTGTGAAATACAAATACACATCTAAGTTAATAAACAATATTTGAAAATACATTTTCCACTCATCCCGCAAAACTAAAAAGATCCCTGAAGAAAGAAAAAAATATAAAAAAAAGCTCTTCAAGAAAGCCAAAGAAAACAATTTCAAATTTATATTTTTCTTTCCGTTTGCGGAACACACATAAGTAGTGTGGCAAAAAAAATGTATAAGACCAGAGACAACATCTACTTATTTTTTTTTTAAACAGGACCAAAAAAAACATGTTCAAACAAACCAGGACATTTATTGTACACAAAGAGAAAATACAACCAAACAAGTTGTCATGGTATAAAGTATTTGACAAGAATAATAAAAACAAAAATGTATAAAAACAAAACTGAAATAATAAAATAAAGGAAATAAATTATATTGTATGTGTAATATGGAAAAAGAATATTAAATAAATCATAATGGAGTGAATGTTTATTTAATATACATTTTAACTCTTTTCTAGTGAAATAGAAAGAAAAAAATTTTTTTTTTCTTTAAGACATTTCTTTATTTTTAAGAGAAAGGGGAGGAGAGAGAACAGAGAAAAGTTTATCAAAGTAGAAGCAAATATTTTGCCCAATAAACAAAAATTTGTTAATGCAAATAGAAGAATACAGAAGTTTCCTTTAAGGCTACTGGAATTACTTTACGAAACTATTTCCACTTGTTAAAATTTAAAATTTAAAAATCGTGTAGTCTATAAACTATTTGGTGGTCCAGAGTTGCATCAAGTCTAGTGTTTCGGTCTATGTCTATGGTCAAATCAATGTTTATGTCCATGTTTCAGTTTATGGTCTATGATCTAGTCTATTGTATAGTGTATGGTGTAGTGTATGATGTGGTGTATGGTGTAGTCTATAATTGACTTGGAGACAAGTATCTCGTCTTAAGTTCAGTCCTTACTTATTGTTGTCTGTGGTCAAGTCAATGTTTAAGCCTATGGGCTAGTTACAGGTTAAGTCTATGGTCCAGTTTAAGGCCTAGTGTATGGTTAAGTGTCATCTTAAGTCCATTCTGTGGACCAGTATTTAGTCTACTCTATGGTTTTCTATAGTCAATGGTGTAGCCTAAGATCTACTAAGTGGTCTAGTCTTGTATTTAGTTCAGTCTACGGACTAGTCTTTACTATATTCTATGGTCTTGTCTATGAGTAAGTATATGGTTTAGTGTATGGTTAAGTCTGTGATCCAGTGTATGGTCTAGTATATTGTATACTGTAGTCTATAATTTAAATCCAGTCTTTACTGTAGTCTATGGTATAGCCAATAGTTAAGTCTATGGCCCATTTTATGGTTTATTCAATTATATTTTTGGCCGTCTAGTCTTATCTAAATTCTATTTACTATTCTTTACTCTAGTCTATAGTCCAGTCAATGGTGAAGTCCATGGTTTAGTGTATTGACTAGTATACGGTTAAGTGTATGATTTAGTCTATGGTATAATCTGGGGTTTAGTATATGGTATAGTTTACGTTCAAGAGTGTGGTACCGTCTTTGATAATGATTTAATTATGATTTACTCCTTGGTCCAGTCTATGAACCACTCTTTGATATTATCTTTACTTTAGTGTTAAGTATAGTGTACGGTATGTCTAGTCGTAGAGTTTAAAGACTATTCTGTGGTGTAAAAAGTGCAAGATATACTTTATGTTACACATAATAATCCAGTAAATGTCTTTGTTTGCAGTCTTAAATTAAGCATATTATCTAGCCTATAATTTAGTCTTAGCTCTATATTCAAGACTACAATCTATTCACTTCGAGTTTATTAACTTCTGGGTATATTCTCCTTAAGTATAAATATCTATTAATATAAATGCTACAAATGTAAAAGAAAATTGTTAAACTCAATTTGAAAAAGAAAATATATATAAACACATATGTATATTAGGGGTACAACCCAATTTTGGCCCTAGCACTACGCGATAGCGAATGTTGTGTTATTTACGAAAACAATTTGTTTGGGTCGTTTGAGAATAAAAATCTCACCAACAAAAGCGATTTAAAATCCCTAAAGAGAAAAATTTAATACAAAAATGTTAAATATTTTATTAATAAATGAAAAAAAAGTTAAAATGTTTCTTAATTATTGAAGGCCATGAATTTAAAATTGTTCGTTAAATGTATAAATAAAAATAAATAATTTTCCAACTTTACCGCGTTTTGTGGGTGACCTTTTTTGAAAACAGAGAGAAATGTATATCATTTTTTTTAATAGTTTTCACTGGACTATTCGACTATGCTAGGGCCATTTTGATATTTGCAAAAAATGGAAATAAGTTATACCCCTAATGTATATATCGTTGACATATACTCAAGTACTCTGCATGCAATAAACTCGACAAACAAATAAGTTTTTTTTTCTAAAAAAAGAAAACTTTTTTCAACAGAAACAGCAACGACAACAAGACAAGAAACTTTTCTATTTATTTATTATTTTTGTTTATCAACCATCCAGAAGAATTTCTTTACACTTTTATAATCAATGTAGAGGGGGTTTAGGGGAGCAACGCAAACTATGGAAATCTATCTGGTAAATAAAGAATTGCTTAGCTGGTAAGTTTAACAAACAGCTGTAGAATATGGAAAGTGTTAAAAGTATAGTTAAGTCATAAAAGTTTATATTATTTGCCAGTTCGATTCCCTGACCCTTTAAACCCCTTAAAATATTTGAAAATTTAAATATTACTTGTTTTTTTTCCTTCGTTGTATATCTTTCTAAAGATTCTGTCCTGATATAAAATTACAAACAAAAATTGACACAATCTATAGAAAAGTGTTTTCTATGTTTTGATAGAAAATGATGCCGATAATGATGAAGATAATATTGAAATTTTGAAAGAGGTAGCAGAGGGGGGCAAAAGTTTTCCAAGAGCATATTGTAAATGAAAACTTTATTAAGAAGAAATATACAAATATGAACAGTAAAAAAGAAATAAAAATAATCATAAAACGAAGTGAACTACATCAATTTCGATTTATAAACAAATAATTAAATTGACATTTACTTAGTTTTTGTCTCTAATCTTGTATTTAGTATCGACTCTAGTCTACTCGATTCTCTACCATTGTCTCTAATCTATTTTCTAGCTGAGCTTTTAGTCTAGTCTAGTCTCTATTATAGTATCTAGTCTAGTTTCTAGTCTATAGTTTTGTCTCTTGTCTATTCTCTAATCCAGTCTCTAGTCTATTCTCTAGTCTATTCCAATCTAGTCTCTAGTCTAGTCTCTAGTCTAGTCTCAAGTCTAGTCTCTAGTCTAGTCTCTAGTCTAGTCTCTAGTCTAGTCTCTAGTCTAGTCTCTAGTCTAGTCTCTAGTCTAGTCTCTAGACTAGTCTCTAGTCTTGTCTCTAGTCTAGTCTCTAGTCTAGTCTCTAGTCTAGTCTCTAGTCCAGTCTCTAGTCTAGTCTCTAGACTAGTCTCTAGTCTAGTCTCTAGTCTAGTCTCTAGTCTAGTCTCTAGTCTAGTCACTAGTCTAGTCTCCAATCTATTCTCAAATCTGTTCTTAAATCAAGTATCAAGTTTAGTTTCTACTCTTTAGTTTTTCTATGGTCTAGTCTAGTCTCATCGCATCTCTAATCAAGTCGTGAGTTTAGTCTTTAGTAAAGTTTCTTGTCTATATTCTAATTTAGTTTTTTATCCAGTCTTGCCTCTAGGTCAGTTGCTAGTGTAATTGAGTCTGGAAACATTAGGTTTATCTCTGATCTGTACTCTGGTCTAGTCTCAAGTCCAGTCTTTAGTGTAATTTTGAGTCGTTTCGATTCTGGGTTCTAATTAAGCCTAGGATCTAGCCTAACCCATAGTCTTATCTCGTTCCTAGTGTTTCTAGTCAACATTCCAATCTAGTATAATCAAGGCTCTAGTATTGTTTCTGGTTACAGTTCCAATCTTTTTTCCGCTAATCTTATATTTAATATATTCTCTAGTCTATTCTTTAGTCCAGTATCTAGTGTAGTTTTTAGTCAAGTTTCAAATCTGGTTTCTAATTAAGCATGATCTCTAGCCCAGCCTCTAGCCTAACCTCTAGTATAATAAAGTCTCCAGTGTAGTTTCAAGTCAACGTCCCAATCTTTTTTCTAATTGACTCGCTTTACATATATTCTAATCTCTAAACTGAACTCTGGTTTAGTCTCAAGTCTAGTCTCTATTGTAGGTTTTTGTCAAGGTTCAAATAAGGTTTCTAATGAAGCCTAGTCTCTAGCCTGACCTCTACTCTAATCTAGGATCTAGTGCAGTTTCTAGTTAAAGTTTTAATGTTTTTTCTAATTAAGTCTATTTTCCACTAAGCTAATCTCTTATCTCTGGTCCAGTCCCTAATGTAGTTTATAGTCAAGGCTTAAATCCGGATTCTTACTAATCCTGATCTCTAGTCTAGTGTCAACTCAGTCTCTAGAACAATTCTCTACCCTTACCATTATTCTAATCTAGTCTCTATACTATACCCTACCGTAAATTAAATCTCTTGTCTTGTCTCTATTCCCACCTTATCTCTAATCTCTAGTCTGTTATATTCTAATCTGCAGCCTAGAGCATTTTTTAGTACTGCCGAGCCACTTCTCTAGTTTTTAATCTTACCTCTAGTTTAGTGATAGTCTCTTTTCCTGTTTTTGGTCTTGTCTCTAGTCTAGTCCACTGTCTAATCAAATCTATAGTATACTCTTAAGTCTAGCCTCTTATCGAGTATCTCGTCTAGCTTTTAGCATGATTGCTAGTCTAGTCTCTACTTTAGTCTTCGCTATAGTGCCCTGTAATTAATCATTTACATTTTTTTTTATATTTAGAAATTAAAATAGCAGACAAAAAAAAATTTTTAAATTTTTAACAAATAAAAGAACATATAAATTTTATTGATTGCAACCCTAGTTTTTTGCAACAAAAAAACACAAAAAAAAACAAAATTATACAGAAGTACTAGTTACAAACATACAATTGTAATACTACACGCAAAGAAAAAACATGGTTGATACAATCACAAACGCAAACTATCATTAATGTTCGAAATATCGAATAATCTTGAACGGCAATTGAAAAAATTCGGGGCTTCTAATAACATTTTGTGTCAACAATTTTATCCCATCTCCAACGTTGTAGGTGTTTTTGGCTGCAAAAAAGACAACGTTTACATGTATGTATGTATTTTTATAATTATATTTAAATTACTTACCTGTTTAAATAAGAGTTTTGCAGTATTTCTCCGAGAAAAAAATTTTAATTATTGTGTTATTATTTAAGTTTTCCGATTAGCTGATGCTCGCAGACATAAATGACGTAAGAATAATTTTTTTTTCATTTGTACAAACGATGTGTATTGTTTTGACAATAAATGTTTGCTCAATATGAGAATGCGTTTTAAAGCAAACAAAAATTATGGTACTAAACATACCTTTTGTGTGCAACTTCTATAATGATTGTATAGTTGAAAATAAAAATATTTTAGTTGCAAACATTTCACATAATTTAATATGTTTAGCTAGATCA
Source organism: Pollenia labialis (assembly GCA_949318255.1). Classification (NCBI taxonomy): domain Eukaryota; kingdom Metazoa; phylum Arthropoda; class Insecta; order Diptera; family Polleniidae; genus Pollenia; species Pollenia labialis. The sequence goes on along the minus strand of OX439141.1, from coordinate 33,879,512 downwards.
GAGTAACTTTTAAGATGTAAAACACTATATAATATTATTATTGTGATTTTAAAAATGTTACGGACAAAAAATATTTTTTCAAGTTATAGTAGGACCATGATAAATTTATTAGGGTGAACATATTAGGCAAATATGAACAAAAATGGTCGTAGTGACCATTTATTAACCATGTTTTTTCTCAGCGTGTATAAAAATATAATATGAAATATGGAATAATGCAAAGAAACCATTTTTATAGAATTTTTACATTTAATGCAAATTGAATTTTGTCGGTCTAGTAATAATATTGAATCTTAAATATATAGAAATATAAACAGTAATAAAATATTTATTTTTATATAATTAAGAAAGTAAAGTAAATTCTTAAGATTTTTAAATTCTCCAGCTTTATTAAGTTCAGTATGATTGGGAGTTTAAAGGCAAAAT